>CM073137.1:45863894-46332781 GCA_037039145.1 Fundulus diaphanus | reverse complement strand
TTCCAGAGTTTCATATTACAGTAGGAAAGAGGACAAATGATAATATATCAGTATACACAGGAGAAATGCTAGCTATTTTGTTTGCAGTGCAATGGATAGAAGAAAAAAGACCTCTGAGAGTGATTATTTGTTCAGATTCATCTTCATCACTAATCAGTTTACAGATAAAACACTCAGACAGTAGACCAGATATTTTGATAGAAATCCAGCAAACATTATACAGAATTCAAATGATGGACATTACAGTCATATTTTTGTGGGTACCAGCACATATGGGAGTTAAAGGAAATGAAATGGCAGATAAGGCTGCAAAGGAGGCTACAACAAGAAAAGACATTGATGTGTCAGTTAAAATTAGTAAGATGGAAATGATAATGATAATGCATTTAGCCACCGGGCCAGACTAAATCGTTCGGCGGGCCGTACGTTTGACACCCCTGGTTTAAACATTAGTTTACTGGTTGAAATGCAGTTCAAAGTCTTCAGCTGATCCAAAATGCTGCAGCAAGAGTTATGGAGATAGTTTCCTGCCAAAAGGTTGTACACAAAAAAGGTGTTGCACACAAATATAAATTGTTTTGCAAACTGTCCGCCAACCTTGCACTCAAAATATCATTTATAAGTTTTCCCCCAGTACAAAATAGTCTCCGCTCGCACAAAACAGCCTGTGCTCCACTACGAAACAAGGCCACCCCTGCGGCGGTAAATTTGTGCCAAAAGTCACGTGATGCATTAAGAGTTGTTGTTGTTCAGACTTCCTGACATTGAGAAGAATTCAGTTATCTCTAAACTATTGGGCTAATTTACAGGGTCATAGTGAAGATCATCCAGCACAGAGCACTTTAACATCTTGTTGGGAAATGGAGAAGAGTGAGAGAAAAAGCTTTGGGTAGACAGTTAGACAAAAAGCAATGGAATTAGAATTAACTGATTTAATGTTCAGTCCAACAGTATCCACTGCCTTGACAGTGGATAACCAAACTGGAATCATTGTGGATGTAAGTTTGCTCTTATCATCTTGGATCACACGGTTTGAGATTGCCTCACTTGATGTTTTTTGATCTTGTTCTTTGATTTATTTGCCTTCTTTAATCTCTTCTAGTTCGTTATACTCCCTCTGCCTTTTATCACCTTCCTTATTTTTTTTGTCTTCCTTGTCTCGTTCTTCATGTAGACATATTGGGTGTTTTTTCTTGCAGGTGTTGCAGATACTTCTCTTTTCTTGGATTGATGTCCATAGCAGAGACATCTAAAACACAGTCCCTTTAATTTTACAAACTTCACTCTTTCAGTGATTGTCTTTTCCATGAAATTTTGACATGTCTGAATGTTGTGATTTAATCTCCCACAGAATACACATTTGTTTGTTTCTGTTTTCTATTCTGTGCTGCTTGCAAATGCGTTTACCCCAACACTGCTAGCCTTTATGAGCTTTGTTTTCTCTGAAGCATTTGCTTTAAGCGCATGTAGCGACGTCACTGGGTTACATGCTATTTTTGCCTCTCTTGTGACAAAGTCAACAAAGTTACTAAATGTTGGAAATGAACCACACTCCTCTTCAATCTGAATAACTTTCCTATTCCATCTTGGTGTAAGCCAATCAGGAAGCTTGCTTCCATGGAAGCCAGTTCAATTCAATTCAATTCAATTTTATTTATATAGCGCCAATTCATGAAACATGTCATCTCGAGGCACTTTACAAAGTCAAAATCAATCATATTATACAGATTGGTCAAAAATTTCCTATATAAGGGAACCAGTTGATTGCTTCAAAGTCCCGACAAGCAGCATTCACTCCTGGAGAAGCATAGAGCTACAGGGAGAGACGTCTGCATTGTCCATGGCTTTGCAGCAATCCCTCATACTGAGCAAGCATGAAGCGACAGTCGAAAAAAAAAAACCACCCATTAGCAGGAAGGAAAAACCTCCAGCAGAACCGGGCTCAGTATGAACGGTCATCTGCCTCGACCGGCTGGGGGTTACAGAAGACAGAGCAGAGACACAACAAGACAGACAAAAAAGCAATTCTCTGCATGTATTGAGGTTTCTGAAAGTTGCACACTCGGTTTTTTTAAAAGTTTGTAAAATGGAGAAATCAATGTATTTTCCACAAATATTGTTCAATCCCAATAAAAATGGCCACTATTTGTAAAGCACATTCAGACTTAATGTGTACTTCAGTTTGGTAAAAATCCAGGCAATTTTGAACTATTTAAAAGACTTTGAAATTCACATGTGCAAGACTATAAAGGTTAATATTTTTTTTCTCTGAAACGCTTTTTTCAATGGGCGTTTAAAAAATCACATAGTTAGATAAAGCACTCTTGGACATACGTGAATATTTTCAGAATTTTAGAGCAAACCGTTGATTTTTAACGATTTAATGAATTTTATGATCTGGTCACAGCTCTCACCATCCAGAGCTCTGACCATCCAGAACTGTGAACAGGGCGGCCATTTTGCCCATATATGGGCACATCACAGGATGTGACGTCACATCCCGTGATTTTCTAAGCGGAGCAGAAACTTGAAGAGGGAGGATAGCTTTTAGAGTTTTGAAAAGAACACATAATTTTAAAAAAAATATTGAATGTAAAAAAGATCAAGCAGAAGCAAGGAAAGTTATTTAGAAGGCAAAGAAGACAAAATGGAGAGATTTTTGTGATTCAATGGGCAGAACAACTCGTATAGCTAAGGTATGGGGAATGATTAAGAAAATGAAGGGAAATAGACCAGAGAGAACATATCCAGTTCTAAAACATGAAGAAGGAACAGCAGTAACAAATGAGGAAAAAGTAGAAGTAATGGCAAGAACATTTGCAAAGATCCATAGTTCAGATATGGATCAGACTTATTCCAAAAGTAACACTATGATATAATATGGATAAATAGATAGATAGATAGATAGATAGATAGATAGATAGATAGATAGATAGATAGATAGATAGATAGATAGATAGATAGATATGAAAAGGAGTAATAGCATTAATGGTTTAAAGGTCAATCTAAGTGAAGAACATTCATTATATATATATAAACACTTTTATTTGGGTGTGATTAATTATTTCACAGTCCTAATTTATTTATATTTACATACATACTTTTATAATATGAATATTACTGTTATAATAAAATATGAAATACTGACAAAAAAGGCTTATTGTGTGGCAACCTCTTGGTGTAGAAGCATAATCCAGGTTTCAAATTAAAGGTAACCCTTTGAAGTTTCATGTAGACTATTCGGATTATATATCAGGAGTAATTACACAAAGGTTCCTATTTTTAATCCATTATAAAAGTGAAATTTATTTGCTATTAAAATTGGTACAATAGTCCCCTTCACAAGTATATATAGATGTAGCATGTTGAAATCCCCACCTACACTACTGTGATGGTATACACATGGAAGACAGAGATTTAAAAAATGACCCAAAAAACATAGCTTGGCTAATGCCCTTTGAAAAGGACGGTTTTATTGAGCTTCTGTTGCATGTTGTTGCTCTGTAAGCTAAGGTTAGTTATTTTGGCAATTTGGTGCAGCCTTAACTTAAAAAACAAGGACACAACCAACGTTAACAGCGTATGGTGGTGGCTGTCTATGCCATACTGTGTTTCTCCGATGTGCTCTCTGAGCACAAACACATCCTCTGACCCTATCCTCTTCCTTACAATGTACACGACCTCTAGCACTTTGATGGGCTGTGATCGTCTGGTACATGAGGTCTGACGAATGACCCACTCTGCTGCCCTGACTACCATCACTGTGCCTTGTGATGGAATCACCAGACCTCCATTGTTTTTTAACTTCAGCAGGTGGTAGCTCTGGTCCTTGATGGCAGATGCAGCATCTGTTACCAAGCTGGCACGGCAGACATCACAGGACAGCTTTTTCAGAGCCCGTCGCACAACAAATCCTGAAATAAGAGTTGGTATATTAAAATAATTTATAATAACCATGGGGAAATTAAGGGAACATTTACCTTTTTGGACCATTGTGAGATTGATTTCCCTCAAATTTACACCAAAGATTAATTGTCATACAATCGTTATTGGTGTCAGTAAAACCTATATAATTGACCAGTGGTCTCAGGCTTGATAACTTGCGCAAGTAGCCGTGATGCACAACTATGCTGCATGATTAAGTCATTTTTCGACAAGAAAATCTGCAATTTCGACATGTTCAAGCATCAAGAATTATAGCCACGTTCATAACGTTTGTAAGAAACCAAACTGTTTGTAAATCCGTCAAGAATTCAATGAGATAAGAGTATTTGTGTTCGTGCTGATCACTCACCTTACATTAGGTACCACAGAGCACGCCAGAAAGCTTGTCTGAGGCAAGATGGCTGCCGGTGATGACGTTTGAGACTCCGCCGTAAGACATCTAGCCTTTATTATGGATATCTATGGTCAGAATGCTCTCTATGGTACTTGTGTAGAGGGTTGTGAGGATGGGCGGGGGCAGTTGGGCTCTCCTCATCCTCCGCAGGAAGTACAAGCGCTTCTGTGCCCTCCTCACCAGATGTGGTGTTTACAGACCAGGTGAGGTTGTCCGTGATGTGCACCCCGAGGAATTTGGTGCTGCTAACCACCTCCACAGCTGAGCTGTTGATGAGTTTGTGTCAACTGCGAACTTCATGATGTGATTGGGGGTGAACCTGGGGGTGCAGTTGTGTGTCATCAAAG
Source organism: Fundulus diaphanus (assembly GCA_037039145.1). Lineage (NCBI taxonomy): Eukaryota > Metazoa > Chordata > Actinopteri > Cyprinodontiformes > Fundulidae > Fundulus > Fundulus diaphanus. The sequence goes on along the minus strand of CM073137.1, from coordinate 46,328,095 downwards.
TAAACAGCAGGGGGCTGCGGACACAACCCTGAGGGGAGCCCGTGCTGAGGGTGATGACATCAGAGGTGGTCTGTCAGACCCGGACCGACAGTGGTCAGGAGGTGAGGAAGTGATGAGGGGTGTGCTGAAGCCCAGATGTTCCAGTTTTTCAACCAGATGCTGTGGGATGAGGGTGTTGAACGCTGTAGTCCAGGAACATGCTCAAAGGGGGCGGAGCGTAGACGGGCTTGGAACCCGTTAATAACTGCTTGCAGTTCTAGTTAGGGTTCCAAGCCCGCAGCGCAGGCGAACGGCTATGCCGTTCGTCTGCTCTGTGAGCAGAGAACCCTATTGTTTTTCTAGTGTTTTTAAATTATTAGGGTTCCAAGCCCGCAGCGCAGGCGAACGGCTATGCCGTTCGTCTGCTCTGTGAGCAGAGAACCCTATTGTTTTTCGTGTGTTTTTAAATTATTTATTATTATTATTATTATTATTATTACGGGTAATTATTATTCTCCGCTAAAACGCGTTGGGCGGCCCATGCGGATTTGTAACGAACCTATTGAATCAGGTATCCAAGTACAGAATGTGCACCGCTACTCAAACCCAGAAATTCAGACCCCTCAACAACTAGGGGGCGCTATAACAAAGGACAATGCGTTTTGGCCTATAACCACCAAACTACTGGTCCCACACTCAAAAACTTCACATCACTTTGTTTATTGGATGATTCTGCAAAATAAAGGGAATTGGCACACCCTTCGTTTCCCAGCTAGTTTTCGCGCTACATGGCTACAAAGGTTAAACCTTTCTTGTTAAACTCCTCCTACATTTTTTATGCAATCCGCGCAAAACTCCATATATAACAGCGTAATGGACAAATAAAAAAAGTGAACGTGCCAGATTTTTTAATTTTGACTTTTTCGAAAAGTAACGCTAAAATAAGTGATTGTTAGCTAGCTAGCTCTAAATGTAATTGCTGATTATTCTAAAACCATAACAGATTTTGACATGTCCTTCATAACCCATAGTCCAAATAAGATTTTGCACATGTGACCCGCCTTTGAGGATCTTCCATCACTAGGGGGCGCTGTGATGTCAAGAAATCTACTACGCAAGAATGGCTGATCGGATTTTTACAAAACCTTCTTCATCCTCTTCCAGTCATACCCCTGAACTCAGGTATTAAATATGGTAATGATTAAAACAAGTGGGCGGGGCCTATTTCCAAAAGTGTTAAAAAACCTGGAGAATAATAAAAACAACTAGAACTGCAAGCAGTTATTAACGGGTTCCAAGCCCACCCACGCACCGCCCCCTTGAGCATGTTCCTGGACTTCAGTTCAGCGTTCAACACCATTAAAACTGGAACATCTGGGCTTCAGCACACCTGTTCGCAACTGCCTACTAGACTTCATCACCAACAGACCTCAGTTGGTCTGGGTCGGACAGAAAACCACTGATGTCATCACCCTCAGCACGGGCTTTCCTCAGGGCTGCGTCCTGAGCCCCCTGCTGTTCACCCTGATGACACACGACTGTGTCCCCAGGTTCACCACCAATCACATCGTGAAGTTTGCAGACGACACGACGGTGGTGGGCCTGATTAGAGACAACAACGACCAGGACCAGGACCAGGACTGATCCTGAACGTGGAGAAAACGAAGGAGATCATCATGGACTTCAGGAAGAAATGGCCTCGCCATGCTCCACTTCTCATTAACAGCTCAGCTGTGGAGGTGGCCAGCAGCAATAAATTCCTCGGGGTGCACATAACACACAACCTCAGCTGGTTTGTGAACACCATGTCACTGGAGAAGAGGGAACAGAAGCGCTTGCACTTACTGCGGAGGATGAGGAGAGCCCACCTGTCCCCGCCCATCCTCACGACCTTCTACAGCAGCACCATCTATCTGCTCCCCACTCCCTTCCAATTAAGCATGTCATAATATTTATTACTTTCTTGCATTTGTCTAAAAAAAGTAGATGCAATGCAGTTTTGCATTGCATTACATTGAAATGACTGTTGTCATTTCAGCTTTTAACTTTTTGCTCTCTCTTTTTTCTTCATAGTAGGTACACCTGATCTGACGTTCTGTTAACTGTGACATCATCCAGAGAAGACAGATCACCCACTATTACTATCTAATGTAGAACAGATTACTGGATCAATGTGTGCTTCTGTGCATGTTTGTCTCTCTTGTTGTGTCTCTGCTCTGTATTCTTTAACCCCCAGTCGGTCGAGGCAGATGACCGTTCATACTGAGCCCGGTTCTGCTGGAGGTTTTTCCTTCCCGCTAATAGGTGGGGTTTTTTTTCGACTGTCGCTTCATGCTTGCTCAGTATGAGGGATTGCTGCAAAGCCATGGACAATGCAGACGTCTCTCCCTGTAGCTCTATGCTTCTCCAGGAGTGAATGCTGCTTGTCGGGACTTTGAAGCAATCAACTGGTTCCCTTATATAGGAAATTTTTGACCAATCTGTATAATATGATTGATTTTGACTTTGTAAAGTGCCTCGAGATGACATGTTTCATGAATTGGCGCTATATAAATACAATTGAATTGAATTGAATAGAGTCCATCTGTTAAACCTTTTCTGCGTCGCACAAAGACACGATGGTTGGAACCAAAGATCTCAACTTTGGACTCATCAGACCAAAGCACAGATTTCCACTGGTCTAATGTCCATTCCTTGTGTTCTTTAGCCCAAACAATTCTCTTCTACTTGTTGCCTGTCCTTAGCAGTGGTTTCCTAGCAGCTGTTTTACCATGAAGGCCTGATTCACACAGTCTCCTAACAGTTGTTCTAGAGATGTGTCTGCTGCTAGAACTCTGTGTGGCATTGACCTGGTCTCTAATCTGAGCTGCTGTCAACCTGCGATTTCTGAGGCTGGTGACTAGGATGAATTTATCCTCCACAGCAGAGGTGACTCTTGGTCTTCCTTTCCTGGGGCGGTCCTCGTGTGAGCCAGTTTCTTTGTAGCGCTTGATGGTTTTTGCGACTGCACTTGGGGACACTTTCAAAGTTTTCCCAATTTTTCGGACTGAATGACCTTCAGTTCTTAAAGTAATTATGGCCACTTGTTTTTCTTTACTTAGCTGCTTTTTTCTTGCCATAATACAAATTCTAACAGTTTATTCAGTAGGACTATAAGCTGTGTATCCACTTGACTTCTGCACAACACAACTGATGGTCCCAACCCCATATAAGAGGCAAGACATCCCACTTATTAAACCTGACAGGGGACACCTGTGAAGGGAAAACCATTTCAGGTGACTATCTCTTGAAGCTCATTAAGAGAATGCCAAGAGTGTACGAAGCAGTAATCAAAGCAAAAGGTGGCTACTTTGAAGAACCTAGAATATAAGACATATTTTCAGTTGTTTCACACTTTTTTGTTAAGTATATAATTCCACATGTGTTAATTCATAGTTTTGATGCCTTTAGTGTGAATCTACAATTGTCATAGTTATGAAAATTAAGAAAACTCTTTGAAGGAGAAGGTGTGTCTAAACCACCTCCTCCATTACCATCTGGTACGCTGGTGCCACCGCCAAAGACAAGAGCAGACTGCAGCGTGTCATCCGGTCTGCAGAGAAGGTGATTGGCTGCAATTTTCCATCTCTCCAGGACCTGTAAGCCTCTAGGACTCTGAGGCGTGCAGGGAAGATTGTGGCCGATTTTGTGACACCCCAGTCACAAAATATTTCAGACACTTCCCTCTGGCAGGAGGCAGCGGTCCATCAGGACCAAAACCTCACGACACAAAAACAGTTTTTTCCCATCCGCTACCAGCCTTATTAACACGGCCCAGAGGCCCCGTGACACTTGACTCTGCCTCTCTCCCCTGTTCAGGTCCTACAAGCTACACCAACGTAGCATCTCCAGACCTTCTGCGTTACATTAACGCACAGTCTACCGTGTATATAGCTTTCTGTGTATATATATATATATATATATATATATATATATATATATATATATATATATATATATATATTTAAGCTATATACACAGACACCGATCTACAGACAACAGCAATTATCAACAAAAAGAAATCAACAAAAAACCTAATCACCCTCAGCACGGGCTTCCCCCCCCCACTCCCCACAAATCATGTCTATCCAGTAATTTAGGACCATTTTGTTTGTTTTTGGTGTTTAATGTACTTTTCTCTACTTCCATCGCTGTACCCATTAGCACATATTGTGTTTATGCCGGAAAACTGTAACTGTAAAGCATGAGGATGATCTATCATAAAATCTTACTTATGGAAGGTAATTCCCCAGGATCTGGTTCCTAGTGTCCTTTTATTTGCGCACCCATAAGCGGAGTAAAAGTCGGGCTTCCTGGGACGTAGCTCTGGAAGTTTGCTTACTTTCAATACAAAATCGAAATTATTTATTAAGTTAGACAATAATTTAATTCAATCAATTGGTCCCATGTAGCCCCTAAAGGGGTGACGTTTTCAGTCAGTTGATTTATCTGGAAATCGGGTGAGAATTCACCGGATTCAGAGTGTCTGAAAACATAAAGTACATTTTCCTGTAATGACTTGTATTCTGTCTGACTGCAGCTTGGTCTGACCTAAGATGGCCGCTCTGTCGGCACGCCTCTCAACCGAGGACGCGGCGTCTACGTATTCATGTCTGTGTTCTCTATGGTCTGACCTAAGATGGCAGCTTGGTCTGACCTAAGATGGCTGCTTTGACGTCACTTCCTGTGATGTGCCCAAATATGGGCAAAATGGCCGCCCTGTTCAAAGCTCTGCAGTCAGAGCTCTGGATGATGAAAGCTGTGAACTGATCATAAACTTCATAAATTCGTTAATAATCAACGGTTGGCTCTAAAATTCTGAAAATATTCATGGATCTCAAAGAGTGCTTTATCTAACCACAGGATTTTTTTTATGGTCATTAAAAAAATGTATTCAGAGAAATAAAATATTAAACTTTATAGTCTTGTACCATTTATTTTCAAAGTCTTGTAAATTGGTCAAACTCGCCTGGATTTTTACCAAACTGAAATCCATGTTTATTCTGCATGTGCTTTACAAATAGAGGCCATATTTTGGGGGGTTGAACAATATTTGTGGAAAATACATTGATTTCTCCATTTTACAAACTTTTAAAAATTCAGAGTGTAGCACTTCAAAAAAAAACAATACATGCAGTGAGAGAATTGTTACACCTTATTCACAGAATACATCCTGAAAATCTGGGATCAAAAAATTGATTTTAAAGCATTTTTTATTCTTTACTTTATTGTTTTTATTATTCTCCAGGTTTTTTAACACTTTTGGAAATAGGCCCCGCCCACTTGTTTTAATAATTACCATATTTAATACCTGAGTTCAGGGGTATGACTGGAAGGGGATGAAGAAGGTTTTGTAAAAATCCGATCAGCCATTCTTGCGTAGTAGATTTCTTGACATCACAGCGCCCCCTAGTGATGGACGATCCTCAAACGCGGGTCACATGTGCAAAATCTTATTTGGACTATGGGTTATGAAGGACATGTCAAAATCTGTTATGGTTTTAGAATAATCAGCAATTACATTTAGAGCTAGCTAGCTAACAATCACTTATTTTAGCGTTACTTTTCGAAAAAGTCAAAATTCAAAAATCCGGCGCGTTCACTTTTTTTATTTGTCCATTACGCTGTTATATGTGGAGTTTTGCGCGGATTGCATAAAAAATGTAGGAGGAGTTAAACAACAAAGGTTTAACCTTTGTAGCCATGTAGCGCGAAAACTAGCTGGGAAACGAAGGGTGTGCCAATTCCCTTTATTTTGCAGAATCATCCAATAAACAAAGTGATGTGAAGTTTTTGAGTGTGGGACCAGTAGTTTGGTGGTTATAGGCCAAAACGCATTGTCCTTTGTTATAGCGCCCCCTAGTTGTTCAGGGGTCTGAATTTCTGGGTTTGAGTAGCGGTGCACATTCTGTACTTGGATACCTGATTCAATAGGTTCGTTACAAATCCGCATGGGCCGCCCAACGCGTTTTAGCGGAGAATAATAATTACCCGTAATAATAATAATAACTAGAACTGCAAGCAGTTATTAACGGGTTCCAAGCCCACCCACGCACCGCCCCCTTGAGCATGTTCCTGGACTTCAGTTCAGCGTTCAACACCATCAAAACTGGAACATCTGGGCTTCAGCACACCTGTTCGCAACTGCCTACTAGACTTCATCACTAACAGACCTCAGTTGGTCTGGGTCGGACAGAAAACCACTGATGTCATCACCCTCAGCACGGGCTTTCCTCAGGGCTGCGTCCTGAGCCCCCTGCTGTTCACCCTGATGACACACGACTGTGTCCCCAGGTTCACCACCAATCACATCGTGAAGTTTGCAGACGACACGACGGTGGTGGGCCTGATTAGAGACAACAACGACCAGGACCAGGACCAGGACTGATCCTGAACGTGGAGAAAACGAAGGAGATCATCATGGACTTCAGGAAGAAATGGCCTCGCCATGCTCCACTTCTCATTAACAGCTCAGCTGTGGAGGTGGCCAGCAGCAATAAATTCCTCGGGGTGCACATAACACACAACCTCAGCTGGTTTGTGAACACCATGTCACTGGAGAAGAGGGAACAGAAGCGCTTGCACTTACTGCGGAGGATGAGGAGAGCCCACCTGTCCCCGCCCATCCTCACGACCTTCTACAGCAGCACCATCTATCTGCTCCCCACTCCCTTCCAATTAAGCATGTCATAATATTTATTACTTTCTTGCATTTGTCTAAAAAAAGTAGATGCAATGCAGTTTTGCATTGCATTACATTGAAATGACTGTTGTCATTTCAGCTTTTAACTTTTTGCTCTCTCTTTTTTCTTCATAGTAGGTACACCTGATCTGACGTTCTGTTAACTGTGACATCATCCAGAGAAGACAGATCACCCGCTATTACCATCTAATGTAGAACAGATTACTGGATCAATGTGTGCTTCTGTGCTTGTTTGTCTCTCTTGTTGTGTCTCTGCTCTGTATTCTTTAACCCCCAGTCGGTCGAGGCAGATGACCGTTCATACTGAGCCCGGTTCTGCTGGAGGTTTTTCCTTCCCGCTAATGGGTGGTTTTTTTTTTCAACTGTCGCTTCATGCTTGCTCAGTATGAGGGATTGCTGCAAAGCCATGGACAATGCAGACGTCTCTCCCTGTAGCTCTATGCTTCTCCAGGAGTGAATGCTGCTTGTCGGGATTTTGAAGCAATCAACTGGTTCCCTTATATAGGAAATTTTTGACCAATCTGTATAATATGATTGATTTTGACTTTGTAAAGTGCCTCGAGATGACATGTTTCATGAATTGGCGCTATATAAATACAATTGAATTGAATTGAATAGAGTCCATCTGTTAAACCTTTTCTGCGTCGCACAAAGACACGATGGTTGGAACCAAAGATCTCAACTTTGGACTCATCAGACCAAAGCACAGATTTCCACTGGTCTAATGTCCATTCCTTGTGTTCTTTAGCCCAAACAATTCTCTTCTACTTGTTGCCTGTCCTTAGCAGTGGTTTCCTAGCAGCTGTTTTACCATGAAGGCCTGATTCACACAGTCTCCTAACAGTTGTTCTAGAGATGTGTCTGCTGCTAGAACTCTGTGTGGCATTGACCTGGTCTCTAATCTGAGCTGCTGTCAACCTGCGATTTCTGAGGCTGGTGACTAGGATGAATTTATCCTCCACAGCAGAGGTGACTCTTGGTCTTCCTTTCCTGGGGCGGTCCTCGTGTGAGCCAGTTTCTTTGTAGCGCTTGATGGTTTTTGCGACTGCACTTGGGGACACTTTCAAAGTTTTCCCAATTTTTCGGACTGAATGACCTTCAGTTCTTAAAGTAATTATGACCACTTGTTTTTCTTTACTTAGCTGCTTTTTTCTTGCCATAATACAAATTCTAACAGTTTATTCAGTAGGACTATAAGCTGTGTATCCACTTGACTTCTGCACAACACAACTGATGGTCCCAACCCCATATAAGAGGCAAGACATCCCACTTATTAAACCTGACAGGGGACACCTGTGAAGGGAAAACCATTTCAGGTGACTATCTCTTGAAGCTCATTAAGAGAATGCCAAGAGTGTACGAAGCAGTAATCAAAGCAAAAGGTGGCTACTTTGAAGAACCTAGAATATAAGACATATTTTCAGTTGTTTCACACTTTTTTGTTAAGTATATAATTCCACATGTGTTAATTCATAGTTTTGATGCCTTTAGTGTGAATCTACAATTGTCATAGTTATGAAAATTAAGAAAACTCTTTGAAGGAGAAGGTGTGTCTAAACCACCTCCTCCATTACCATCTGGTACGCTGGTGCCACCGCCAAAGACAAGAGCAGACTGCAGCGTGTCATCCGGTCTGCAGAGAAGGTGATTGGCTGCAATTTTCCATCTCTCCAGGACCTGTAAGCCTCTAGGACTCTGAGGCGTGCAGGGAAGATTGTGGCCGATTTTGTGACACCCCAGTCACAAAATATTTCAGACACTTCCTTCTGGCAGGAGGCAGCGGTCCATCAGGACCAAAACCTCACGACACAAAAACAGTTTTTTCCCATCCGCTACCAGCCTTATTAACACGGCCCAGAGGCCCCGTGACACTTGACTCTGCCTCTCTCCCCTGTTCAGGTCCTACAAGCTACACCAACGTAGCATCTCCAGACCTTCTGCGTTACATTAACGCACAGTCTACCGTGTATATAGCTTTCTGTGTGTATATATATATATATATATATATATATATATATATATATATATATATATATATATATATATATATACACACAGCGTTCACTGAGCGAGAGGCGGGTTACACCCTGGACAGGTCGGCAATCTGTCACAGGGCAACACAGAGACAGACAGGACAAACAACCATTCTTGCACACACTCACACCTAAGGACAATTTAGAGAAGCCAATTAAACTAACAGTCATGTTTTTGAACTGTGGGAGGAAGCCAGCGTACCCGGAGTGAACCTACGCATGCACAGGTAGAACATTCAAACTTCATGCAGAAAGACCCAGAGGATTTGAAAGACCCAGGAGGATTTGAAAGACCCGGGAGGATTTGAAAGACCCGGGAGGATTTGAAAGACCCAGGTGATTGAACCCAGAAGGCAACAACACTTCTCACTGCTTCACTGTGCAGCCTCTGTTTATGACAGTATCATGTAAATCTTAGGCACAAATAAAGTGTTACCTAAACAAAAGTAATTTGTATAGTAAGTATAACATCCACTGACATCTAAAGTTACCTGTGAAACGTTTTCACACAGCCAAACTGCTTGTTGTTGCAACCAAATGCTATGGGGTTCTGTGTGAGAACGGAGTAGCAAGATGGCGGCCAGTGACCTCCCCTAGTGACTGGCCGCCATCTTGCTACTCCCTACTCTCACACTTTTGCAAATAGGCCCTGCCCACTTGTTTCAATTGTGTTCATAAACAGACACAATAAAAAATGCAAAAAGCATCATGCTAACCTTTACAATTAGGCTTATTGGATTTTACTACTTAATAACTCTCTGTCACAGCCTCTAACCTGCTGGTGATACACTTGGGCCTGGTGTCTCCTGGCTGGCTTCTCCAGGTTGGTCACTGCTGCAGGGTTCTGTCTGGTCCTGGTCTGGCCCTGGTTTTTGCCTCTTTAAGAAGAACTGTGAGATATTCTCTTTTCTCTTCATTTGGGCTCTACACAAAATAAGGCAGCCTGGTATTTAGACTCCATGACTGTATGGCAAAGACAACACTATTTTAAATATTATTTAAACAATAGTTTTTAGTTTTCTGTAGCTAGCTAAAATAATACTAAATTAAAAATAGATTAATTAAATTAATTAATATAACTAGTTAGGTTATAATTCAAAGCTTTCATATGACATAGCCTATTTACATTTCAGTCATTATAAACTTAACAATGGTTTTTCACATATTCTTACCACACACATTTCAAGCAAGAGCTGGGAGATATATCCTGGCCAAATTAATAAAACATTACAGGGCAGCATGTGCACTGAAACATATGTTAAAAGAATCTGTCTAAAACACGATCTATCAGCACTAGCATGGCTAATATAATAAACGAGGCACTACGGACGGAGCGGTGCACAACCATTTTTTTTTTCTTTTTAGAAATGTATGACAAGTGCCGCCTCTCATTAGGAAGGTAACACAGCGGTTACCGCTGAGCTGTAAAATGTTGTAAATACCTGCAAAACTCCTCAACGGTGTACTCTAAAGCCGCGGGTGTGTTTTGGATCAAGCAGGAACCACATGTCAGCTTAACCAATGAACAGCGTCAGTGCGCAGCATGTAGGCTGCTACACAGACATGAATACGTAGACGCCGCGTTCTCGGTTGAGAGGCGTGCCGACAGAGCGGCCATCTTAGGTCAGACCAAGCTGCAGTCTGACAGAATACAAGTCAGTTCAGGTAAGTGGTGCTTTATGTTTTCAGACACTCTGAATCCGGTGAATTCGCAACCGATTTCCAGATAAATTAGCTGACTGAAGACGTCACCCCTTTAGGGGCTACATAAGACCAATTGATTGAATTAAAAGGTTGATAGTCTAACTTAATACATAATTTCGATTTTGTATTGACAGTCAGCAAACTTCCAGAGCTACGTCCCAGGATGATCGACTTTTGCTCGGCTTATGGGTGTGGAAATAAAAGGGCATTACAAACCAGATCCCGGGGAATTACCTTCCACAAGTATGATTTTATGATAGTTAATCCTCATGCTTTACAGTTACAATTTTTCCGGCATAAACACATTATGTGCTAATGGGTAGCAGGAATGGAAGCGGAGAAAAGTACATTAAACACCCTGATTTCTAAAAGATCTGACTGAGGATATATATATATATATATATATATATATATATATATATATATATATATATATATATATATATATGTATATATGTATATATATATATATATATATATATATATATATGTATATATGTATATATATATATATATATGTATATATATATATGTATATGTGTGTGTATATATGTATATATATATATATATATATGTATATATGTATGTATACATATATATACATATATATATATATATATATATATATATATATATATGTGTGTGTATATATATGTATAGAGAGAGAGAGAGAGAGATGTGTGTATAATTTCTGTTTATTATATTAACATGTAACTGAAAATATATAACTGTGAGTATATATATCATCTCGTTAGACTTCAGTTTAAATTGTTTTTGTTCTGAATAAATATGTGTAATCTGTCTGAAAGGTCACCAGCATTGTGAACATATGATTTAAATTAAATCTGAGCTGCCTCCTATTCATTTTGACAGCAGCCGTCTGATCTGTGGTCTGACCCAAGATGGCCGCCCTGTAGGCACGTCAGTCTAGCGGCCGGCAGCATACAATGGGGCGTCTACGTATATGATGTCTATGGGCTGCTACTGCATGGGCTGCCTTCAGGGACAGTCGGAAATTACAGTTTTCCTGGCAAATCTTTGCCGATCTCATAAGTATTATATGTTAAAATTACCATTTCCAGTGGGGTGGCAGTAGGGGGTGGCAAGGGCTCTGTTGGGGGTGGCAAATGCCACCCCTGCCACCCCTCTGGCTCCGCAACTAGCTACATTCAATGTAAAGCTTATGTATATAAGTGTGTGTGTGTGTGTAAAAAATCCATATATAATCAAATACTGCCATCTACTGGAAATTTTAAATCCCTACATGGGCACATTTCGGAAATGTTATTCTCTTTAAATTCATAAATAAATTCTTTAAAAATCAACAGTTTGCTCTAAAATTCTTCCAATATTATATATATATTCAATTTATTTATTTATATAGCGCCAAATCATGAAACATGTCATCTCAAGGCACTTTACAAAATCAAGTTCAATCATATTATACAGATTGGGTCAGATTATACAGATTGAATAAAATGTCCTATATAAGGAAACCAGTTGATTGCATCAAAGTCCCGACAAGCATATATATATATATATATATATATATATATATATATATATATATATATATATATATATATATATATATATTTAAGCTATATACACAGACACCGATCTATAGACAACAGCAATTATCAACAAAAAGAAATCAACAAAAAACCTAATCACCCTCAGCACGGGCTTCCCCCCCCACTCCCCACAAATCATGTCTATCCAGTAATTTAGGACCATTTTGTTTGTTTTTGGTGTTTAATGTACTTTTCTCTACTTCCATCGCTGTACCCATTAGCACATATTGTGTTTATGCCGGAAAACTGTAACTGTAAAGCATGAGGATGATCTATTATAAAATCTTACTTATGGAAGGTAATTCCCCAGGATCTGGTTCCTAGTGTCCTTTTATTTGCGCACCCATAAGCGGAGTAAAAGTCGGGCTTCCTGGGACGTAGCTCTGGAAGTTTGCTTACTTTCAATACAAAATCGAAATTATTTATTAAGTTAGACAATAATTTAATTCAATCAATTGGTCCCATGTAGCCCCTAAAGGGGTGACGTTTTCAGTCAGTTGATTTATCTGGAAATCGGGTGAGAATTCACCGGATTCAGAGTGTCTGAAAACATAAAGTACATTTTCCTGTAATGACTTGTATTCTGTCTGACTGCAGCTTGGTCTGACCTAAGATGGCCGCTCTGTCGGCACGCCTCTCAACCGAGGACGCGGCGTCTACGTATTCATGTCTGTGTTCTCTATGGTCTGACCTAAGATGGCAGCTTGGTCTGACCTAAGATGGCTGCTTTGACGTCACTTCCTGTGATGTGCCCAAATATGGGCAAAATGGCCGCCCTGTTCAAAGCTCTGCAGTCAGAGCTCTGGATGATGAAAGCTGTGAACTGATCACAAACTTCATAAATTCGTTAATAATCAACGGTTGGCTCTAAAATTCTGAAAATATTCATGGATCTCAAAGAGTGCTTTATCTAACCACAGGATTTTTTTTATGGTCATTAAAAAAATGGATTCAGAGAAATAAAATATTAAACTTTATAGTCTTGTACCATTTATTTTCAAAGTCTTGTAAATTGGTCAAACTCGCCTGGATTTTTACCAAACTGAAATCCATGTTTATTCTGCATGTGCTTTACAAATAGAGGCCATATTTTGGGGGGTTGAACAATATTTGTGGAAAATACATTGATTTCTCCATTTTACAAACTTTTAAAAATTCAGAGTGTAGCACTTCAAAAAAAAACAATACATGCAGTGAGAGAATTGTTACACCTTATTCACAGAATACATCCTGAAAATCTGGGATCAAAAAATTGATTTTAAAGCATTTTTTATTCTTTACTTTATTGTTTTTATTATTCTCCAGGTTTTTTAACACTTTTGGAAATAGGCCCCGCCCACTTGTTTTAATACCATACCATATTTAATACCTGAGTTCAGGGGTATGACTGGAAGGGGATGAAGAAGGTTTTGTAAAAATCCGATCAGCCATTCTTGCGTAGTAGATTTCTTGACATCACAGCGCCCCCTAGTGATGGACGATCCTCAAACGCGGGTCACATGTGCAAAATCTTATTTGGACTATGGGTTATGAAGGACATGTCAAAATCTGTTATGGTTTTAGAATAATCAGCAATTACATTTAGAGCTAGCTAGCTAACAATCACTTATTTTAGCGTTACTTTTCGAAAAAGTCAAAATTCAAAAATCCGGCGCGTTCACTTTTTTTATTTGTCCATTACGCTGTTATATGTGGAGTTTTGCGCGGATTGCATAAAAAATGTAGGAGGAGTTAAACAAGAAAGGTTTAACCTTTGTAGCCATGTAGCGCGAAAACTAGCTGGGAAACGAAGGGTGTGCCAATTCCCTTTATTTTGCAGAATCATCCAATAAACAAAGTGATGTGAAGTTTTTGAGTGTGGGACCAGTAGTTTGGTGGTTATAGGCCAAAACGCATTGTCCTTTGTTATAGCGCCCCCTAGTTGTTGAGGGGTCTGAATTTCTGGGTTTGAGTAGCGGTGCACATTCTGTACTTGGATACCTGATTCAATAGGTTCGTTACAAATCCGCATGGGCCGCCCAACGCGTTTTAGCGGAGAATAATAATTACCCGTAATAATAATAATAATAATAAATAATTTAAAAACACTAGAAAAACAATAGGGTTCTCTGCTCACAGAGCAGACGAACGGCATAGCCGTTCGCCTGCGCTGCGGGCTTGGAACCCTAACTAGAACTGCAAGCAGTTATTAACGGGTTCCAAGCCCACCCACGCCCCGCCCCCTTGAGCATGTTCCTGGACTTCAGTTAAGCGTTCAACACCATTATCCTACAGCATCTGGCGGAAACACTGAAACATCTGGGCTTCAGCACACCCCTTCGCAACTGCCTGCTAGACTTCCTCACCTCCTGACCTCATTTGGTCCGGGTCGGACAGAACACCTCTGATGTCATCACCCTCAGCACGGGCTCCCCTCAGGGCTGTGTCCTTAGCCCCCTGCTGTTCACCCTGATGACTCACACGTCCCCAGGTTCATCACCAATCACATCGTGAAGTTTGCAGACGACACGACGGTGGTGGCCTGATTAGAGACGACAACGACCAGGACCAGGACTGATCTGAACGTGGAGAAAACGAAGGAGATCATCGTGGACTTCAGGAAGAACCGGCCTCACCACGCTCCACTGCTCATCAACAGCTCAGCTGTGGAGGTGGTCAGCAGCACCAAATTCCTCGGGGTGCACATGACGCACAACCTCACCTGGTCTGTGAACACACTTGTCACTGGTGAAGAGGGCACAGAAGCGCTTGTACTTCCTGCAGAGGATGAGGAGAGCCCACCTGTCCCCGCACATTCTCACAACCTTCTACAGAAGTACCATAGAGAGCATTCTGACCAGCTGTCTCTCTGTGTGGTGTGGAGGCGGCAGCACCTCCGACTGGTGGAAAATGAGGAGAGTGGTGGGGACAGCAGAAGGGATCATAGGCTCCTCTTCCCTCCATTAAGCACATTTCATCCCAGTGCTGCATGTCCCCAGCCCATAGCATCAACAGAGACCCTCAAACCCCCACCATGAACTGTTCCCCATATATATATATATATATATATATATATATATATATATATATATATATATATATATATATATATAATGTTCTTCATTTACAGTGACCCTTTAAACCATTAATGCTATTACTCCTTTTCATCACAACTCATAATATATGAATTACATGTTTCCCGTAACTTATACCTTTTTATTCTAAGTTCAACCAAGATATTCTCTTCTTATCCTTGTAGCTTGTAGTGTTAAATAAGACTAAAATCATTTCATTTGAATCAAAGTATGCAGATGTTGATAGATATATCTATCTATCAGTGACGTGCGGTAGGGTTCATAGCTGGTGAAGCACTGACGTCAGTCAGATTTACAAATATATACACTCTACAGAGTAGACTCATTGCAAAGTGCTGAAGGAGACTGGTTGAGCCAAATCAATTAACCAAGAGACATGGAAAAAATATTGATTATTTGTTAAAAAAATAAATAAAACTAAATTATTTGTCATTTGATTGGTAGCAGTTTATGAGTTATGATGGATTTCTACATTTGTAACATTCAAAAACTATAACCTACATTACGCACATTTCGTTACAAAAACAAAACATGAATAATTATCGCTGTCTTACCTCTACTTAGAAATGAACTCCAGCTGCGCTCTTTCTGAACAAAAATATCGGTCACTTTCCGGTAAAAGTTCTTTTTATCTTCTTCAGTTTTAAAAGTCTCTCAGTCTCAGTTGAGCTCACTGCCAGGGAGGAAAGCCTTCCTTGATCAGTCCTGTTCCGGCTGTATGTTTAGAGTCTTTTTAGTGCTTTACTTGTTTAGCAAAACTCACCAATAACACATCCATAACTTACTTTGACTCTACTATTTGGGGATCAGAGCGGTGCCCCTTGAGCGCCCCCTGCCTAGAGGCCAAGGAACTGCCGGCCTCACCTACAACCAGCTCTTTGGCTTTTATGATTGCCCAGCAGCACACGAAAACACACAGTTTAATGACCAAAACACAATTCGTAATCCACATATATTAAATTGTGGAAAATCAGTTTATAAGTGTTTGAACAATTGAATTTATGATCTAGAGACAGGAAGATGCATTCACGGAATGGAAGTCAGCGCAGTTAACATGGGATTGCGCAATCCCAGGGGAGGCCAAGATCGCTGCGGCCTCACCGGCTTCGCTATGAAGCGCCACCAAGGATTTACATGAAAAATAGCGAAAAGTCTGCGATTTTAAAGAAAATATGATCAAAAAAATAAGGAAATTTGATAAAAAAAACAACTATTAGTGAATCACAATATATATTATGTTATCATTATTCTATATTTTATTTATTTCCATGATTGCCTCCCCTGACTGCATGTCACTGCTATCTATAATTATAACCCATAAACTCTGCACAACATTCGCATATTTGCTCATTTTGCATCATTGCATCTCCAACTAGCATTACAAATGCTGTCAAACTCTGTTTCTAAATGCATTCTCGCACAAATGCCCTTTGCACAATCAATTCAGTACATACAAATGGTTTTAAAAATACTTACCTGGACACTGACTTTCTCATGCATTGTTCACACTTCAATTGTTTAATTTAAAATCACTGCTGCACCTTATACTTTAATTTAAATTGACTGTAATTTACAAGCTGTATTCTTGCACAAATTGCCCTCTGCACAATCAATTCTGCACATACAAATGTTTTTTTAAAAATACACACCTGTACACTGTGTGTACAGGTGTGTATTTTTGAAGTTCTCTCTGAGATTTCTGAAGTTCTCTCCAAATGTCCGTGTCATGTTGGACTGCACAGATGTTGCTCTGGAGACCCTCTCATCCCTCACCTTACAGTCTGAAACGTTCTCAGCCTACAAGAACCACACCACTCTGAAAGGGCTGATCAGAGTTTCTCCCTGTGGGTTGGTGACATTTATCTTAGCATTGTACAAAAGCTGCATCTCAGACAAAGAAATAACAAAGGTCAGAGGAATCCTTCCTCTGCTTGTGCTTGGAGATGAAGTCTTGGCAGATAAAGGATTCCTCATTCAAGACCTCCTTCAAGAAGTTGGAGCCAAACTCATCATTCCACCATTCAGGCATCCTGGCCAGTTCAGCAAGAAAGAGACAGAGGAGACCCAGACCATTGCTCGCCTGCGGATCATTGTAGAGCGAGCAATTGCTAGAGTAACGTGTTACCATATCTGGGATTCTCTGGTGCCTCTCACTTTAATAGGAACTGTCAATCAAATCTGGCACAACTGTTGTGTTTTGGCTAATTATCAAGGCACATTTTGTGTTGCTGACTAAGTTAAATTATTTCTGTATGTCAATTGTTGTAGTGCTATGTAAAAAGTTATCTAAATGACTAGACTATCAAAAAAGATATTTAATAAAACACACGAGCAGCATACTGTACCTTTTTTGTATTTTCGTGTTTAAGTGGAATTGCAAGGAAAACAAATCAAGTACAATTTACAAAATCTAAAAAAAACCTTAACCATTTCATATCTTATAATTGCACACCATACACTGCTTTAAATTATCCTGCAAATTAATATGTATCAAATCTAAACAACAATAGTTGCAAAATACTTAAGATAACCTTAAGAAGAAGCAAACTTTAAAACAAGGGTTACAAGACAACTGCACTTCAAACTTTTTTGTGTGTAAATTTTGACACTGCCTTTTAAAGAAATTTGCACATCTGTGGATGTGTCATTAATACTATGTCTTATCAGGCGCGGGCAGAGGGGCAGATGGCCTCTGCTGACAACTGCGCACAGTAATTGCGGAGCGCAATCAGCGCGCTCCGCCTCTTAGACAACCGATTTCAGGTGTGTTGGATTGTTAAAGGGAGAAAACCAACTTTTCTCTTTAATAAAGCTAATCAAAACATCACACATGAGCTGTCTTACTGTTAATCACCTTCACTCAATCCTGAGGATTTCCTCAGCTCAGAGTCTAACCGTGAACATTGATAAACTGTACAAAAATGACACACAACCAAGTGTCAGACTCTGCCTCAGATAAGTGAGCATCACAGGCCCACATGTGCTCTTTCTGCTCTCCTGTTTCCACTGTGCAAACAAAGCAGCAAACAAAATCATATTTTCTACAAAATATCATATCCTGACTGGTTTTACATCTAAAAAAAGCACTCACCAGGATTATGCTTCAACAAAAAACTTTGTTGTCTTGCTTAACAAGTTACAGGACGTAACTCCCACATCTTGTGCCTGAAAAACACGCTAGCTCTGAGCAGCCAGGAAGAAGCAACACTTGGTTCTGCTGTGGTGCATTCAGAGTTCATGGGACAATTCAGTACTCAACAAAAAACGTGATTTTCTTCAATCAATTAAAAAAAAAGATATTTATATATATATATATATATATATATATATATATATATATATATATATATATATATATATATATATATATATCAATCATTTTAAAATTGATTGAACAATAACATGTTTCTTCTTGAGTATTGAATTTTCCCATGCACTGTGAATGCACCACACCAGCGTTGCTCACAGCTTCTGCTTGATCTTTTTTATATTCAATTACATTTTTAAAATTATGTGTTCTTCTCAAAACTTAAAGCTATCCTGCCTCTTCAAGTTTCTGCTCCGCTTAGAAAAATGGTATGGACCAGATATGGGCAAAATTGTCGCCCTGTTCACAGTTCTGGATGGCAAAGCTCTGGATGATGAGAGCTGCGAACTGATCACAAAATTCATAAATTTGTTATAAATCAACGGTTTGCTCTAAAATTCTGAAAATATTTACGTATGTCCAAGAGGGCTTTATCTAAGTCATTTCCAAATCTTAACCTTTCCAAATCATATTTATAAATTTGTAACTTTAATTCTTCAGAAACTTTTTTCCTTGTAAAAAACAAAATCTTTGTTTTATCTACAGAAATCTTGAATCCCCATCTAAAAGACCAATCTTCTATTTTATTAATGGCTTCTTGAACTTTTTTAACGATGAAACTTGGGGTTGAATTGCTCCATCATTAGCAAATAAAGAAACACCCATTTTATTTTCCACATCCTCAAACATATCATTAATCATAATAGAAAAAAATAATGGACTAACTATGCTTCCTTGAGGAATACCATTTTCAACATAAAGATTTTCTGATAATTGATTTCCTATTCTTACTTGTATAGATCTATTATTGAGAAAATCATTTATCCAATTAAACAATGAACCCCCAATTCCCATCTTCTTTAATTTTATCAAAAATCCTTCTTTCCACATCATGTCGTAAGCTTTTTCAATGTCAAAGAATACAGCTATCACCTTCTCTTTATTAACTTGTGCCTTTCTTATTTCATGTTCCAATAATAAAATAGGATCCATTGTGTTTACACCTTTCCTGAAACAAACTTTTTTTTTCTTTTTCAAAACGAACATTCAGAGCTGCAGCCAGCCGTTGTCCTAGTGGTCAAACCATTTTATGTTGGGGTGGGGGGAGTTATAATGGTCCCTTACCTGTAATACCTGTAATACCCATCTTTATAATTTTAATTAATAAACCTTCTTTCCACAATATATCATATGCATTTTCAATATCAAAAAACACTTCTAAAATACTTTATTAATTTGAGCTTTTCTGATTTCAAATTCCAATTTCTCCCTCT
Source organism: Fundulus diaphanus (assembly GCA_037039145.1). Classification (NCBI taxonomy): domain Eukaryota; kingdom Metazoa; phylum Chordata; class Actinopteri; order Cyprinodontiformes; family Fundulidae; genus Fundulus; species Fundulus diaphanus. The sequence goes on along the minus strand of CM073137.1, from coordinate 46,308,408 downwards.
TCAAGTTTCTGCTCCGCTTAGAAACAGCACGGGATGTGACGTCATTTCCTGTGATGTGCCCAAATATGGACAAAATGGCCGCCATGTTGTTGTCTGGAGAGTAAGAGCTCTGGATGATGAGAGCTGCGAACTGATCACAAAATTCATATATTTGTTATAAATCAACGGTTTGCTCTAAAATTCTGAAAATATTTACGTATGTCCAAGAGGGCTTTATCTAAGTCCTTGATTTTTAATATGGTCATTAATGAAACGGTTTCAGAGAAAAAAAACATTAAACTTTATAGTCCTATACATGTAAATTTAAATTTCTTGTAAATTGGTCTAATTCGCCTGGATTTTTACCAAACTGAAACACATGTTTATTCTGGCTGTGCTTTACAGATAGAGGCCATTTTTAATGGCATTGACCAATATTTGTGGAAAATACATTGATTTCTCCAGTTTACAAACTTTGAAAAAAACAGAATGTGGCACTTTCAGAAACTGGAATACACACAGTGAGAGAATTGTTGCACCTTATTCAAGGAATACATCCTGAAAATCTGAGCTTGTTACACCACACAAGTGATTTTAGGTGAATTTTTGAAGTTTTCAAGTTTTTTTCCACACTTTTGGAAATAGGCCCCGCCCACTTGTTTCAATCATTACCATATTTAATACTTTAGTTCAGGGGTATGCCTGGAAGGCAATAAAGAAGGTTTTGTAAAAATCCGATCAGCCATTCTTGTGTAGTAGATTTCTTGACATCACAGCGCCCCCTAGTGATGGACGATCCTCAAACGTGGGTCACATGTGCAAAATCTTATTTGGACTATGTGTTATGAAGGACATGTCAAAATCTGTTATGGTTTTAGAACAATCAGCAATTACATTTAGAGCTAGCTAGCTAACAATCACTTATTTTAGCGTTACTTTTCGAAAAAGTCAAAATTCAAAAATCCGCCGCGTTAATTTTTTTTATTTGTCCATTACACGGTTATATATGGAGTTTTGCGCGGATTGCACAAAAAATGAAGGAGGAGTTTAACAAGAAAGGTTTAACCTTTGTAGCCATGTAGCGCGAAAACTAGCTGGGAAACGAAGGGTGTGCCAATTCCCTTTATTTTGCAGAATCATCCAATAAACAAAGTGATGTGAAGTTTTTGAGTGTGGGACCAGTAGTTTGGTGGTTATAGGCCAAAACGCATTGTCCTTTGTTATAGCGCCCCCTAGTTGTTGAGGGGTCTGAATTTCTGGGTTTCAGTAGAGGCGCACATTCTGTACTTAGATACCTGATTCAATAGGTTCGTTATAAATCTGCTTGGGCTGCACAACGCGTTTTAATTCCGTAATAATAATAATAATAATAACTAGAACTGCAAGCAGTTATTAACGGGTTCCAAGCCCACGCATTGCCCCCTTTGAGCATGTTCCTGGACTTCAGCGTTCAACACCCTCATCCCACAGCATCTTGTGGAGAGTGGTGAGGACAGCAGAAGGGATCATCAGGGCTTCTCTTCCCTCCATTAAGGACATTGCATCCCAGCGCTGCATGTCCCAAGCACATATCATCATCAGAGACCCCTCACACCCCCACCGTGGACTGTTTTCCCTGCTGCCCAATGGGAAAAGGTTTTGCAGCATCCCATACAGGTCCACCAGGTTCTGCAACAGCTTCTTCCCTGTTGCCATCAGTCTGTTGTACTGTTAAACTCTAAACTGGACTCTACACCATATTTGCACATTTTCCTCATTACCTAGCATTACCAATGTTGCCCAACTTTTATTATCCTTTTAAAAAAATAGACAACGTTAATGCATTTTTGCACAAATGCCTTTTGCATAATTTTTGAACAAAAACAACAGTTGAACATTTTTCTACACACTGTCTCCTGCATTGTTTACATTTTGATCACTGTGACAAAGCCTTTGGTAAATACATTTTGTCAGAAAATGTTATTGTGCACAAAATATCAATGGAGGACAAATTTGTGTATTTGTTTCACCACAATTTTATTAAAAACAATACAATCAATGTAAAGAAGCACAAAAAAATAATTCAGTAAAAGATACAAGTAAACTTAACACATTTGAGCAAAATTACGTTTTTCCTGTGTCCTGTTTGGCATGGTGGCAGTTAGAATTGTTGTCTGATTGCCATTGAGAGCCGAACAGTTTTGCTTTTACCAGTGGAACAACATATGACTTTTACCATAAAGTTGTTATATACACTTGGTAAGGAGATGCTTTAAAATAAACAAAACGTTTCCAAAAAACTTAAATACCCAAATTGGAAAAAGTATCACTGTAAACATGCAAAACATTTGAAAATTAAAAAGCAATTAACACAAAAATCAATAATAAAATTTGGAAAAAATAAAAAAATTTGTGAGAAAAAAAAATTAGATTGTCAAAAGTTGTCTTAAATAAATAAGTACACAAAAGATTTCAATCTGTAAAAAGATTTAAAAAGTGTAAATTTTAAAATGTAAATCAAAAATTTAAAAATGTGGCACAAAATGATACATTTGCAAACTTAAAAAAGTTGCAAAAAAAAGACTGAAGTAAAAAAATTAACACAAATGTGCAGAAAAAAAATAGTGTTTAGAAGAAAAAAAAGCATAAATGCGAATACAATATACAAAAATAAAGCAAATAAAAATCAAGAGTTATCAAAACCTGTGGAAGCAAATGTGACTGAAGTAATTTGTTTATGTAATGTGTGCAAGTTGGTCTTAGGGGACCCTTGTTCTTGATTATCTATACCCATTTTGTATCCAAGTATGGCAATTTTTTGGTTAATTGAATTGGTGTTTCTTCTCTGTTCTGTTCCTTCCATTAAGTGTGTTTATCATAGGTTGGCATTTATTATCAATGATAAAATTGGTAGGCAGATCTATTCAGGTCAATAAGGTTTTTGGAGCACAAAAAATATTGACTGTTGTTGAAGATATTAGAAAAGTGAATACAGTTATATTTTTGTTTTATGGGTCTGAGGTTGAATGTATCAGAACTTCATGATATGCGTTTTACCTTTTTAGTAATGATCTAAAAAAAGGGGGGGGTTGCTTTCTGCATTTCTAAAATATAAGATTATTTTTGGTCAAATGAAAGTCATGAAGATGCTGTTGTGGTAGCTGTAGTACGTCGGTATAACTGTAGCACTGACTGTTGTTGGACCAAAGTCCTTAATGTAAATGTGGTCGATTAAAGTCTCACCATCAGTTGTTGGTGTGGTTACTATTTGATTGTATAATCTTTGACCCATGAAATCCAGTATGGAATTAGAAGTCAGAGCATTGTCATTGAAGTCACCCAGAACAATCTTTGGTCCAGAAAGGGTATCGAAAAGGCTTAAAGCAGTACCCAAGCGCATCTTAAAATGAGAGATGTTATATGATGGTGGACGGTACAACAGTAACACGTTGTAGTCATGAGGTTGTACATTAAATACAATAGCTTCTAAATCGTCATACTGTACATCAAGAATATTACAAGCAATCGTATTTTTGTAGAAAACACCAATACCACCATGATTTCTATTTTTCAAGCTGCAAGTGTTAGCTGTGTCAATGTATGATTGGGATCTTGTTTTGTGTTTGAATATCCAACCTGGCATTTCTACAAAGTTGAGCGGTTTATTGTCTTCAAGCCATGTCTCTGTTAGACATATTATGTCTGTATCCAACATCTTAAGGTTACTTTTAAGATCTTTTATATGATTTGGTAACCCTTGGATGTTGTGTAGACTGAGAGATAGATTGCTGTTGGGTACTGGGTTTAATGAAGGGCTAATGAAGCTAGTCATTACTTTTAGATTGTCTTCTATGTCAGGCTTTGCATAAATTGCAGTGGGTTTGAAATCTTGTATGACAAGGTTGTCAACTGATTTGACTCGACTTAATGCTACATAAGCTTGGCCAGCAGCAAAGATTTTTTTGAATGATACCACAGCTCTGTCTAATGTTAGGCCTTGCACCTTGTGAATTGTGCATGCCCAAGCAAGTCGTAATGGAAACTGTCTTCTAATGCCTCCAGTGTATGCCAATTTGTCTTCATCTTGATGTATTGGAGTTGCATATTTAAGTTCTGGATCAGAACAGGGGAATTTATGTCTCAGTTTTGTACCTATTCTCTTGTCATCAAAGTGTACATAAATCGTATGTGCAATGCGTTTTTCAGAAAACTTGATTTGAATTACAGTACCAAACACTCCATTAACCAGACCGTCTGAAATGTCCAAGTTTTTGATCAGCATCACTCTAGCTTTTGTCCCAACACTTAATAGTTTTTCCAAATATGTGTTTTCATGAGTAGCTTGTGTTTGAGATAATCTAATACAAGTACCTGTTTGCTGATTTTTTTTGAAGTCCTGTGCTTTAATTTGAACAATGTCTGTGCAAATCTTGTGCAGCATGTTAAAGTTATGGGTATGCACGTCAGAATTTGTTGCAAAAATGTGAAGATCTTCTGTAAAGTCAGACGTACCCGTTTCACGTTGTTTCAATAGTCTTTCATCATTTTCATTGAGCTTCATGCCTTTTTTGTGTTTCCTAATGCGGTTTAGTGTCATGGCAAACTGTTGATGCTTTTGTCGAACAATTTCAGTTAACTCAATGTGTGTAAAAGTGTTATGCCATAAGCAGAAGCCAGCCTCTTCTTTGTAAAGAGGCTTCCCTTTGACAGGTGGCAGCTGAAAAAAATCTCCGACAGCAATCACTGAAACATTACCAAAAGGTGAAAAGTCTGATGATTGTTTTATTTGTCGCAGTCTACCATGAATGTATGTTAATATCTTGTTGTCAACCATTGAGATTTCATCTATGACTAGTATCTGCAAATTGTGTAAGTTGGCTCTCAATGTATTTATTTTCTCTTCCCTTAATGGTTGATATGGTAGGGAAATTTGGTTACCTATTGCAAAACTGTTATGTATTGTGGTTGCATTTATGTTTAAAGCAGCAACACCAGTTGGAGCAGTTAGCAAAACATGAGTATCATCTGGATAGTCTGATAGTCGTGCAAGTATTCTGTTTGATTCATAATACACCGCCTTTATCAAATGCGACTTTCCTGTACCTGCTCCTCCAGAAATGAAAACATGAAATGGGTTAGGGTTTTTTCCATTAACCTTATCAACGCACCACTGTCGTATCTTGTAGAACACTTCAGCCTGTTGTTCATTTAAAGAACGCATGAGTGATTGGCCTTCCTCGTGTGTGATGTTTTGCTTTCTGAACTCTACTGCAAAAGGTGTTTTTTCTACTAGTTCAAGATCTGGAATTTCTTCCCTTTCATCAGGGTTTTTATTGTTGTTTAAAGCACTTTCTGCTTGGCATTCCAGCCGATCTAATTCAGACTCAGGACACAAGTTAGCCCAACCATCCTCCTGAAATCCATGGTCTTCGACATGATCTTGACAGTGTTGCAATTCCTCTGCTTTAATTTCAAATTTTGATCTGTTATGTTGGACAACATCTTTGACAGGTTGTATTTGTTTGGAAGCAGTTGTAAAGGAACCTTCAGTATAAAACTCTTGGAAAGTTAAAAAATCTGATGGTTTAATCTCATCATTTGAGTAATAGGGCAAGAACAACTGAAGCAAGCTTTGATAATGTTTTTCAGGCTCTTGTGTTGGGGAGAAACGAGCATATCTGACAACAGCTGCATCTGACCTGGTCCTTTTTTGAACATAGCCACATTTGTTATCAAGTGATATAACAGAGGATTTTTGACTTTTGGGAACACATCTGTATTCAGAGGCAAAGGTTGCTAAACACATGTCTCTAAATTCAGGTGTTTTGGGTCTATTTTTGTATCTATCTGTGATATTGGTCATCCATATCTGGTTATTGGTTGGATCAAGGTTTTGAGCCCTGCTCTGTATTACACTGAGTGGAAGGCTCATTTTAACAATGTTGTCTCCTGTTGGCACAAAAACCACTTTCCTTGATCCTTCTTTCAATCTCATGTTTGTTACTCTGTAAACACTTTCTTGAGCAGAAACCTCTCGGTTGTGTAAGAATATGCTGCCCAACTTGTTTAGGGATTCTTTTGCTGCCAAATTACCTTGATTTTTTATTTCATTCTGGGCATGTTTTAACAATAAACCCATTTCCCTTTCAGCTTTTGAAATGTATGAAATTATATAAACCACACAGGCATAGGCATCACAGACAAATTGAATGTCCATATTTGCATTCCAGCAACGAAGAAGGTCTCTATTGTATTGGTTAACCCACACATCATTTACATTGCGTTTGTGGACAACACTTAGTTTGTGTGCAGTTAATTGATAAGCTTTTTCAAATATTGATTGATTGACGCCAATGGAATCGAAAAGATCATCAATGGTGTTATAGGTTGCATTTTCATTTGTCAGTGCTTCTTTAACTTTGGCCATCATTTGTTTGGCAACCACGGTTTCATCTGGTGGCGCTTGACTTTGTAGTTGTTGCTGATCTGTGTTGTTAGGCTGGTTTTGTTTTTTAGCTGATGTTTTTTTTGAATTTTTACAAGAGACATTTGGCTGTGGTTTTGAAATAAAGGTTTGGTTACTAGGTGGTCTAGGAAAATTGAACCTACATGGTGTGCCCTTCTTTTTACAAGTTTTAGAATGTTTTCTGCTGTGCATCTGAACACTAGAGACAACTTCATGCATGGGGTCACTTTCAGGTGGAAGCTCACATGTCACATATTTGTCAATAAATGTGATAACTTCTTCATTGGTGTTTACACCAATCTTAGGTGACTCCACCCAAAAAAGGCAGTGTGTGTGACAACTGCCACGTTGCTGGAATTCTACTCTGTAAAAGTAATCAATGACCTTTCCAATGGGTTGAGCTGGAGACATTATGACTTCTTTTAACAAACAATGAAACCTATGGTCAAACATTCTAGCTGCTGTTACAGGATTATTTTTTAACAAGTCACACTTTTGGGTCCATTCCATGTCAGCAATATTGCCTATGACATTGTCTGCATACATAAATGCTTCCATAAATTCTGGCCAGCGTAAATCAGCAGAAGAAAATGACATAAAGAATGTGGGAATTCCAAGAGTTCTCACCATGGCCATCAAGTCCTTCTGAACACCTTGCCAAAATACAGGTGTGCCTCTAATTGGTTTCAAAAACTTGTAGCCCATATCATAGTTTAAGAGGTCTTTCAAAAAGTCTGGGTTGTTAGATGAAGATGACGCAACATCAGTGTTATGCTGTCCCTGATATCCTTTTCTCAAAGCTATTGATACATTGGAAACCACTTGATTTCTTGTGAGAATTTGTCAGAATTTCTTGTGCGATGTCAACAGGTTGCAAGCATGTATCCAAATACATTCCATGGTGCTGGTTATCAGTGTAATGTTCTGGAACATCAACTGAGCCACAAGCAGGCTGGCCAGGCCCAGAGCCACAAGCAGGCTGGCCAGCCTCTTCAATTGTAACCTTTTCCAACGGATTAGACCACTCGTTGTTGATATGTACATCAGTGTACCACTTGTTCTGGGCTTTTAAAAAGTTCAGAGCATTATGAACTTTTTGCGTGTTCACATACTGATACTCATAGTGACCCTTGAATGTTAGTTTACGTTTTAGTTTAACTCTAACCATCAGATCTTGATCATCTAATCTTGGAAGAATATTACAAACAGCATCACTGCTTGATGGCACGCATGTCACAGGCCCATGAACCCCGTTTTGGCCTCCCTTTGGTAAAGCTAAAAGCTTCATAAAGGGAATGTGTTGTGCAATCAAATGTTGTTCTAATGAATTTAGTGCATCAAGTTCTTCAGGAATAGGATCTGGGTGGAGATTATTTACAGCACTGTCTTCTGGTACTACACCTCTAAGAATTTTGTTATTGCAGGTGTGACAAATCCATAACATGCTTGCAGTGGTTTTTTGGAGATGGCAATTTACTTCACAAGAATTTCCACAAGTGTGGACATATGTATAAGTGATGCATTTCTTTGCTACAGATTCTGCCAAAGCACTTTTTCTGTATTGGTATAAGTTACATTTTACAACTTGATGTTTAAACAATAACTTGTGGCAAACACAACAGACATAGGTTGGACCTGACTGGACTTTTATCTTAAACTGATTGATAACAAAGTCTATGTTGTGTTTTTGGAGGAATATAGTATTCCTTCTTTTACCAACAGCATCTTTAATAGATATAGCATGATCGATACTGATATTATACAATTCCTTGTGGTAAAGTTTTATTCGTTTACGATGGGGAGAATTGTTTCTATACCTTTCAACATTCATGGCTTGTAGCTCCAATTTAGATTCTTTACTCATGGATGCATAATGGTCTTTGCTTCTCTGTTTGACAGCTTCTTTAAAGTCTGTTTGATGTTTATATTTATATACATTTATACCTTTGCTGTACTGTTTCACGTTTTCCTGAAACTCAGGATCATTTGCATATTTATCTTTGCTGTACTGTTTGACCTTTTCCTGAAATACAAGATCATTGCGATACTTGCTCTTGCTGTACTGTTTCACTTTTTCTTGAAACCCAGCATTATTGGCATACCTGTTATCCAAATTGTACCTCTTTCTCTTTTGTCTTTTTTCGCTGGTATCTACTTTTCTACAGCTTGCGATTTTGTCTTTGTTAATGCTATGGTGTTTTACATGACATAAAGTGAAACCGATACACTCATTAGAGACTTTATCTGTTACACAGGTTATGGGTTCATAATGACAATTGTTGTAATGATTAAGGTAGAGTCCCTTGCAATGGCCATCTGTGTTGTTGGAAGGATATCTTAACCATTTTTCAGAAGTATATGTATATATGTCCACATGAAAGAAATCTGCTGCCGCCTGAATTTCCACTTCAGTGGCCCAAGTTCCCACATACTTCATTTTTGAAGCAGTTACATATTGTTGCACAGATGTGTACTGAGGTCTAATAATTTTTGAGTATATCTCTGGATTTGCAAGCATCTGTTTTACAATAGCATAACGAACACACCTATGCTTTTCTTCAGATCCACTAAAAACATAGGACAGAGCACGGAAAAAGCAATTCCCATCTGACTTTATACTTGTGGCTGCACAAGGCACAGGTTGATCTACAGTAATGCTGGAAACGGTCTTCTCTTCCTGAAAACTTGGGACAAGGTTAAGCTTTGTGCATATTCTCCTTTTTTCAGTCAGTGTCAGTGGATTAAATGTGAGGCTGTTGCAATTACTTTGAGACACTATCTTCACAGAGTCATCAGTTACATGACCTGGTTCCAAAGAAACACCGTGCATATTCTCATCTGGGCTTGCTATATTTGCAAAACTGTCATGCAATGCTACACTGTCAGTATCCATTCCACCAGTCCCAGCAGAAAATGTTCCATCACTAACAACCTTAACACCAGTAGCTTCAAACAAGTGGTATGCATTATGCAGCTCATCATCACCACATAAAGACTGAACTAGGTTTGTGATGTACATGTTCAATGAATCAACTGTGGCATGGTGTGCAAGAATACTGGAGCCATCTAAATCCAGACCACCATCATCACCGCGTGCATGTGGATCAAAGACCGAAAACCCAGACTCATGCTTCAAAACTGCACATGTGCTGTTCATAATTGTGATTAGGCAGGCGTCGTTGTCATCGAGTGCTCTTTGTAAAGCCTTATCTAGAGGCATAGCAACATTGGCAAGATCCCGATCATATTCTTGGATGTTAACATGTCCAGTAAATGTGTCTAAATATTGTAGGGTGAATGTGTTTCCGTCCAATGTGTATTTTGTGGGTAATTCCCTGACAAAAACGTATCCACTACCATTGACATCACTAATCATGTCATGCTGCTTCATGAAAGTGTACATTTTATCACCATTTATCAACAGTTTATCAATATCATTTGTTGACCAGGTTCTTGCATTGTGAATGGCATTAGTCATGATAGCAGTAGTACTATTGGTGGCACACTGTTTTGATTTATTTGAACCAAAGTAGTCATGGCCCTGGTGAAATGAACCTCTTGTAATTAGCGTGTGATCAGGAAGACTTCTCTTACCGTTTTTGGTGACAGTTTCCCCACCCGCCACTAGTCTGTCACAGCCCTAATACAAAAACACAAGGGTACAATTAGAGTTGGGATAAGAAGTTTATTTAACTTCTTTGCTTTTCTATGCTCTGTTTGTGTGAATCAAGTTAAACATGTTCTGTACACAAAGTTAAAACGTTTCACATAGTAGTTTAATGTCTTAATAGCCAATTTAGAAGTGAAACACTATGTATCCATGTATACAGTGAGATAACCCATGATTGAAGCTTAAAGTATTTATGGCTAAATCAACAAATACGTATAAATTTCACTTTACAAATAAAAACAATATTTTTTACTTCATTATAATATTTTTTCTAGAAGATCAGACGTCTTCTCAACAATTTGACATTCCTTCAAATTTTAACAGGCAATTAATAAAAAAAAAAAGTGCCAACAATGTGTTTGGGGCCAAAAGTATACATTATGCATGTTAACACATCAGGATTACCTTTGTTTTTTGAAATGGTGCAGTTGAACCCTAACCCGCATTGCGGTACCGCGCACGTGACGTCACGGCCTTAAGAGTAACGCCCCTTTTGCCGCACCGGTAGGGCAAACAGTCGTAGAACGCACATACAAACCAGCCATTACAAGCGCAACAGAACCAGCGATATTACCGACTTTGCAGCCATTAAACTTACCCAAGACGATGTCCCAGGCGCACGGTTTACTGGTCGCACTGTGGAAGAACACACCAACCTTCAGCTGAAACGGTGGCTTGAGTGTCGAGGGCTCAAAAAAACCGGAAGACGGGCCGAGTTGATTCAACGGTAAGCTTTGTTTTTTTCCCTGCTCGGCGTTCATGCCTTTGTTATGATTTCCACCGTGCTCCGTTCACGTCGGCCTTTTTTGTTTGTTTGCAATCAACGTCCAGGAATCTGTATATCTTGCCAATAGGTAGCTACAAAACGATTGTTCACATCTCAGAATCTTTCGCTTGAGAGATTCAGGGCGTTTGTTTTTGAGTAATCTATCCCGGTAGCAGGGTACCATGTTAGCGCCTGCTAACATGCTAGCCTATATGCTATCATCACCCTTTCCACCGACAAAATGCTTGCTACATATGTAGGTGAATTTGGTAACTTTTTCCGGGTTGAAATGTTGTGTAGGCCGCCCGCACAAGTGTACCCAACGCACACATTTCTCCTTGGCACTCTTGAGTTTCGGGAAATTAATGAAGAAAACATCCTTCATATGCGGCCGATCAGCGTACCTCGAGTCGCTGTTGCACGTCCCATAGCAACAATGTTTATAAACCATGGTCTTAGATGTTGGAAAAAGCAGTCGTTTACCGAGTAAAATCTAGGCTAACGCACGTCTCTTCCACACCAAAACAGCGGCGTGTTTGGGAGTTTGCCCTACTGCGTACCACGTGATGTGACGTCATCGTGACGTTGTGTTTCTAAAAATAGCTCGCGTGCGGTACCGCATTCTTCTTCCACCTGTAAATAATAGGAAACAGTTTATTACAAATTATGATTTCATTGACGAACAATTGACAATCTTAAATAGGTTAACAAATACTAGCCTGTAGATGTGGTGCTTTCTTTGGTGAAGCACAGCTTTGATGTTGGCTTGAAGTTGGAGAAGCCTAAAGTTCAGAAGAAGTGAAGAATAATTTCATGTTTTAGTATTTTTTTAGTATTTTTGTTTTAGTCAATTTAGAAAGTGAAACAAAAATATGTATACATGTCATAGATATAGTGAGTTAATATATCACATAACATTAAAGTATTTATGTCTAAATGAAATAGACATGAATTTCACTTTACAAATAAAAAAAAAAAATATGATTTACTCTGTTCTAAATGATTAAAAGTCTTGTCAATAATAATTAAAAGTCTTGTCAATAATTTATACTTTAATACATGGCATTCCTTCAAATTTTAATAGCCAATTCATTTAAAGACAGTGCCAAAAATGTTTGGGATCAAAATTATACATATTAACACATTGCACATATTAACAAAACACCATTCCCCATCAGTATTACCTTTGTTTTTTGAAATGGCGCAATAGAAGCATCTCCAAAAGTTGGTGTGTTGCCATCCCCCAATATTTCCAGCATTTCACCATCAAACCACTTTGGATTGAGCTCCACAGAAAAGTCCATTTGTTCTTCCACCTGTAAACAATAGCAAACAGTTTATTACACCTTATGGTTTCATTAAGAATATAATTAAAAAAGTTTAAATAAAAATTAGAACAAGATCTTGGTAGAAGCGGCCGAAATTAGTTTTCTCTGTAGTGTGTCTGGGCTCTCCCTTAAGCCGGGCGTACACTGTACGAGTTTTTCAGTCGTGGTACTTATATACATCTCAAACTGTGCGACGGAACTGCGGGGTTTAAAAAGTTCACCGCTCACGATCTGTGCGGCGCGACGCTTGGACGAGACCGAACTGCTCACACTGTACGTCGTGCCCCCTCTGGGACCGCTCGCTGTGGTGGCAGAGGCAGGCGAGCGACGGTGGGTGACAGGGACCCAGAGCAGGGGTTCGAGCCCAGCTCTGGCGAGGCCCGCAGGAGGCGCGTCGGGGGAACGGAGGGGAGAGAGGAGAGACGAGACGCATCGGCGGCCGCGCGGCACGGCAGGTTGCCTGGCCCGCACCCCCCCCCCCAGCAAGCGGAGGAGTGCTGAAACAGGCGGTCAGCGCGTTGCGCGGACCGCGGAGGAGTGCCGAAACAGGCGGCCAGCGCGTTGCGCGGACCGGACGGCTCGCCCTCCCCAACAGTGGCCGGAGGTTGCTTCAGGGACGCCCGCTTCCCTCCCTCCGCTGGCGGGGACGGAGAGGAGGGGAGGGCGCCCCCTCGTAGCTCTGCTTGAACAGCAGGATGCGCTCACGAAAACCTCACGACAGCAGACTGAATTTCAAACATGTTTGATTTTCACCGATCGTCCGATTCCTGATCGGGAGGTAGTCGTGAGAAGCCAGTCCCCCCTCCTCCCCCCTCTACGATCAAGCTGAAATTCGGCCCGATTCAAAAAATGCTCGCACGACTGAAGAATCGGCCCGAAAAGGGGAAAAACTCGTACAGTGTACGCCCGGCTTTAGAGATAGGGTAAAGAGACTATGTCTCTCAGCTGGTCTGGGAATGCCTTGGGGTTCCCTTGGAGGAGCTGGCCCTATTGAAGCTCCTACCCCTGCGACCCGACCGTGGATAAGAGGAAGAAGATGGATGGATGGTTAAATAAAAATGTTTTACAAATACTAACCTTTAAATGGAGTACTCTCTTTGGCGAAGTACAGCTTTCTTGTTTACTTGAAGTTGGAAAGGTCTATAGTTTGGCAGAAAAGAATGACAATCATAAATCTAATAAATAAATATTTATAATACATTCAAATGTTACATCAAAAACAGTAAACTACTTTACCTTATTGTGAGATCCGACAATGTTCCATTCAAAGGGATCTTGTGGGGCCACAACTGGAACCTCAGGTGTACAAAGCAACTTTGACACTTTTTCAGCAGTTGGCTTGGGAACCTGCTCAAGCATCTTTGGAGGAGAGCATGACATGGTGGGCATCATCTCCGTCTCTGCAGTTGGCTTGTGAATCTGCTCATGTGATGCCTCATATATTGCTTTGTTTAGGATTTTCATCCCATCATCGTCACTTAGGTGTACCTTTTAACAAAATAAAAACGGTACATATTAATAATCAATTAATTTTGTTAAAGTTATACTTTATTAAACTTTTTGAATTCATGCCTTACCCCATCTCTGCTCCACAGGTGCAGTTTTCTCATTGGAAACAGCTCAGCAACCGATTTGTATGACACGCCTTGAAATGCAGAAAATAGACAAATGTTAAATACTTCTTAAAATAGTAAGTTACAAATTGCAGCATTTAATTCAGAAATACTTAAAATGTGATATTTTTACAAAGCAAAAGGCTATATTGTCAGTATTTACCCAATTGCACCGATACTCTGTGGAATTCTTGTCGTAAAAGAGACTGAACCTGAGGATCAACGTTAAGTCTTGGAGGGAAATCCAACACAAACACCTTTAAAAAGATATAAAGTAGGAAATTACTTAACAGTCCTTAAAAAAAATCTTATAAACATTTACATTTATGGTATTGTTATGAGAACCGTACAGAACACTAAATTATACCCATGCTTTTAAACACTTTAGTTACATACAGTGCATGTTTTTATTAAAAATGTCAAGCAATTGTTTTACTAGCATGTATTTATGGTGCTACATATACTTGTATTTTTTGTTACTAATTTACTGCTTACAAATTTGTATCATAAACCAACACAACAGCTTACCTTCGGAAAAAGTGTGCAAACAGTTGTTAGGAGCTTTTTAAACTGTTTCCCAGCTTCACTGACAACGGTGCTTCTCTTCAAAGTGTTGCTTGGAGCTAACAAACAGACTAAATCAGGTATTCGTGGTATCACAGCATTCAAGATTTCGGTTTTCAGGTCCAACGCTGCTCCTCCAGGGACGGCCAAGAAACCAAAGTAAAGACTCTCTTCTTTAATAGGAGCAAATCCATCCACAATAGCCCTTAGATGAGAGTCTCCGATAAGAAAAACAAACTAAAAGAAATACAAAATAGTATTACAACACTGCTTATTATTATTAAGTCAATTTATGTGTAAAATAAACTTACTTTCTTGTCTTTTGATTCTGGTGGAATGACCAGTTTGCAGGTATTGTTGACAGAAGAGGTCGGCCAAGGTTTACTTCTATGCCGCGTTCCTGTTCCTTGACCTTCCAATCAGAAAACAACAAATATTTTAGTTTAAGCTTGTTAAATCAACAGTATGCAACCAAAGCACAAATGTCACAAGTATCTATTAAACACACATACAAGCCACAAACGTGCTTTCTTGAACTTTGATTTCGACATCCAGTGGTTTGGGGTCTTCCATCTTCCTTTTAAAGGCTTGTGTACGGCGAAAACCTTTGCCGCGAGGCATCTAAAAATAAAGAAAAATAAGGTCAGCATACTATAAACTACAACAACTTCAGTCTGCAGCTACCTGGGCCAGCAGATGGGCCAAAACCACAGGTACCTGAAAGTCTACCACAACCTGTTGGCCTGCAACCACAGATAGCTAGGTGGAGGTTAAATGTTTTAAAAACTGTAAAAAGGAAATCCCCATCCACTGTAAAACTGGGGGACATTGTTGCTTTAAACCGACATGTTGATGAATGTGCATTGTCCTAATTGAAGTTAATAACTTAAATATTACATTTTAAGCTTTTTCTTCACCACACTGAAACATCTCCAATTCATTTGTTATTTTGTTGTTGTATCAAACAGCTCCTGCAATTACTTTGATTACTTCAAGAAAACAAAAAATATATCCCAGAAATGAGTAAAGAAACGAGTAAAAGCTGTAAAATAGGACAATGACGTTTGTAACTTTAATTCTAGTAGATAACGAATTAAACACAATCCTCACACTTAAATATTTCTCCTATATACTAACAAGCTCAAGAGTGTGAAGCAAAGCTTTAAAGATGAATGTCTTAAGGTTAATTCTCTGAGATGTTTATGTAAAAATGTAACCTTTAACAAACTGATGACAAATTGAATTTGTTTAACTCAGTAAACTATTAACTTCACCTCCAAAAACAATTAATTGATTTATACAGCACAATAAGAATTCAACCAAACATCAACATATTTGGCCGAATTAGTTCACCTCTAATTTGGCAGGGAAAACAGCGGGAGATTTGGTATTAAAACAAACACAGGCGGGGGGTCCGTTCTTCGTAAGTTGCTTAAAACATCCGAGATCAAATGACACATCCAAGATGATTTCATCCGGTTAATCCTGATCCGGCTAGTTGGGTTCTTCGAACACACCTGTTTATGATTAGTATGGCTGGATTGAGTTATCTGAGACAACTGCGCGTTCATGAGTTTGTTTAAAAGGGGAAATGTATCGATAGTAGAAACATTGATCAGCAACGCTGCTATTGGCTGTTCAGTATGGCCAAAGAGCGCCCACAGATTTTCTCCAAAGCAGAACAAGAGCTTGGAAGGTTATGCCGAATTTGAGTCATTTAATTAAAACACCTCAAAATCTGTTAAAGCCAGGAGAGAGGGCTGGAAAAAAGCAGCAGACAAATTAATGCGTAAATATGTCCATGGTAGATGTTTCTATCACTTTCTACAGTATGAATTTTAGCATTTTAATAATTTCATATTTACTTTGTTATTTTATGGCAGAGCCTCCACGGGACCCACTAGAACATGGGGACAAGTAAAAGTGAAACACAAGAATATTCTACAAAATGGTAGCTTTTAATTATTATACTTTATTTTAAAAAAGGCACTTGTTATGTCAAAAGATCCAAATTTCAGTGTCATTCCTTAGACACGGGAAGTAAAGGACGCATGCAAACTGGGAATTTTAACACAAAAAAAACCTTTATCCATAAAAAATTAAAATTTTCCTTTTCCAAGTCATCCACAGTTTACACGGTAAAACTGTATTGCTCCGTGTCTAGATAATCCATCCATAATCCATTTATCCATAATACAATATACGGCTCAACAGGAAGCACGCCTTTCAAAGTAAACTAAACTTCACAATAAAATGGCCCGAACAAATCTTACTAATAGGATAAAAATAAAAAGCAAACATCATACAAATAACTTAAATATTTTAGATTTATGGCTCCAACACCACTTTTTCTTCTTTAAAAGCCACTGTTAAATGATGTGTTTGTCTGTTTATAACAGCCACCAAGAAAAATCTCTCTACAATTACACTGTCGCGCTGTGCTAAATTATCCTGTCTATTGCGCAATACGCGATTAATTCGAAAAACTCTGCAAATTATTCTTGCACCTTCCGCAACAGGTTGCAGTCGTAAAAATGGACATGGCTACGACAGACTTTCCCATCTCCTCCGCTAATACAGCCGTGATCTAATCTTGTGTACATGAAATAAGCCTGCTCTCGAACTGGCGCACATGTTGCTATGACAACAAGTGAAGGAAGTCTTTCGAAAAACCAAACGATCCAAGAGCATGCCAAATCGTCAACAATGAAATCCTGCTAACTGAGTTAGCGACGTACGAAGAACGGATCCCGGGAGCCTGTTTGAACAGCCAGCAAGAACACGGCGGAGGAGTTTTTGAATAGGGCTTGGGCGTCATGACGTATTACTTTTCGGTGGCCGCCATGTTGACTGTCTCCGCTACTCAGACTACTGCCTATGACTACCAGGCCATATTTTAATTAACCAAACAGATATTCAAGCGTTAAATCTTCACATTCTTCTAGAAGTTACTTTACTTTCACAGAAAGCTCCAACTTACAGCATTGGTGCCTAAAGTTAACGCTTCAACTCAGACCAACTAAACCTTGTAGCCTTTACCGCGTTGTGTCGGAGTGGGGGAAGGGTGAGGCTTTGTTTACAAACCAACACGCGGTGTTTTGGAACGAGGAACGGACCCGAAAAATCTACCATACCTCCCTACATATCAGAAAGAAAATATCTGAGCAACAACACAACAATAATTTTTCTGTCTTTAAAAAGTTTGTTTTAGCTGTGCAACCTGCAAGATTTTTTCATTAAAACGGCAGCAGTAAAAGCCGATCGTAACATGCACTACGTGACAATTGCAGACTATAATATTGATCAAATTCACTTACCTTTACAATTGTTCCACGTTCTTTGAAGAACCTTCAGAAATGCTGATTCTTCTTATGCTCAAGGCTGGATAATCCTTAATGCTCAGAATGTTGTCGCTGTAGAGAATGAAACGAGAGGCGTACTCCTTCACCTTATAAACGGCCGTCGGCTTCCGGTTTCTTCTTCTTCTTCTTCTTCTTGTGTTTATTGGCGGTTGGCAAACAGCTTTCCGGTGTATTACCGCCACCAACTGGTGAGGAGTTTGGGGCAAAATGGCCCTATTGCCAAATATACTTATATGTATGTATCTACATGTCTATATCTATAATATTAATTTACAAATGGTAAATCTTTCTAATTATTCCTGTTATTAAATATTTAAATAAATATTGATAACATTTATTTTTTTACTTTTTTGCAGAATATCTACGATATCAAAATTTAAGTTTCTCCTTATTAAGATCTCTAACCAAATTCCTTCTTTCTTCTTCATATTTCTTACAATACATCACTATATGTTCTAGTAGCCAATTCATTATTTATTCTCTTATTTACTTTGATATTGAAATCTGGAACATAAAATGCAATACCTAACCCATCACTCACACTTTTAGATGCATCTTTATATATTTGAATATAGCCATAAAAACTATTAACATATTCCTGTATCAGTTTATGATTAATATTACCTTCTTTTTTCCTTTCTAACCATATCAAATCTACTGTAGTTTCAGGTATGATCCGGGGAGGGATTACTGCTTCAATTCAATTCAATTCAATTTTATTTATATAGTGCCAAATCATGAAACATGTCATCTCAAGGCACTTTACAAAATCAAGTTCAATCATATTATACAGATTGGGTCAGATTATACAGATTGGTCAAAAATGTCCTATATAAGGAAACCAGTTGATTGCATCAAAGTCCCGACAAGCAGCATTCACTCCTGGGGAACCGTAGAGCCACAGGGAGAGTCGTCTGCATTGTACATGGCTTTGCTACAATCCCTCATACTGAGCAAGCATGAAGCGACAGTGGGAAGAAAAACTCCCCATTAACGGGAAGGAAAACCTCCGGCAGAACCGGGCTCAGTATGAACGGTCATCTGCCTCGACCGACTGGGGTTACAGAAGACAGAGCAGAGACACAACAAGAGAGACAAAAAAGCACAGAAGCACACATTGATCTAGTAATCTGTTCTACATTAGATGGTAGTAGCGGGTGAGCCGTCTTCTCTGGATGATGTCATAGTTAACAAAACGCCAGACCAGGTGTACCTACTATGAAGAAAAAGAGAGAGAGCAAAAAGTTAAAAGCTGAAATGACGACAGTCATTTCAATGTAATACAATGCAAAACTGGAGAACAGTAGACTGAAGAACAGTAGAAATCAGTAGAGTGAGAAAATTAGACCCTGATGTCCTCCAGCAGCCTAGGCCTATCACAGCACAACTATAGAGATAGCTCAGGGTATGAGCCACTCTAACTATAAGCTTTGTCAAAAAGGAAAGTTTTAACATTAGTCTTAAAAATAGATAGGGTGTCTGCCTCACGAACCAAAACTGGGAGTTGGTTCCACAGGAGAGGAGCCTGATAGCTAAAGGATCTGCCTCCCATTCTACTTTTAGAGACTCTAGGAACCACCAGCAGACCTGCAGTCTGAGAGCGAAGTGCTTTGTTAGGAACATACGGGGTAATCAGAGCTCTGATATATGATGGAGCTTGATTATTAAGGGCTTTATACGTTAGAAGGAGAATTTTAAATTCTATTCTTGATTTAACAGGAAGCCAATGAAGGGAGGCTAAAATTGGAGAAATATGATCCCTCTTGTTGATTTTCATCAGAACTCTTGCCGCAGCATTTTGAATCAGCTGAAGACTTTGAACTGCATTTTGTGGACTTCCTGATAGTAAAGAATTACAATAGTCCAGCCTTGAAGTAACAAATGCATGGACTAGTTTTTCAGCATCACTCCTGGACAGAATGTTTCTAATTTTGGCGATATTCCGGAGGTGAAAAAAGGAAACTCTGGAAATCTGTTTAATATGGGATTTAAATGACATGTCTTGGTCGAAAACAACACCAAGATTTTTAACTTTATTACCAGAGGCCAAGTTAATGCCATCCAGATTAAGTGATTGATTAAGAACTTTATTTTTTGAAGACTCTGGCCCAAAGATTACAACTTCTGTCTTGTCAGAATTTAAATTCAGGAAATTTAAAGTCATCCAGCTTTTGATGTCATCAAGACATGCCTGCAGTCGAAGTAAGAATGATTGTGTTTAAATGACTATGATTCTGAGTCAGAGCAAACTAAACTTCTTAATGGTGTAATTTCTTCAATCCATCCTAAGGTCTTTACCAACATGATACCAAACATTTCTCCTGTGCAAATTGAAATTTCATCACTGATTCTTTTAATTCAATTCAATTCAATTCAATTTTATTTATATAGCGCCAAATCATGAAACAAGGCACTTTACAAAATCAAGTTCAATCATATTATACAGATTGGGTCAGATTATACAGATTGGTCAAAAATGTCCTATATAAGGAAACCAGTTGATTGCATCAAAGTCCCGACAAGCAGCATTCACTCCTGGGGAACCGTAGAGCCACAGGGAGAGTCATCTGCATTGTACATGGCTTTGCTACAATCCCTCATACTGAGCAAGCATGAAGCGACAGTGGGAAGAAAAACTCCCCATTAACGGGAAGGAAAACCTCCGGCAGAACCGGGCTCAGTATGAACGGTCATCTGCCTCGACCGACTGGGGGTTACAGAAGACAGAGTAGAGACACAACAAGAGAGACAAAAAGGCACAGAAGCACACATTGATTTAGTAATCTGTTCTACATTAGATGGTAGTAGCGGGTGAGCCGTCTTCTCTGGATGATGTCATAGTTAACAGAACGCCAGACCAGGTGTACCTACTATGAAGATAAAACAGAGAGAGCAAAAAGTTAAAAGCTGAAATGACGACAGTCATTTCAATGTAATACAATGCAAAACTGGAGAACAGTAGACTGAAGAACAGTAGAAATCAGTAGAGTGAGAAAATTAGACCCTGATGTCCTCCAGCCTATCACAGCACAACTATAGAGATAGCTCAGGGTATGAGCCACTCTAACTATAAGCTTTGTCAAAAAGGAAAGTTTTAAGATTAGTCTTAAAAATAGACAGGGTGTCTGCCTCACGCACCAAAACTGGGAGTTTTTTTCAGGAGAGGAGCCTGATAGCTAAAGGATCTGCCTCCCATTCTACTTTTAGAGACTCTAGGAACCACCAGCAGACCTGCAGTCTGAGAGATTTTATGTGTAGTGTCTGAAAGAGGAGAGCTTCAATTTAACAAGCTCCTTATTTAAGTATTTTATGTAAATGACACTTGTTTTTAACTAAATTGTTTAACTGTTTGATCTCTTTTGTTAATAAAGTTTTGTTAAAAGTCAAAAGTCTTCTTCTTCTTCTTGTGTTTTATGGTGGTTGGCAAACAACTTTTGGTGCATTACTGCTAACAACTGAAATGGAGTGTGGATCGGGATTGAACTAGTCCAATATCCTACTATTACTACACAAATAAGAAAAACAAAACAAAACAAAAAAACCTAAATACTCTTTATCAAATCAGTCTTTTTGAGAAATCTCAATAATAAAGAATAACCCTCTGATTTAGAGTCCACGTCTAAAAGGTATTTTATATTTAACTTTAATTTACTGTTTTGTAATCTATTTACCAATTAATTTCTCTCAATTACATATTTACTGCAAAATAATCTAAAATGCTGCACTGTTTCTTCTTCAAAAGAAAAATAAAAATTTCCTGTAGCATTTTTCCCTATTTTAAATAACATGCTATTTTAACCTGCAATATCAAAGCGTAATCTTGATATCACCATTTTCTCCTTTCTTTTCCTTGATGTGTTTCTCATAAAGCCCACTTTTCTTTGATAATAAAACCATCTTCCAGTTCTTTCTTCTTCCCACTGTTTGTGCCATCTTGCTTTAATCCTTTTCTTAATTACTGATTTTATTTCACCTTTACTAAATGCAACTATCATATCAATTAGAAAACATTTACTTACTTTTTTTGCATATTCATCTGCCATCCCATTCCCTTTTATTCCAATATGAGAAGGAAGCCATAAAAAATAAACTATTAATAATAATTTCTGAATTTCTACTAATAAATCAGGTCTTTGATTTTAAAGACAATATGATAAAAAAAAATAAGGAAATTAGATTAAAAAACAACTATTATTACAAATGACTGAGTGAATCACAATATATATTATGTTATCATTATTCTATATTTTCCTTATTTCCATGATTGCCTCCCCTGAATGCATTTTACTGCTATCTATAACTATAACCCATAAACTCTGCACAACATTCGCATATTTGCTCATTTTGCATCATTGCATCTCCAACTAGCATTACAAATCCTGTCGAAGTCTCAGTTTCTAAATGCATTCTCGCCCAAATGCCCTTTGCACAATCAATCCAGTACATACAAATGGTTTTAAAAATACTTACCTGTACACTGTGACTTTCTCATGCATTGTTTACACTTCAATTGTTTACTTTTAAATCACTGCTGCACCTTATACTGTAATTTAAATTGACTGTAATTAACAAGCTGTATTCTTGCACAAATTGCCCTCTGCACAATCAATTCTGCATATACAAATGTTTTTTAAAAATACACACCTGTACACTGTGACTTCTCCTGATTTGTTTGCATTTCAATTGTTTACTTCAAATCACTGCTGCACCTTATACTGTAATTTATTTTACTGCAATTTACAAGCTGTATGCAACGGAATTTCGTTCTGTATGCACTCTGTGCATACAAAATGACAAATAAAGTTTTCGAATTCTCTCTAAGTCTATCTATCTATCCATATTATATTATAGCGTTACTTTTCAAATAAGTCTGATCCATATCTGAACTATGGATCTTTGCATATGTTCTTGCCATTACTTCTACTTTTTCTTAATTTGTTAATGCTGTTCCTTCTTCATGTTTTAGAACTGGATATGTTCTCTCTGGTCTATTTCCCTTCATTTTCTTAATCATTCCCCATACCTCAGCTATAGAAGTTGTTCTGCCTATTGAATCACAAAATTTTTAAATTATGTGTTCTTCTCAAAACTCTAAAAGCTATCCTCCCATTTCAAGTCTCTGCTCCGCTTAGAAAAAACACAGGATGTGACGTCACTTCCGGTGATGTACCCAAATATGGGCATAATGGCCGCCCTGTTCACAGTTCTGGATGGCAGAGCTCTCGATGATGAGAGGTGTAAACTGATCACAAACTTCATAAATTTGTTAAAATTCAACGGTTTGCTCTAAAATTCTGAAAATATTCATGAATGTCCAAGAGTGTTTTATCTAACCACAAGATTTTTTTGATGGTCATTAAAAAAATGGATTCAGAGAAAAAAAATATTAAACTTTATAATCTTGTATCATTAATTTTTAAAATCTTGTAAATTGGTCCAAATCGCCTGGATTTTTACCAAACTGAAAGACATGGCTATTCTGGCTGTGCTTTACAGATAGAGGCCATTTTTATTGAGATTGACCAATATTTGTGGAAAATACATTGATTTCTCCATTTTACAAACTTTTAAAAAATCAGAGTGTGCAACTTTGAAAAACCTCAATACATGCAGTGAGAGAATTGTTACACCTTATTCAAGGAATACATCCTGAAAATCTGAGATCGTTACACCACAAAATTGATTTTTAGTAATTTTTTGAAATTTTATAGGTTTTTTTCACACTTTTGGAAATAGGCCCCGCCGACTTGTTTCAACATTACCATATTTAAGAGTTTAGTTAAGGGCTATTACTGGAAGGGGATGAAAAAGGTTTTGTAAAAATCCGATAAGCCATTCTTGCGTAGTAGATTTCTTGACATCACAGCGCCCCCTAGTGATGGACGATCCTCAAACGCGGGTCACATGTGCAAAATCTTATTTGGACTATGGGTTATGAAGGACATGTAAAAATCTGTTATAGTTTTAGAATAATCAGCAATTAAATTTAGAGCTAGCTAGCTAACAATCACCTATTTTAGCGTTACTTTTCGAAAAAGTCAAAATTTAAAAATCCGCCGCGATAACTTTTTTTATTTGTCCATTATATGGTTATATATGGAGTTTTGTGCGGATTGCACAAAATATGTAGGAGGAGTTTAACAAGAAAGGTTTAACCTTTGTAGCCATGTAGCGCGAAAACTAGCTGGGAAACGAAGGGTGTTCCAAATTGCTTTATTTTGCAGAATCATCCAATAAACAAAGTGATGTAAAGTTTTTGAGTGTACGACCTGTAGTTTGGTGGTTACAGGCGTAAACGCGTTGTCCTTTATTATAGCGCCCCCTAGTTGTTGAGGGGTCTAAATTTCTGGGTTTGAGTAGAGGCACACATTCTGTACTTAGATACCTGATCCTATTGATTCGTTACAAATCCGCATGGGCCGCCCAACGCGTTTTAGCCGTAATAATAATAAATAATTTAAAAACACACGAAAAACAATAGGGTTCCAAGCCCGCAGCGCAGGCGAACGGCTATAAACACACGAAAAACAATAGGGTTCTCTGCTCACAGAGCAGACGAACGGCATAGCCGTTCGCCTGCGCTGCGGGCTTGGAACCCTAATAATAATAAAATAATTTAAAAACAGACGAAAAACAATAGGGTTCTCTGCTCACAGAGCAGACGAACGGCATAGCCGTTCGCCTGCGCTGCGGGCTTGGAACCCTAATAATAAATAATTTAAAAACACACGAAAAACAATAGGGTTCTCTGCTCACAGAGCAGACGAACGGCATAGCCGTTCGCCTGCGCTGCGGGCTTGGAACCCTAATAATAAATAATTTAAAAACACACGAAAAACAATAGGGTTCTCTGCTCACAGAGCAGACGAACGGCATAGCCGTTCGCCTGCGCTGCGGGCTTGGAACCCTAATAAATAATTTAAAAACAGACGAAAAACAATAGGGTTCTGTGCTCACAGAGCAGACGAACGGCATAGCCGTTCGCCTGTGCTGCGGGCTTGGAACCCTAATAAATAATTTAAAAACAGACGAAAAACAATAGGGTTCTCTGCTCACAGAGCAGATGAACGGCATAGCCGTTCGCCTGCGCTGCGGGCTTGGAACCCTAATTAACACTACAGATACAATAGGCCTTCGAAGCGCTTCGCTGCTCGGGCCTAATTTACAATACAGATACAATAGGCCTTCGCAGCGCTTAGCTGCTCGGGCCTAATAAGAAACAATACAGATACAATAGGCCTTCGCAGCGCTTCGCTGCTCGGGCCTAATAATTAAAGCCGCAAGCGGCGTCGATCGGCCCTCGCAGCCAAGTGCCGCTCTGGCCTATTGGCCACCGTGGGGGTTCGCGCACCGCCGGCCGGCAGTCACCGCAGAAGCTGTCACGCATTTTCCCCGCCCGTCCGCCGGGCGATACACACGAACGCGTTGGGCAGCGCTCCCCCACGACTCACAAAAAATGTGGGGCAGATCGGTCGATACAGCGAGGAGATACAGCCGTTGAATAATGATAATGCATTTGGCCACCGGACCGGACTAAATTGTTCGGCGGGCCGGATTCGGCCCGCGGGCCGTACCTTTGACACCCCTGGTTTAAACATTAGTATACCAACTTAATCAAAGGTATCTTACTAGCTGTTAATCCAGCTTCATGTGAAAAGTTAACAAAACCTTTTTAGTTATTTAAAGTTAATTGTTATTTAATTTGTTTAAGGGTTGTCGTTTCTTGCATTAAGACAGCTTTTATGAAAGTTTGACAGTTAAATTGGTGGATACATACCCAAAAGTAGTAATATAAAAGTAACACTTTAACAATTGGAATATTGCTAAAGTAACACTTTAGCAACATTCCACATGCGTATGTTGTGTACCAAGTTTCGTAATTCCTAACAGAGCACTTCACTCTCAGACTGCAGGTCTTCTGGTGGTTCCTAAAGTCTCTAAAACCAGAATGGGAGGCAGATCCTTTAGTTATCAGGCTCCTCTCCTGTGGAACCAACTCCCAGTTTTGGTCCGTGAGGCAGATACCCTGTCTACTTTTAAGACTAATCTTAAAACTTTCCTTTTTGCATCCATCTATCCTTCGTCTTCCGCTTATCCGGGGTCGGGTCGCGGGGGTAGCAGCTTCAGTAGGGAGGCCCAGACGTCCCTCTCCCCAGCCACTTGGGCCAGCTCGTCCGGGGGAATCCCAAGGCGTTCCCAGGCCAGCAGAGAGACACAGTCTCTCCAGCGTGTCCTGGGTCTTCCCCCTGGGCCTCCTCCCAGTGGGACGTGCCCGAGCCACCTCAACTGGCTCCTCTCGACGTGAAGGAGCAGCGGCTCTACTCTGAGTCCTCCCCGGATGACTCAATCTAAAAGGGCCAACTTCCTGTGATACTTGCACTATGACATTAATTGTAAATTCTGAGCGTCTTGGTGAGCTCTACAACTGTACCAAATCGCATGTCTCTACGATGAAGTAAGTGAATAGCAAAGGGTCCTTTGAAAATTGCTAGGTGGCGCCGTTGAGGTATTTTTCTTTTGATTTTTGTGACGACCTTAAAATACAAAATTTTTAAACAGTCTTCATGCATCCGCCAAGTTTGGTGAGTTTTTGAATATGATAAAGCCCTCAAAAAGACCCCTCTTTGGGGTGGCAGCTTAATAATAATTAAACACTACAGATACAATAGGCCTTCGCAGCGCTTTGCTGCTCGGGCCTAATAATTAAACACTACAGATACAATAGGCCTTCGCAGCGCTTCGCTGGTCGGGCCTAATTAAACACTACAGATACAATAGGCCTTCGCAGCGCTTTGCTGCTCGGGCCTAATAATAAGAAACAACACAGAAACAATAGGCCTTCGCAGCGCTTCGCTGCTCGGGCCTAAATATGGGAGCTATATCCACAGATTATAGCGGATGTTAGGAAAATAATTATATATGTATTAATGGGTTTATAATACAAGATAAATAATGGCAGATAAGATTTACAATAATGGCAGATAAGATTTACAACCCATCTATTGAATTTAGTGCACTAGTTGATCTTTTCTTCATAAGAGAACAGCAAGCACTGCAGCCGAAATATGGCTTTTTTGACCTGCTGTATATTAGCCAGTCCCTAACAATTTTTTCCCTTCCATTGCGGGAGGTAGAATATGTTAGATAATTTGGGAATTCTCTGCCCTCTGAATCTGCTGGTACATTTGCCATCTCTGAGAAAGGCTTCCTTTTTGCTATTAAACGCACAACATTCATTCGATCAGAATCAGTCATTTTTGTTGGCCATAACGCGGGAGCATTGAAATTAACGCTGTAATCCATCTCTGAGCGATCATGCTCAGACGATCCGATCGGGCAGTAAGCCTCTCAACCTGCACTGTCTCTGTTATCGCTAGGGATGGCTCTCTCTGTCTCCTCCTCAAACACACGCTGTGTCCTCCCCCCCCTCCCAGCTCCCCGCCCAGCTTCCCGCCTCAGCTGGCTCTCCTGCTCCGCTCTGTCTTTCAGACTGAACCTGGACCTCTGCCCTCTCTCTGCTTTCTGCTCTTTTGGCGCTAAGCTTAAGTATTTCTGTAAAAGAAAATGTGTTTTTTTCCCCTTACACTAGCTAGCAGATGCTATACTTTAAAACCACACTGATAAACGCATTGCTTCTTACCTGGCTCTGGATGGGCATCATTCCTCTGCAATTCCGTTCCTAGACCTGTTCCTTACTCATCCTCAGTTTTAAAAAAATATTTACTAATAAAATCCCTCAAGCCTTTCATGTCATCTTCTCTTTTTTCTCTTTTCTGTGCACCTGTGATTCTTAGTTTGCAGCGAAATGAACTTTTAAAGTTGCAGCCACCCTTTTTCCTTATGGTCAAACCATTTGATGTTGGGGTGGGGGGAGTTCATTTTACTGATCAATTTATTTTTTAAATAAGTTGAATCTGACATCATCAATGAATAATAGTTATAATGAATAATATTGATTGTTATAATAAAACAAGAAAAGAATAATGGTTTATCAAGTGTTTGGTCAATGTAAACGCCCAAGAGGGGTGGAGTTCTACTGATCAACTTAAAAATATTGCATGGCTGTGAAAGAGAAATGTTTGATTGAGCTATACTCTGTAAGAGAAATTAAGTTTATATTAAGGTAGACTTACAACTCAGGTTGGTAAGCTATTGATAAAAGTTATTTTTTTCCGGTTGATATATCATGATTGTTAAAGTGATCTTGTGTGTTATTTGGTTGTCTGATTGTACATTTTGTGCGGAGCCCGTATGAGCAAAGTTTTTTTTTTTGCTTCAGCACAGTAGTGTGCTAACAGCATGTTCTTATGTGTTTAATAGTTCTATGCTTTTAACATGAAAGAATTTGAGATTTTGGCTTGTTTTTTTCTTTTAAGTTGGGCAGGTTTTATGCTGGTTTGGGCTGGAAACCATCAGTGAGATACAGCAGCCTGTAGCACTGTGTTTTGACTCAAAAGTCCAGCATAAGCAGACATGCTGATAAACATGAGCACTGGTGTCAGGCTGAACACTGAAGTAAAAATTCATACTAGAAGAGATTCTGTAATTAACCCAAGTAACCCAAGTTTCTTCAGTTTGGCAGTTTTCCTGCTTGGTTCTGCTCCTGGTGCTCCTAGCTGTCCTAGCTAACCCTCCTAGCGTGAATGTTTACTCCAGTGTTGACTTCAATGCTGACGTTTGAAACAGAAATTAATAGCGCTGCTTCCAGCTCTCTCTCTCGTTTGCTTCGTTGTCACTTCTTGTAATTGTTTGGTAATCAGACCGAATATCCATCCCGCTCTACCGACACTGACGGTGACCACAGCCGAGCCACGGTGTCTCTCTGAAGGCTGAACGTCTGACCCAGCGACCCGCCCCTCTCCAGCTGTGATTGGCTAGCATGTTGCCTTCAGTCATTAATTTGATTGGTTGAATTGTATGATTGACACATCAAAGATAGAACAATGGCCACTCCGAGGTAAAAACAAAAATCTGCTTCCAGTCCAGGGCGGGCACGGCTGGCTCAGCAGGCGGGCACGGCCCCCCAATGCCCGCCCATGCCTCGCTTTCTTTTGTAACGAGTAACTAAACCAAACATTGAAAATGTATTGGAGTAAAAGTATGCAATTAAGTTCAGAAATATAGTGAAGTAAAAGTTATCAAAAAAAATTTATACTTGAGAAAAGTATAAAGTACTCCAAAATATACGTACATAAGTACAGTAGTGAAGTATTTTTACTTCGTTACTATACAACACTGCTTCTTGTAGTAATTTATCAAAACCTCCATGGCGAACCGGAACAGCCCCATTCCCTGTGTGCCATCTCATATAAACCCAGTGGTAACACCAATGTAAAGGGAAGGTAGGAATGCCCTTCGGCAACACACAAGCATAAATATCAGATTCCTTCAAGACTGATGGGTCTTCTCCACAATGTATTACTGAACATAAATCAAATTCAAATATAACTCTTGTTCCTAATGTATAATGCAATTCAATACCACGATGTTGAGTCAGACAATCATTTTCATCCTGAATGGCGGGCTTCTGATGTCTGATAGGACCAGCAGTACCTGCTCCCTGAATAACACTGCTCAAAGTAAACATTCCCAACATAAGAATCAGAATCCACAAACCCAAAATCACCTTTCACTGAATTGACCAATTACCAAATTTCCACTCCATTTTCAACTTCACACATTCACCGGAATACTCTGTATTGAGAGAATCGTATCTTTCGATCGGGGTTCACTTACTTCTTCACCTGAAAAATGTTTCTTTTAAAGTATGGTGTAGAAAATAACTCTCTTTTCAGCTTACACAAATTATATGTCTAATACCAATTTACCATGGAGGTCCTTCACCAGTAAATGTAACCTGTTAACAGTAGTCTAGTCAAAACAAGCCAAATTCTCACACAAATACAAGACCAAAAATATTATAAAAACTAAATTAATACCCCAACAGTTCTTATAGTCAAATTCTGAAGGATAAAAAACATATCAAACCACCATTTTTTTTACAACAATGTTGTCTTCTTTCTTTCCAGACGTTCTTAGAAGGACAGTGACTTCCCACAGCCACTCAATATGACCGTGATAAATCTTCGGGATGGATCTTCAACACACAGAGTAGACTGCCTGTAGTGTCAAGAACCAGAGGGTGTTATTGTGTCCCTGTACCTGGTTCTGTTTACAGCTGACTGAGCCCAATCAGCTGATCTGCTCCTCGTGAACCTCCTTCAATGACCTCTGGGGTTTTGCCGCTGGCGCACACTGGCTCCAATGAAACCACGTATTACCTTTTCCTCTCAATCTCACTGCATGTGAGGTTCTTTCGACCACCTGGAAGGGTCCCGTGAACCTCGGCTCCGATCACTTTCTTTTAATGACCTTGAGTCAAACCCAGTCGACGTCTGGGGGTGGTGCCCCTCCTTCTCCTTCCTTGGGATTTCCTTGTATTCTCCTGTATGTCTCCACAACAGTCTGTAACTGAGAGAAATAATCCTTATTCGTCAGATTCTGCAAGTCACCTGTAGCTCCCGGTGGTCGACGTAAGGGCCCAGGAAAACTTCTTCTGGTCTCCAACTCGTAAGGAGTGTATCCTGTGGTGGAATTAACTGAAGACCTGATTGACATCAGAGCGAGAGGCAAGGCATAAACCCATGATAATTTAGTCTGTGCACAGATTTTAGCCAATTTGTTTTTCAGGTTTTGATTCATCCTCTCGATTTTTCCTTGTGACTGAGGGTGATATACTGTACTGTTACACCAGTTCAGGACGTGACAGACTGCATTTCCCATGAGGCAATGTGGTCAAAATGGCCACCGACTCCCATCATGCAACACGGTCAAAATG
This sequence comes from Fundulus diaphanus, assembly GCA_037039145.1. Taxonomy (NCBI): domain Eukaryota; kingdom Metazoa; phylum Chordata; class Actinopteri; order Cyprinodontiformes; family Fundulidae; genus Fundulus; species Fundulus diaphanus. Next base: position 46,277,843 of record CM073137.1, on the reverse strand, counting down.
GCCGCCGGCCATAGCGACGAGCGACAAGATAACGTTGCTATGGAAAGGTATATAAGCCAGCTGCACTCTGCGTTCATTCTTCTTACTTGGCGCCCCGCCAGACTGGGAAGACACCCACAGCTGTTCACTCCGTTGGGATTTTCCCCACGTGCCACATGCTCGACTTCTCGCTGGACTGAGATTTTCGAAGCAAACTTCAACCCTGCTTAATCATAGCAGGAGGTCGACTTTAAAAAGTACTTTTGAATTCCCTTTGATCAAAGACTGAGAGCCGCCTTACCTCCCAGTGATCGTAAAAGGGACCACGCTTTCGTTTTGGCCGAACAAAGCACCCGAAACGCCCAGAGAAACGAAGGGATTTTCCTCCCGTTTCCTCGCTGACCGAAGGACTGACCGCCGGAGCTGCTGAGACCAGATTTGTGGACCCGAAACCAGGACCCCGCTGAGGCAACGTCACAGTAAAGAAAAGATTCCCCTTTTTTTATTTCTCTTTTCACCCATAAGGTGATATTATTTTAGTGCCTGGGCAGATTTAGGATTTTAGTTTAATGCTTGTTTACTCCAAGACGGAGTTTGTTTTAACTGCTGAATATTTTCGATGTATGTGCATGCATTCTGTAAGTGATTTTGGCTGTGTTGATTTCTGGTTCTTATAAGTGGCTCTGCCGAGAGCCGAATTTTCCATCTTTTTCCCCGTTTCTATCTTTCCTGTCCTCTTATCAGTTAAATCTCTTTGTGAACCTCGGTTCGCGATCTTCCCTTGAATTTCTCATTCAGGCCGCCTCTTAATCAAGGTGCCACCCCACATCAGCGTAAGCGTTGATTACGTCATTAAGACCTCCCCCTTTACGTATCACGCAAGGTGATGCGTAAGGGTCACGTGTCGTCATAGTCGCCATCTTGGGAAGGTGCAGCATAGCTAAGCTGTAGCTAGCTTGTTGGAAAACATTGAAGCGTCCAGCTGGATTCTCAAAGCTGTTTGTCTTTTAATGCTGCTGCGTCAGTGCCGACGTCTTGAATGTGATGTTTAAACAACTGAGTGACCTAAGATTTGCATGCTTAGTTTAGTAGTGAGTAGAGTTTCCACGGTTGTTGAATCAGAGAATTACTGTAACAGGGAATTGTTTTTGGTTCAATAAAAGCAACAACTTGTGGAATAGTAATTGTTTGTGTTCATTCCAATTCATGGTTTTTCAGAATATAGAGCTACCTCTTTTCGAGTTAACATCTGACATTAACACAGAGACACAATCATTGGATGGTGATAAGGAGTAAGGCAAGGCAAGGCAAGGCAAATTTATTTATATAGCACAATTCAGTACAGAGACAATGCAAAGTGCTTTACATGATTAAAATATAGGAGTAAAAGCAAGTAGGGATAGAATGTAGGAAAAAAAGTAATTTTAAAACAGTTTAACTTGAACATTGAACATTTTAAAACAGTTTAACTTAAACATTCAAAGGCAATTTTAAACAAATGTGTTTTTAATCTCGATTTAAAGGAACTCAGGCTTTCAGCACTTTTACAGTTTTCTGGAAGTTTGTTCCAGATAAGTGGAGCATAGGAACTAAATGCTGCTTCTCCGTGTTTGGTTCGTGTTCTAGGTATGCAGAGTAGGCTGGAGCCAGAAGACCTGAGTGGTCTGGAGGGTTTATACGCTGATAACAAGTCTGCGATATATTTAGGTGCTAAGCCATTTAGGGATTTATAGACCAACAGAAGTATTTTAAAGTCTATTCTCTGAGATACAGGGAGCCAGTGTAATGACTTTAGAACTGGGGTTATGTGTTCTACTTTCTTAGTCTTAGTGAGGACGCGGGCAGCAGCGTTCTGGATCAGCTGCAGCTGTCTGATTCTCTTTTTAGGCAGACCTGTGAAAACACCGTTGCAGTAATCAATTCTACTAAAAATAAACGCATGGATTAGTTTTTCCAGATCCTGCGTAGACATTAGTCCTTTAATCCTGGAAATGTTCCTCAGGTGATAAAAAGCCGACCTTGTAATTGTCTTTAGATGCTTTTGAAGGTTCAGGTCTGAGTCCATCACTACACCCAGGTTTCGGGCCTGATCAGTGGTTCCTAACTGAAGCAGCTGAAGCTGTGTGCTAACTTTTGATCTCTCCTCTATTGGTCCAAAAATTATTACTTCTGTTTTGTTTTTATTCAACTGAAGAAAATTTTGGCACATCCACGTATTGATTTCTTCTAGGCATTTACTGAGTGCCTGAACTGGTTCATAGTCACCTGGTGACATGGTGATGTAAAGCTGTGTGTCGTCTGCATAGTTATGGTAGCTGATGTTGTTATTTTTTATTATCTGAGCTAGGGGGAGCATGTAGATATTGAAGAGGAGGGGACCCAGAATGGACCCTTGGGGAACCCCACGTGTGATTTTTGTCGTCTGGGATGTAAAGTTACCTACTGACACAAAAAAGTCCCTGTCCTTTAAGTAGGATTTAAACCAGTTAAGAGCTGTACCAGAGAGGCCGACCCAGTTCTCCAGGCGCTCTAACAGAATGGAGTGATCGACAGTATCAAATGCTGCACTGAGATCCAATAGTACCAGCACGGTGGTTCTTCCACAGTCTGTATTTATATGGATGTCATTAAACACCTTAATAAAGGCGGTCTCTGTACTGTGGTGAGCACGGAAGCCAGACTGGAAAACGTCAAAGCGGCTGGTCGTTGTTAAGAAGGTGTTTAATTGTTGAAACACAGCTTTTTCAATAATCTTACTGATAAAGGGGAGGTTTGAGATGGGCCTGTAGTTCTGGAGTAGTAGTTTGTCTAAATTGTTCTTTTTTAACAGTGGTTTGATAATTGCTGTTTTTAGGGACAGGGGGAAAACACCTGACAGAAGGGACGTGTTTATTATCTGGGTCAAATCAGACGCTATGACAGGTAAAACTTTTTTAAAGAAAGCTGTGGGGAGAACATCAAGGCTGCATGAAGAGGAACTTAGCTGCTGAATGATCTGCTCTAAGCTTTTGTGGTTTATTTGGCTGAAATGGGACATTTTGTCAGAAATAGTTCCTGCTGAATACAGCTTTGGTTCCGGAGTTGATATGGTAGTACAAAATGATCCTCTAATTTTTAGGATTTTCTCAGTAAAGAATTTAGCAAATTCATTGCAGGCCCTGGTGGAGTGGAGTTCGGAAGTCACGGACACAGGAGGATTTGTTAGCCTGTCGACTGTGGAAAATAAGACACGAGCATTATTACTGTTTTTCTTGATGATCTCAGAGAAGAAAGATTCTCTTGCATTTTTCAATTGTAAGTTATATCTGTAAAGTCTCTCTTTATAGATGTCGTAGTGAACCTGCAGTCTGTTCTTTCTCCACCTGCGTTCAGCTTTCCGACACTCCCTTTTTTCACCTCTAACTGCTGGAGCATTTCTCCAAGGAGATTTTTTCTTCCCGGAAAGAACTTTCACTTTAACTGGAGCAATGCAGTCAATGATGTCTGAGACTTTGGACTGAAAGTTAGCTACTAGCTCATCTACTGAGTTGCAGCCCAAGGTCGAAGTATCAGAGTAAGCTTGAATAAAAGTTTCCGTGGCATTGTCCTTAAAGGTGCGTTTTCTTACGATGTCCATTTGGCTAAATGAGTCACTGGAAATGATGCTTTCAAAGGTAACAGAAAAGTGATCAGATAAGGCAACATCAGTTACATTGACCTGTGAAATTTTTAGACCTTTAGTGATGATCAAGTCTAAAATATGTCCCTGTTTGTGTGTTGGCTGTTTAACATGTTGACTTAAACCAAAGTTTCTAAGTGTGTCACACAGTTCTTTTGCACTTCTGTCTTCAGGGTTGTCAACGTGAAAGTTGAAGTCTCCCACAATAATTAAAGGGTCATAATCAACACATATCACAGACAGCAGGTCACTAAAATCCTTAAAAAAGTTTGATGTGGACTTAGGACGCCTGTAAACATTCAGAAACATAGTTCGTACCGGGCTCTTTACCTGGAGAGCCAAATGTTCAAAAGAGTCAAATTTTCCCAAAAACACCTTTTTACATTTTAGTCAATCATTAAACAATGTTGCTACTCCTCCACCTTTCCTTTTCTGTCTGCTCTCACAAAGAAAATTGTAGTTGGGAGGAGTCGTCTCGATCAGTATAGCCGCTACACTAAATTCATGTAACCATGTTTCTGTTAAAAACATTACATCAAGATTATTGTCAATAATGAAGTCATTAATTAAAAGGGATTTTCCTGACAGAGATCTAATATTTAATAAACCCAGTTTATATGACTTAGTGGTTGATGATGTCTCTGTGATAGGTTGCATCTGACAGTTTATGATTTTTAAGTATTTGTTCCTGTTTATCCTTTTGTTTTTCTTTTTTCTGCCACATATTATCACAGATATTCCATAATCTCCGGCGAAAGGCCCCGGCTGATGCTGGGAACTGTCATGTCTGATAAACGTGTGGCCAGGAGCCAATCTGTATCACAGCGAAGTAATTTGGAGTTCCTCAGTACCAGAGAGTTCTGTGATACGTGGAGGAGGAGGATCTGAGGCTCTGAGGCCTTTGGAGAATCCTGTTTTATTCACAGCAGAATGGCTATGTGGAGAGGATGTCATCTGTAGGCCAATCTTAGATACTTTGTTCATGTTATGAGAAAATTCCAGAAAAGGAACTTCTGGGCTTTGTGGAGAAGAAGGGGAGGCGGGTGCAGTCTTGATCGGTGATCGTGACGATGGAGGTTTTTGGTCCTTTCTTTGTCCTGCTGAGACCTGGGATGAATCGTCCTGTAGCTCTGACGAAGCCTCATTCTGTGTCATCTTTCTGGCCATCTTTATCTTGGCTTGTTCGGGCTGTACTGGGCTTATCATTTGTTTTGGCACTGGATGTACTTTGTTTTGGAACAAAGCTGATGACGCATGTGTAACGGGTACCAGGGTTCTGAACCCGTCAGCAGCAGATGTAGCTGAAGAACAGCATGTGAATGAGCACACTGGAGACGCAGTCTGTGTTACTCCACTTTCTCTCAGCTTATGAGAAACGGCAGAGCAACAGGCAGCTCAGATTCTCCATGCGCCATCCACAGGTGAAACACAGTTACTACACCCATCGTCTCCTGTTAACAACAAATAAAATAACTACTAATTATAACCTAGGAACATTTAAAGAAATGCATGCTCCTTTTTTTTTCTATTGTGGGCACACATCAGTGGGCATCACACACTCCCGGCAAAAATAAAATAGCTCTGTCATAAAAAAAAAACTTAAAACAGATTCTCATTACCCCATCTCACTAACTAAACCTACTCAACCCACAACATTCTAGATGGAATGCTCACAACTGGTGTGTGGTATGTATGATGTTGCCATGGAACTTGAGCACACAAAAAAGAATTTGAGTACAGCGCACTCGGTGGTGGACTAGGTAGATATGAATATTGCAATGGGTGAGCAAAAACTGCATTCACATTTGCATGTGACTGTACTGACGGCTTCCCCAATGAATCATATGTGAGGAAATGTCTAGGCCTCTTATTGCGTGTTGACCTCCTGACCTCTGTCTGATCAAGTTCAGCAGGAGGGATTCTGACTTGATTTTCAGACTCTGGCCCTACGGACCGGTTTATCCCCTCCACTTCCACAGGTCTCGTCGAGACAGGTATGGTTTCATCGTTTAGAGATTCCAATATGGTGTCAGGTGAAGCCAGTGTCTGATTTTCATCCCCAACTGTTTCAAGGGCCCTCTCAGACGTTTGAGGCGAAGTTGTCTGAGGTAAGTAAGGTTTCTCGTATGGACACCTTTGCTCGTTTCTTTGTACTGGTACCCTAAGCCAGTATCCTGAGGGAAAATCATCATCGGAATCAGATGTTTCACCATTCCTCTCTTCCCTCTCTGGCCTTGTGTCCTTTCTCTGTCTTTGTTTGTGGGTCTGTTTTCTGACAGGAACCAATCTTGCTTGGTGCAGTGTCTCTTCCACAGGTAGGTCCTTTACCAGCATAAGGAGGTTGCGATGTAGCGTCCGAGTCTTATTCTGGTCTCCTGATTCAGGATGGATAACATACACTGGGCTGTCTGCTAGCTGTCTTTTAACTAAGTAAACAGTCTTCTCCCAGTAATTCTGTAATTTGCCTGGTCCCCCACGTTCACTGAAGTTCCGGACCAAGACTCTGTCTCCTGGGTGAAGAGTTACTCCTTTTGCTTTCTTGTCGTATGTCACTTTCCCCTGTGCACTAGCCTTTGTGCTACTTTCACTGGCAATCCGGTAAGCTTGTGACATCTGCCCTGCCCATTTTTCCGCTTATCCTTTAGGTGTTTCTGACTCTTTGTCTCCAGCCAGTCCAAACAACAAGTCAACTGGGAGGTGTGGATGACGGCCATAAAGGAGGAAAAAGGGTGAGTAGCCCGTTGACTCATGCCGTGTGCAGTTGTACGCATGTACAACATGCGGGAGGTGATCCTTCCACCGCAGCTTTTCACTATCAGTCAAGGTCCGTAACATTTGAAGGATGGTGCGATTTAGTCTCTCAACTGGATTCCCTTGGGGATGATATGGTGTGGTTCGTGAGTGGCTCACCCCAGATAAAAGCTGCAAAGTTTGGAACAACTTATTCTCAAATTCGCGACCCTGGTCGTGATGCAGCTTTGATGGATATCCGATCCGAGGAATGAAGTCATTGAACATCAGCTTAGCAGCTGTTCTTCCACTTTTATTTCTTGTGGGATATGCCTGAGCAAATCTTGTGAAATGATCAATGACTACTAATATATATTCAAACCCTCCCACGCTGGCTTCTAAGTGCAGATAATCAATACACACCAGTTCTAAGGGAAAACTGGAAGTGATACTACACATAGGTGCCCTATCGTAGGTGACAGGTTTCTTGGCTTTGATGCACAAACACTTTTGAGTGACATATTCCTCAATTTCTTTAGCCATGAAGGGCCAGTAGAATCTGTCTCTTGCCAGATGAAGCACTTTCTCTGTGCCCACATGGCTCATCTCATTGTGCAGATATTTCAGAGCTAATGGTCGATACTTGGTAGGAAGAACTAGCTTTTTCTTCTCCCCTGCGAATCTGTAAAGGAGGTCGTTTTCCAAACGCAGTTTGCTCCATTCATGGAGCAATTTCTGAGTATCTCTGCCAACCGTTTTACGTATTTCATCTGTCAAGGTAATGTTGGATGCTTTCATTTCTCTGACCTGGCCTATTGCTGAATCCTTCTTTTGTGCTTTGACAAGGTCCTCGTGGCTTATGGTCGGGAGATCAGAGTTGAGTTGTTGGTCAGAACCTCTGGAAGAAGAAATGAGCGCTGCAACCCATGCTACATCTTTGCGCCAAGCTGCTTGACTCCCATCCCATGTTGCACACACCGCCTCATCTGGGAAATCCTCAGTGCAAGTTTTCCCATATGTCTCCATATCAAGAGGAAAACGAGACAGTGTATCAGCATCAATATTGGACTTCCCAGGCCGGTATTTAATGTCGAACCGAAAATCTGAGAGTTCACCCACCCACCTATGACCAACTGCATTAAGTTTGGCTGTACTTAAAATGTAGGTCAACGGGTTGTTGTCTGTGTATACCGTAAAGTGAGGGGCATAGTACAGGTAGTCCCGGAACTTCTCACACACAGCCCATTTCAATGCCAGAAACTCCAGTTTTCCACTGTGTAGATGGTAATTGCGTCCTGGAACCGTACCCGATCACTCTCAGTTTGTCATTCTGGTGTTGGTACAAAATGGCTCCCAACCCCTGGTCTGACGCATCGGTATGTAGAATAAATGGCAGACTAAAATCCGGATATGCCAGGACAGGTGGGTTTGTTAGGACTGTAATTAGCTGTTCAAGAGCTTCCTGGTGTTTGGTGGTCCAGCTCACTGGTGCTCTGGAAGATAGTTGGGGCTGTTTGGATTTCCCTCTCCGGGCTGATGTCTGAGCTGTACCTGATTTATTCTGGAGCAGCTCATAGATCGGTTTAGCAATCCGGGAAAAATCCTGAATGTATGAGCGGTAATAGCCGAGAAATCCAGCCAGCCTCCTAACCTCTCCGACTGTCGTTGGTTGCTTTTTACTCAATGTGTGTATCGCTTCCAAATCATGGGGATCTACTTTGACCCCTTCTGCAGACACAAGACGACCCACATATCGAACCTCTGACTTGAACAGTTCACATTTTTCCGGCCTCAGTTTCACTCCATGACACTGGAGAGCCTGTAGGACCTGGCGGAGTGCTTCAACATGTTCCATAACTGACTTAGAATAGCAGAGTACATCGTCTAGATATGGAATGCAGCACTCATCTCGAAGTGGTCCTAACATTTCCTCCATACTCCGCTGAAATGTTGCAGGGGCGTTCGAAAGCCCAAATGGGATTCGAACCCACTCATAGAGTCCCCACAGTGGTGATAAAGGCAGTGAATTGACGTGACTTCTCTGCAACAAAACCTTGGTGATAGGCTTTGCCTTGGTCTAGTATACTAAACCATGCATTTCCTCCAAGGGTGTCAGTCAGATCCTTTATCCTGGGGAGCGGGTGTCGATCAGGTTTAAGAGCCGATAATCAATACATAGCCGTAGGCTGCCATCTTTCTTTCGAACACACACAACCGGTGCAGCGTACGGGGACTTGGATTTGACTATCCAGCCTTTAAGTAACAGGTCCTGTATATACTCTTTCACTTCTCTAAAGAGAGGTTTTGGAACAGAGGAGTAGGTGGCTCTTACAGGAATCTGATCTTGAAGAGTGATCGACATCTGTAAACTGGGTATACATCCACTATCATGGCTGTCTCGTGCAAAAGCTCCAGCTTCTTCACAAAGCATCTTATTCACCACTGTCCTTTGATCCTCATCTAGATGGCTGAGGTCTACAGGGGGTTGCCATGGAGCCTGACTGAGATTGGTGGGTGCTGGAGTAGCACTGTTAACAGCCACCGCCGGGTTCGCTGCTTCAGCTGAGCTTGCTGAAATCACCTTATCAACGTCATGAATGTTGCCCAGAACTGTTTTCCTTGGTAAAGTGATTGTATGTCTTGTATTATTTCCAACAGGTACAGCCACATAGGGTCTGTTTGGATTTTGGACCTCTAAAACACCTGCTCCAACATCCAGTTCAGCTAAGGGGATACTGTCATCATCAGGCTCAAACAGCACAACAGAGTCAGGGAAATTGGTGTCAAATGGAACCTGACATTTGACCCAGGCCACTTGACCAGCTGGAATGACTGTGTCTTGTTTGCCTGTCCGTAGTTGTCCCCACTGCACAGTAAGCCTGTCTGTCTGGATAAAATTCACCAGGAGTTTGGCCTTCTCCGCTGGAATGGAAATGGCATTACCCACCAGGCTGGTGAGTGTTGGAGCTAGGTTCTGAGGCTGCTCTTTTATCATTACCTCCAAAACATTGAATCCCAGCAATGGTCTTTCCAAGGCAAGACTACTGACAAGGAAAGGAACATTAATAGACAGATCAGGATTTGTGTTTCCCATCAGAGTAACAGTAATGGGTAACCAGCCATCAAATGGGATAACAGCCCCATCTATGGCACAGATTTTTAGGTCATCTTTATCATCCAGGATTTCACTGAGTGGCATGACAGTAATTTCTGGTAAGTATTTGTCTTTCCAGCTTTTATCAATCATGCTCACCTGGGCGCCTGTGTCTAGTAAAGCAGTGACAGCAAAACCATTTAAGCTACACTGGGTTAAAGCTTTCCTCCCAATGAGCTTGGCTAGAGAGTCACTTTTGCTGTTTGGTGAGTTATGGCTGGTTGTATTTGTCAAGGGAGTTGACTGACTGTGTTTGTTTTGTTCCTTGGTCTTGTGTGGGTACATGGATGGTCGCAGCATGTTGTTGTTCAGACTAACTAATTTGACATGTTGCATGTAGGGACTGTTGGGGCCCGGTCACTGTCTGTCCCCCGGCAGGGACCGGCTCCAGTTTTCCTGACGCGTCGGTTTCTGGAGGCAGCCCACTGCTTTGTGGCCTTCCCCACCACAGCGAAAACAATGGATACAGTTAGGACGGTTTTGTTCAAGACACTTTGTGCAGCTATACCGCCTTCCTATTTGCTTGTCCCTGTTGTGTCTTGGTGGCTGTTTATTTTGTTCAGATGCCTGTTGTTGAGTTAATTTTTGTAATGACTCAACAAGCATGGTGAGCTTTTCAACCTTTTCTTTTAGTTGTTGGACTCCATCAGCTTGTGGTGTTCTGCCTAGACCCTCTCTTGCACTTGGATATTGGGCAGCATTTGCCTCAACCTGAGCACTGTGTAAATTTGTGGGTCTTTGGCGAGGGGCTGACCCCAACCGTCTCTGTCGTTCATTCTCATCACTTATTATTTTACTCATCTGTCGTAGTATTGCTTCATCAGTTACACAAGGGTCAGCTAGAAGGGATTTAAGTTCTCTCTGAACATCATCATGCTTGTGCCCAAGGCCTTGGTACACAGTATGGATGAAAATGTCTTGAACTGTGCTTGGGCTGTACTTAACATCTGTGTCACCATGTTTTGAGGCCAATAAGATCTTTTGCTTAAGCCCAATGGCTCTGTACAGGAATTGTTGGGGTGTTTCGTTGTCCCTTTGGTTTGTACACATGAGCTCCTGGAAAAACTCTGTGTTGCTTTGCTCACCAAGATGGGAGTGTAGAAAGGCTTTAAGTTCTTCTACTGTCAAATCATCCTTATTCATTAACATCTCCTTAAAATTTCCAGGTTTGATAACTCTGAGGACCGCCCTCACAATTTCTGTGTCACTGAACTGATCCCTTAATCCCTCATCAATCTGGCGACAAATATTGTTGTAGTTAATGTCTGACCCCTGGTCTCCAATTTGACCTCCTTGTATTTTAAACTCTCTACGATGAAGGTAGGAGAGATCTCTTAATGAGATCAGACCGTCATGAGCCAGAGGTGTGCCTAATTTGTCTCTGCTCTCTGTACTCTGCAACTTACTCTGTGACTTTTCTGGTGGGTGTGATGTAGACTGTGAGGAGGTGGTGGGTATGAACTGCCTCACCTGCTTGCTAAGCTTTTCACAACTGGCAAGTATTTTCTGTATGTCCGTGCTACCCATATCACTAGCTATCAGTGTTCCCAGTTTATCTGCATTTACATCACTTACAGTAGAAAGATCACTTTGAAATGTAACCACAGGGTCAACAAAACCCTTAACTTGACTGTCCTTCAAATCAGCATCATGACCTGGTGGATTTACAAAAGGAACTTGTGTGATCCTGGCATCCGAACGCTTGCTCGCACTTGCCGTTGAGATGCATGACCCTGAATGGCTGCATCCACCAGGTCCCTTAACTCTAACAAATGAGCCATGCCAGTGTCCTCAGACTCTAGCAAAGTCTTACTGCTCATAAAACTGGTGATGTACTCATAGCAATCCTCTTCATCTGCAGAGTCAAGATGGAATGGCTCCACTTCTGAAACTGAACCCACTGACCTGGCAATCTGGAACAGTTCATCTGCAGGTAGGTTGAGCAAGTCCTTCTTGATGGACCACACCAAGCTTTTCCTCTCACCGTCTGCCATAGCTGTTCCTTCTTCCCAGCAGTGAACTACACCGTTTAAAGTCCTGGAGCCCTTTCCTTCTTTGTCTTTTCCTTCGCCGGTGGACAGGGTAAGACGTCTTCCTCATCCGCCGAGATGAATGATGGAATGTATGAGGTCCCCAGCATCTGTATCACTGGAACCACATCCGAGTCTGGCAGGGAGTAGGAATCCCGGACGAGCCCCCACAACTGTAACGGGTACCAGGGTTCTGAACCCGTCAGAAGCAGATGTAGCTGAAAAACAGCATGTGAATGAGCACACTGGAGACGCAGTCTGTGTTACTCCACTTTCTCTCAGCTTATGAGAAATCCACAGGTGAAACACAGTTACTACACCCATCGTCTCCTGTTAACAACAAATAAAATAACTACTGATTATAACCTAGGAACATTTAAAGAAATGCATGCTCCTTTTTTTTCTATTGTGGGCACACATCAGTGGGCATCACACATGGTTCACAGAATAGAAGATGTTTGAAATCAGCCGTTTTGCACCTGACCTATTTAGAGAGAAACGATCTCTGTTGAACAGATGTCTTCTTTCCCAAAAGATGTTAAAGTTGTCTATGAAGGTTACAGTTGTTTCTTTGCATGTTTTTTCCAACCATTTGTTTAGCATCAGAATTCTGGAAAAAAACTCATCTCCACAGTTAACCGGGGCAAGTGGGCCACTAAGAAACACCTTGACATTCAGGCCATCAACAATGTTCAACAAACAAATGTAATCCTCTTTTAATACTTCTGATTTTCTTATCCGGTTGACGTCCTTCAGGGCTTCAGCTTGTATTATGAGTTTTTACAAGGTCGGACGTTCTTTCAAGACCCTTGGAAGGTCTGTCTGAAGGATGTCTGTTAGATCAGACACCAGGCCACTGTTCAGATCGTTATAAATCAACACCTCTGTGTTTTTCTTGTTACAGAAATGTTTAATCCCCCTTACAGAACCATTGCATAATATCAGGATCCTTGGCCCTGTGGCATGTCTTTTCTCTGATGTCTTAGAACGAAAATCGTTGACATACCTCTGATTTTTGTCCTCCTGGGTCACATCTTGGAGTGGAGCAAATCTGTTTAGTAACGGAATTCCAGCAGGTTTACTCCTATCATTTGTTTTGAGAACAGCCCGCTGTTGTTTCCCTTGTCCTGGGACATCTCTCTGTAGTCTCGGCCAGTTTTCTTTGTCTAGGCGTGGGGTTCGTGGATCCTTTGGTCTTGCACCCAGAGTGGTCCAGGGATTCTCATTTTCCTCAGGGAACTGTTTGTTCGCTGAGTCGCTGGGCTGGTGGTCACCGCTCGGAATCACAGGCAGGGTTGTTTAATTTCCATGCGTGGCGTTTACATCATAATTCACTTCAAGTCGACAGATTTTCAGTTCCATAACAGCTATCTTCTGTAAAAGCTTGTCAAAGTCCATTGTGTTGAAGGAAGGCATATTTTCAAAATCAAAATAAAAAAATAAGTAAAAGAAAATAAATAAATAAAAACTAAATCCAACTTTCTGTGGTTTAGGTTAAGAGATAAAAAGGAGATAAAAAGTAAAAGGCAGGAAAATGCAAGCAAGCAGAGAGCAGAGAAAAAAGCGTCCGAACAGGCAGAGAGGAGGAGTCCGAAAAAAAAAGTAAGGGTTTAAACTCTAATTGCAGTTATAATTTGAGTTATCAACGCTGCTGGATAAATCTCATCGGCCAGAAACCGATCAGGCCTCCTGTTCCAGCATCAATGAGTCCATAACAGCTATTTAATAAATGCATTAGTGTTATAAATTATTACAAGCTTAAAGCCTGGTATCACCACCATTTGAGCCATATTTTGTTATAGCTACTATTTGAGTTTGAATGACCTATTATTAAAATTATAATACCAAATTATAATTAATATTAATAATCATATTCAAACTTCTGGCATAACATTAACAAACCTGTGTGTGAGTCCTAAACTGGACTCCACTCGTTGCAGGTCCTGGTTCTTGAAGAGGTGTCTGCAGACCTCACGTTTCAGTCGCTTCCGCCTTCGTTCTCAGTCGCGTCCGTTTGCAGCCTTCCAGCTTCGTCCTGGGTTGCTTCCATACATAGACATAATATAAGAGTAGACCCCGCATTGACTGTCGCGGCGCAGGAATTACGGCCGCCATCTTGGGGCGGTCGACCTGCTACCCTAACCTGCTGATTCAAGCCGAACACACTAATGATACCTCAGCACTGTGCGGCTTATTTTTGTTTAAATCGACGGACTATTGACGTCTGGGCTTGAGGGATAACTTTTCACAAGTAAGATTAAAAGTTATTTTTTATATCATAATGTGATTTTTCTAATATTAGGTAGAGATATACAGGTCTACACGTCCATGTTTTTGGATGGATGGATGGATGGATATTTTTTTTTGTTATGGCTTGGCTCCTGGACCATAGCAAATCAAAGGGAAGCCCCGCATGGGATAACTTAAAATGAGATTTATTTAACAAAAATCATAACTGGTTGGAGAGGAGAGGGAAAGAGAGAAGTAGGTGGCAGAAAGAGAGAAAGAATGAGCTGAGCTGGTCTGATCTGAGCTGCTCCCACCTGGGTTTGATCATCTCGTGCTTGCACTGTCAGGTGAGGAAGCTTGCTGACGTCAGTCTGGCCAGCTGCCTCCACTTCACCAATCAGAAGCTCTACACAGGGACTCAGAGGAAACTATATATATATATATATATATATATATATATATATATATATATATATATATATATATATATACACAGTGAGCCCTCGCTATATCGCGGTTCACCTTTCACGGTCTCGCTGCTTCACGGACTTGCATTGATGAGCCGCTGCCGTTCATTACAGTTCTCAAAAATAATCGTGTTGGCATGTCGGTTTATAAGAATCTTTTTGCCCAGAAGTAAGAAGAGCGACAATAACTACCAATAACTATATTCTTCTGCCGACAAAAACACACCTGCACCGCGTGCTTTAGAAGAAAAAAACGCTACAGAGCGCAATCAGGATGCAGCGGCTCAGTCAGAAGAGCAGTGAAATACACGTGAGTCACTATTTGTCCTACTGTACTTCGTATTTTTTTCATAATCATTTTTTCATTTTCTCCCGTTCTAATCCAATGACGCGGTGGGGCGGTACTGATCTCCGCAATTGGAAGCCTTCAGTTCGTATTGATGATTAAAATTATTTTAACGCACAGTTGTCAATAATAATAAAAAAACGTTTATACAGTACTTTTATTTGTTAAACAAATGCTTGGGCCTGTAAAAAGATTTTGTTCTTTGGTTTCAATGTACTATGAAGTATTTCATTGTATAATTGTAAAAACAAAATAAAGGTTACTACTTGACGGATTTCGCCTATCACGGGTTCTTTTTTGGAACGTATATATATATATGTACATATATATGTGTACATGTACAAATGTGTTTGTTTATATAGTAATAAAAAACTTATAAAATGTGTGAGTGGCTGTGTTTTGAAACATACATCATGTCAGAATATTCTATTACTTTTAACTAAGATTATTTAAACGCACTGGACCATTTGTTATAATAGCTATAGTTTTAAAGTTTTAAGCAAAACAAATGTGAAAATTAGTTCAACGTTAAACGAGTTATAGTTGATTAAAATTGATTCTGCACCTGGTTAACACATTAGACTGAGCGGAGTTGTCGACCGCCCCAAGATGGCGCCCCTAAATCTCGTCAGCGCCTATAGGCGAGAGCGGTCGATGCGGGGTCTACTCTTTATATATGTCTATGGCTTCCATAGACATAATGCTTCCGCTTCCTTCTTCTTCTCTGTTGTCATTGGGAACGCGCAGATAATTGTAAACAAATCTGAAGAAATTCACGAAATAAGCAACCCAGGACGAAGCTGGAAGGCTGCAAACGGACGCGACTGAGAACGAAGGCGGAAGCGACTGAAACGTGAGGTCTGCAGCCAGACACTCTTGGGTTCTTGAAGTGGGTTCCATTATCACTCCTTATCTTTTCAGGGAACTCGTGCCTGGGAATGTAATGGTTAAAAAGGCATTTTATCACAGTTTTGCTGTCCTCTCTTTTAGCAGGCCAGGCCTCTGGCCACCCTGTAAAAGCGTCCACACACACCAACAAATACGTGAAGCCTCCAACAGAGGTCACCATGTCTGCGTAATCAAGAATAACTTCCTTCCCAGGGATTGTGATCAAAGGAAATTCTCCCTGCAAAGGTTTCAAAATCTTCTTTGAGTTATATTGACCACGCACTGTACAACCTTTTACAAAATGTTTCACCATGTCCAACAAAAATGGATGCCACCACTCCTTCAAGTTTTCCATCATCTGTTTTACACCCACATGTCCTACATCGTGTGCTTCAGAAAGAAGCTCCTGTTTCAATACTGGAGGAAACACCAGTCTTCCATCTGGCCCTCTCCAACACCCTTCCTGCTCTGACGCTCTTCTGAGCCTCCACATATTCTTCTCCTCTGGGGCTGCTCTGCTCTGCAACTGTTTGATCTTTGTCATGCTCAATTCTTCTCTCAGCTCCTCTTCCACAGTCACCATCATCATCTGAGGCGCATATCCAGCAGCTGCTTTGGTAGCCTGGTCTGCAGCCTGATTCCCTAATGCAATGTCTGAATTACTGTTATCGTGTCCTCTGCACTTGATCACAGCAATTCTGGCCGGCAATAACAAGGCTTCGGCAAGTTCTCTCATCTCCATCTCATGTTTTATCGGTTTTCCTCCCGCTGTCAAAAATCCTGCTCTCAAGCATTCACATAATTCCACATGAACTGCTCCTGCCGCATATGCTGAATCCGTATATACATTTACCTCTTGTCGTTCTGCCAGCTTCAATGCCTCAACCACTGCTATTAGTTCTGCTTTCTGTGCTGACTGAGGTCCTTGCAACCTTTCTGCCTTCCTTGTTACAAATCCTGTGTCTGTTTGTTCCACTACAGCATATGCCGCTTTCAGTCCTTCACTTTCATGTCTGAAACAACACCCATCTGTGAACAACCGTCTCACCTGTGTGCCTTCAATAGGACTAGCTTCCAAATCTGGTCTCACCTTTTCCATCCTGGGCACCAGTTCCTCACATTGATGGGGTTCGCCATTGGTCATGCCATCTGCCATGTTTATGCCTTCGTATGTGAATGTGATGTTGGGTGCTTCCAAGATTTTGGGCAGCCTGTGTTATCTGAGTGCAGTCATAGTGAAGCTTTGTGAATTTACATAAACTACAACACTATGAGTTGTCAAAATATTTAAAGTATGTCCCATGACTAAATGTGCAGTCTTTTGAATCAATCTGGCTATTCCTGCTGCATATTGTGTGCATTGGGGGTGACGCTTTTTCAATTCAATTCAATTCAATTTTATTCATATAGCGCCAATTCATGAAACATGTCATCTCGAGGCACTTTACAAAGTCAAATTCAATCATATTATACAGATTGGTCAAACATTTCCTATATAAGGGAACCAGTTGATTGCTTCTAAGTCCCGACAAGCAGCAATCACTCCTGGAGAAGCGTAGAGCTACAGGGAGAGTCGTCTGCATTGTCCATGGCTTTGCAGCAATCCCTCATACTGAGCAAGCATGGAGCGACAGCGGAAAGAAAAACTCCCCATTAACGGGAAGGAAAACCTCCAGCAGAACCGGGCTCAGTATGAACGGTCATCTGCCTCGACCGACTGGGGGTTACAGAAGACAGAACAGAGGCACAACAAGACAGACAAAAAAGCACAGAAGCACACATTGATCCAGTAATCTGTTCTACATTAGATGGTAATAGTGGGTGATCTGTCTTCCCTGGATGATGTCACAGTTAACAGAACGCCAGACCAGGTGTACCTACTATGAAGAAAAAAGAGAGAGAGCAAAAAGTTAAAAGCTGAAATGACAACAGTCATTTCAATGCAATGCAATGCAAAACTAAAGAACAGAAGACAGGAGAACAGTAGAAATCAGTAGAGTGAGAAAAATAGGCCCTGATGTCCTCCAGTAGCCTAAGCCTATAGCAGCATACCTATAAGGCCCGTTTACACTACACCTAAAAAACCGAGCCATGCCGAGACCAGTCCGAGCTTGGTCCAGTTACCAGGCCGAGCCTCGTTTCTGACGACCGTTTACACACAACACTATCTCGGTTCCTTGGTTGCTCCTCGCCCCCTAGTGGCGATCTGTGGTACTACCGCTCTCTGGGATTGAAGGCGGAAGCACCGAAACACACACAGCTGCGCCCGTAACATTCAGGAAGTTATGCTTGATATTGTGATATTTCGGTGTTTGCAGAGAGTCAGGGGAAGAAGGCAACCATTGGTGAATTTACTTGAGAAAGTTGGCTTTTTGGGAAGTGGATGAGACAAACGAACGTCTAATAAGGATTTACAGATGCAGGAAACAACGACAGACGCTGAGGTTCATTGCGCTGCTAAGCAGAATCATCACTGGAAACCGTGTGGCACGGTAAGGAAGCTAGTAGTATTATGAATGTCTGAAATTTGTCTGAATGGAGTGTGAATCGGGACGTGCAGCCAGACACGCCGGAAAACCCGCTGACAGTCAGCTGACTGTAAGGAGATGACGCGGTCTGCTCATGCGCTTTTCGTTATCAGAAACCGGGATAAAATAGAACCAGGCCGAGACCTACCCAAGAGCTGGTCTGCAGTTAGCGCGGTCCGGTTATGGTTAGCGCGGTCTGGTTCAGTCTGCTGACCGTTTACACACAAGAGTTATCTCGGTTACCGAGCTCGGACTGGTCTCGGCTCGGTTAAAAAAGTGTAGTGTAAACGGGCCTATAGAGGTAGCTCAGGGTAACATGAGCCACTCTAACTATAAGCAAACTATAAGCTTTGTCAAAAAGGAAAGTTTTTTTCCATATTGTCCAACATTACTGATATGTAGATTAGCACTTTTCTCTCTCCCCCTATTCCTGGAACATAACTCCATTAAGTGTAACTAGTTTTGTTGCAGAAACATCAAGAAAAATTGTATAGAGTAGTCAGGGAGAGTCAATTCAGCAGCAGATGCAAGTCTTTGTTTAAGCAAAACAAATGTTTTTTCCACTTCCTGAGTCCAAATCAAAACATTATTTAGTTTTCTCATACCTTGCGTCTTCACAAGGTCCCTCAAAGGTTGCGTCAGATCAGTGTACCCGGGAACGTAGTTACGATTGTAACCAGTTAATCCCAGAAAAGACAGCATGTCCTTCACGCGCAGCAGTTTAGGATGTGTAAAAATGCTCTGCTTATGACTGGAAGACATACTGGTTGTTCCTGCGGAGATAACACGGCCCAGGAAAGAAACCTGTTTCCTGGCAATTTGCAATTTATCCTTACTGACCTTAAACCCTTGTTGATGAAGGTGTCTCAAAACTAGCTCCGTGGCCTGAAGACAGAGTTCGGCAGTAGGGGAAGCCAACAGCAGGTCATCCATGTACTGAATAAGAGTGGTGTTTCTTGGCAGAGGACATGTCTGTAAAACATCTTTCAAAACCTGATTAAAGATACCTGGTGATAGGGCAAATCCCTGTGGCAGTTTGGTGTAACGTAGCTGGCGACCTCTATAAGTGAATGAAAAAATATCTCTGCATTCTTCAGCCAAAGGAAGACAGAAAAATGCATTTGCCAAGTCGATACATGTGTACCACTGGTGGGAGGGCTCCAAACTGGAAATGGCCACATATGGGTTAGGTACAGAGATTGTACGTGTTTTTAAAACAGAATTTATGGCTCTAAGATCATGTGCCATGCGATATTTACCAGTTTTTTTCTTTTCCACGGGAAGAATGGGTGTGTTCCAGGCTGAGACAGACAATGGTGTCAGCGATGCCTTCCTCTGCCTGAGGTTTATGTGGATACTAATTCAGCCAAACAGGAGAGTCAGTCGCAACCTGAAATGAAACTGGAGCACATGAAACTAATCCCACATCCGTGGGACTGGTTGCCCAGAGTTGTGATGGGAGAGCATCCGACATCTCCGCTGCTTTATGGTGGTCAGTACGCTCCCTGTCATGGTATCGAGTTAAAAGATCATGTTTCAAAAGAACCTTGTCAGTTACATCACAGACAATTTGATAATTTTTAGTGGAGTTTGAAAACAACAAACCTGCAACGCTGGTAGGTGCCCAATCAGTGGCCTGGAGGGAACGTTTAACCATACCTCCTAACTCCTTTGCCTGATGCTCAGCATGGAGAGAAAGAGAGATATGAGTGTTTTGTTGATCCTAGTTTTAATAATGCAGGAGCCACCGTGGAGCATCTGATTAAAAATGCAGACATGATGAACCAGTCCAGAGTTTTATTGAAGTTGTAACATTGAAGTTATGAAATTGTGGTTTCTATAAGTAAATAGAATATAACAGTGCCTCTTAGAAACATATGCATTATGACTGCAACATTAACAGCAAAGTATGGCTAATCATATATGAACACTCGTGGGCAATGGCTAAATAG
Source organism: Fundulus diaphanus (assembly GCA_037039145.1). Classification (NCBI taxonomy): domain Eukaryota; kingdom Metazoa; phylum Chordata; class Actinopteri; order Cyprinodontiformes; family Fundulidae; genus Fundulus; species Fundulus diaphanus. The sequence continues at coordinate 46,257,882 of CM073137.1, read as the reverse complement.
ACACTACTACAAATATACTACGCCGTAAACTAAACATATTATCCACTTAGAAGCCTCATCTCCATTTTTACCTGGCAGGAAAGGGTTAACACTTCACTGTTTACAACTCGCAGTACTGGCGCTTACCGCGAGTACCGCGGCAAGCGCGAAACACGCTGTAAACACAAACTGTAAAGACATACGCGGATATTAATGCCTCTATTCCACAAACTAGCATGAACAGCTTAACCCAAAACAAGAAATGCTAAAACTTACGGTTTATGAACGCACAACAACGTCCGAAAGGCACAATAAATCCACAGCACGCAAGGGATCTTTCCGCCTCTCCGTCTCTCCGTCAACTGGCTTATGCGCATGCGCCCTCGGACTCGCACCCCAGTTAACTCCACAGGTGTAGCCACGAGGGATGCACGCACAGGACACATAGACACTCAGTAAGAGTTTACCTGGTCATGTGAAACATCCCTAGTCCTTCACAACAATGAGGAAACACTTCATCTGACATCATATACCATTGCTGTTGTTCACTGCAGCTGCCACACCCTCAGGGGCCACATATATGTTCTTAGAAGTGACTGTCCATGTTTTAGCTTCAGGTTCTGCTGCAAAAGATTCTTGATACCAGTCTGTGTGGTTCCTGTCATAGAACAGAGTAGCATGCGGCGGATCAGGTGGCGTCAGATAGGAACTTAGGCTTTGAATCCAAGGCTTCCAGGGCTGGACCACTGAGAGAACACCAGTTTCAGCAGGTTCTGTTAACAGTCCCCAATAGATGTCAGCAAACTCTTCCCCCACAGGCTGAACCAGATATCGTCCATCCTGGAAAGTGTGACCACACGCTAGGAAAGAACCGTCTGGAAAGGTAACAGTCAAACCTTTAGGTCCACAAAGCACTGCGGCTCCCAGTTTAACCAACCTTTAAATTTCTCCTCGTACCTTCTTTTCTTGCTGCTCTCTGCCGCCCTGCAAACTCAGCTTCTGCAGTAGAATAATATAACCCATTATCATCTATCATAAATTCTTCAGCATCCTAGCTCCATCTAGGGAGAACTCCAAAACTGGCACATCTAACAAATCTGCAGAATCGTCATCTTGCCAAACACCTTTAAGCGCCATTTTAACTTTAATCTCTGGTTCTGATGACTGATGGTTCTTAAACCTGACATCAGTCGAAGCTGCTGGTGTTCTAATTCCTGTTTTCTTGTGATCAACCTGATTTAAGTCTGCTTCCTGTTGTGTTTCCTCTGAACATACAGAAGGATCACCCCTAGGGGGCGATCTTTCTCTGAATTCCTGAGTCCTCAACATGTGTTCCTCAGCACCCGCTTTCGTCATCTGAGAAATGGGGTGGGCACTAAGCGGGGAGGGAAGCCCTTCAACAGACTGAGACCAGTTCTCGCGAGCTGCTCTAGCGAGAAAGGGTTTACATGACTTCAAAGGGGTGAGGGTTATGGGTGGAGTATTAAGTGACGTATGTGGTTGATGAGTGTTGTCTAGAAATGTGTTATACCTGGGGGTGTAACTGGGGACTTATTCTACCATTAACTCTCCACCCAACATGTCCAGGACTGGATACAGTCCGGCAGGAGTGTTTACATTATATGGGGGTGGAGACCTGCCCTGCGGTGCGGGAAACTGTTCTGTTTTTTCTTTTGTCTCAAACAAATGTTTCATTCCCTGCCAAGTTACCAACAATTTTTCCCAACACTTAACCTCTCTGTCTGCCTTATCTTTTTCCTAGTTGCGTTTCCCAAAATGCAAAAAACCAACTTTCTGTTGTTTCTGCGTACATTCCTTCATATGTTTCTTACTTTTAACATACTGTTTTACCAAATACTTGCCAAGCGGTTAACCGTGTTCCAATCGTTTCTCTTCGGCTATAACAGCTTCCACGACTTTCTGTCTCCACTCAGACTGCGTCTTTTTGTCCAACTTTTCATGCGTTTTAACAAAACCCATCAGCGCCTCGACCTGTTCTCCTAAAGATTTCCAGGGAGCAGAGCCCCATTGATTATCCTGAATATCCTGATCAAATGCTCCCTCCATGATCCTCGCCTTCTTACTTGTTTCTCCAAATCACACTCAACTCGACACAGTACTTTTCCACCGTAACTACTACACGTGCGAACGCGATTCAGAGCCAGACATACGCATACGTAACCACTCGCATGTGCACACACACAAACCTCGTGTCTACACACACACAGACAGAACACTTAGGGGCCGCGGACTCCGCTTTTGTTTCTCACACAATGGATCCCATTTTAACTGAGACAAAATGTTGGACAAAACATGACAAACACAACATGTAAAGACAGACAGCTTGCGCGACAAGGAGAGACCTCTATGGCCCTTCCGTATTTGGCAGAATCTTCTCTAATTGTATTAAACAAATCGCCTGACCTCACTGCCGTGCTTCCGAAAACCCCTGAGAGCTGAGAGACAATTTAAATTATCTCTCTGGGATCCTTTTTATTAAATCTCTATTCTTCTCTTCTATTCTCTTACAGCTTCACCAAATAAGGATCTTAGCTGTCTCAGTTTCAACTTTTAAAGATGTTAACGTCTCTTGACCGTTCTCTATCACTGCACTTCTTTTGAATGTCCCATTATTCAGAGATAGCACTCTATCTCAGCCTTAAAAATCATCAGAACTCGTCAGCCTGAAGTTAAGGTGGCCAATCCTTAGAACTTTTTTTTTCTTTGTATTTTATCTTTTTTATTTTATTTTATTTATATTTTATCGTTTCTATCTTATTTTACGTTTTTTGACGTACACTTAAACATAAATCCCATTCAGTCCTTTCTCGGTTTCAACATAAATTCCATTCTCATCCTAGTTGTTCTGTTCAACCTCTGATATTTTGAGAAGAGTGTCTTATCCACAGCACCACTTAAATTTAGCCTAAACGTCTAGTTTTTATGCCAATGGAGAATTAAAAATCTCCTTACCTTTTTTCGGGTCGACCGTGGTGCTGTAGACAATTCCTCCTTCGTGCCCAAATTCAAAAGGTTCCTCTACTTACAGCCAAATCCGGGTCACGCTCACCAAGTGCTAAAACTGCGGACCTGTTCCTACTGCATTTTACCACGGCCCGTCTCATACATCCGGTTCGATGATTTGCCAGCAAGGGAAGAGACAATTATCAGAGACCAAACACTCAAAACATACATATATTTATTACAATTTGGAATTCCAAAATGGCAGACTCACTTACAAGTTTTATCAACAACGCGCATAGCCTATTTTATCCCGAAGTGTCTTCCATGAATTGCAAGTTGTAGTCTCATCGTATAAACCCAAAACATGTCTTTTTAACCCCTGATGGGCTTCTGAGAGGGATGGGCTAACCCCCCTTTGGAGACATCCAGTCTCCAGCAGATATGTGCTTTCTGACAGTTCAGCCGTTTAGATGTAAGTAATGGCCATGGCCTGTTTCTTGGTAGTTGACTAAGATAACATTCAGGCCCATGGGAAACTTTTAAAAACCGTTAACTAATCTACAAAACTCTCATATATTTCCCGAGATGTTATAAGATAAGATAAGATAGTCTTTATTGATCTCACAATGGAGAAATTCACTCGTCACATCGGCTCATACAAGAAGGTGCAGAGTAGGGAAGGTGCATTCAGTTATATACATATATCGTTATGCGCCTGGCACCATTTACTGAAGCCTGAATGCAGTCATTGTTCTGCAGAGAACTCCTCATCCCAGGTTACTGTGTTAAAGGTTAATATCTGAATAACTTTAAAATATACTATTATCATATAAATGATTATATATTTTCATAACAGCTCCCAACGTCTAACTCCGCGGGCTTCTTCTGTCTGACCTCCAGCCGGCCAGCAGTGATTCCCCCTGAGCTCTCATCGGCCTCACCGTTACCTGCTTCCCCTGTGCTCTGATGATTCACCTCTGGCGCCCATGTCTCGCAAGCCGGCATCCCTCTGGCGGATAGCGCGGTGAAGTTGGATATTGGATATTAAAGCTCCGCGGAATCAGCGGGATCTCGCTCACGGTTGATCCGGCTGAGGGACCCCGATTTCGGCCAGCGTCTCTCAGCTGCTCCCTCCTCCCACACGCGTTGGCAACCAAGCACTCTTGAGAAATAAAAATCAATAAATTCCATCTCTTGTGATCAGCTAAGATAAAACTAGTATAAAATCATGCCAATAAATAACATCTGTAAGGCACACTTGTTTTTATTCCATTTTAAGGTATGTTATTTTTTTAAAGATATTTGTAAAGAAAAAAGTTGGGACATTTCTTCAATAGCTCCCTGGTCATGTGACTCACTGATTTAAAACCTGTTAAATTGTTCTATATTAGCCTGATGGGCCACACATTTTTATTCCATTTTAAGCCTTTTTATATTTTTAAGATTTTAACAATAAAAATTAAAGGTTTTTCTTCAATAGCTTCCAGGTCATGTGACCCACTGAGTCCAAATCTGTGTGAAATTGTTCTACTTTAGCCAGATGAGGCACAGCCTCGATGTTGTTGAAACAAAGGACAGTTTCATTGACAACATATAACTCTAAAGTGTTTATTTTGAACATTGTTGAACTGAGTACAAAGTTTGCGTATTAGTTGCACAATGGACAGTTCCAGCTGCCTTTCTTTGCATTTTCCATATTTTGTCCATATGTATGCTTCAAATTTACACATTGACAACTCATACTCTCACGCAGTCTGTAATCGGAGGTCCAGAAACCGGGGTATATATATATAGGCCTATATATATATATATATATATATATATATATATATAGATAGATATATATATATATATATATCATTCTTAATATTTGGTTGTTTTCCTTTGTTGATTAGTCTTTGATGACTTGACATGTTGAACAATGTGTGCTTCCTGCAAGCCCCCAGTTTTTTGACGGTCCCTAACTGCACCACCGCGTGTGAGAGCAGCTGAGAGACGCTGGCCGAAATCGGGGTCCCTCAGCCGGATCAACCGTGAGCGAGATCCCGCTGATTCCGCGGAGCTTTAATATCCAATATCAAACTTCGCCGCGCTATCCGCCAGAGGGATGCCGGCTTGCGGGACATGGGCGCCAGAGGCGAATCGTCAGAGCACAGGGGAAGCAGGTAACGGCGAGGCCGATGACAGCTCGGGGGGAATCACTGCTGGCCGGCTGGAGGTCAGACGGAAGAAGCCCGCGGAGTTAGACGTTGGGAGCTCAGAGACCAAGGAGCGCTGCGGGCGGATCCCGAGCGACTTGAAGGGAGCAGAGAGGCGGCTTTCGACGTCGGCTGCGAGGTCGGAGGGTGGAGGCGGACACCTGCTGCTCGGCGCCTCCCCGCTCATCAACAAACACCTGCAGAGAGAGAGGGAGAAAAACGGCTGTTGCCCGCTGAAGCCTGACATACATGAAGCTATCTCTTTCTCTGTATCCCTTAGGATTTATGCTGCAGTTGCACTAATAAACCAATTAAAATTAATAATAAAACAAAGTATCATACCAAGCAGACAACATACTAAGCATATCAAGTTATATGTTTTACCTACCGCTCCACTGACATTGTCAGAATCCATGCTGAGGTCTGAAAGCGCATTGTGCTCATACTACGCGCTTCCTGAACAGGTTGAATGTGATTGGCTTATGAGTAAGTCAACCCCACGTGGAGTACTTTCCTGTGATTGGCTTATACAAGGGAGGCTTCTGATTGGTTACAAACCATTCTCTGTTTAAAAAAATGCATTTGTGAAACGGCCGACGGCAGGAGAGTCTCAAAAATCCACACACAAATGCAGGGAAGTTTAAAGACCAGAGCTGTGCATGTGTGGATCTTGTCCTGTGTGTGCGTGGATTTTTTGTGCATTTGTGGATTTTTTTGTGCTTGCATGAATCGAGCTGTGGATGTGTGGATCTTGTCCTGTGTGTGCGTGGATTTTTTGTGCATTCGTGGATTTTTTTGTGCTTGCATGAATCGAGCTGTGCATGTGTGGATCTTGTCCTGATTGTGCGTGGATTTTTTGTGCATTTGTGGATTTTTTTGTGCTTGCATGAATCGAGCTGTGGATGTGTGGATCTTGTCCTGTGTGTGCGTGGATTTTTTGTGCATTTGTGGATTTGTGTGTGCTTGCATGAATCGAGCTGTGGATGTGTGAATCTTGTACTTTGCATGTATGAATCACATATGTGTATTTGTGAATATCGAGACCCTTCTGGCTCCATAGTTTTTTGGAATGATTTTCTTTTATGTGAAAGAGCTAAAGAAAACACAAAAAATATGACTGCTGATCAAACGTGCATTTTCTACACAAGTAAAACTGGAACAATAGAGAAATACGGAAGAATGGTACTTTACATGACAACTCGTTAATTCTTTTCTGGCAGGCAGGTAATGTCTGGAGAATCAACAAAAGTAAGGCAGATTAGGACAGTAGCAGTGTAAAGAGATGGAAAATATCCTGTATAGTCACTTTGTTTTGAATTTTTCCTTTATTTTACCTCTCTCTGACGCTCAAATATGTCATTAAAGTTTACAATGACATTTTGTGACATTTCATCTAATGAAAGTCCCATCTAGTTGAAATGTGCATACTTCAGCTGTTAAAATTTTAAGGAGTTTTAAATTTGCAATTGGAACTCGCTGAGCATAATGCTATGGTCAGCATGTTAAAATGCATGACATTGCTGTTCCAATGCACCAAAGCTCAGCATATATGTCTACTATGCTCGGTGTAGACAAATATTAAACAGAAAATTGTGGTAAAGGTTATTTTGACTCTTTGACAGAGTTCATAACAAGGTAACAATACGCATATAGTTACAGGTTTTTTTTAACAAAGATTTGGTGCAGAAGTTATTGCAGATTTTCTCAAATCAAAGGATCAAATCTCTCTCTCTCAGCGGCTGAAGGTTCTCTTGCCTCAATGTGTTTGAAGCCTAACAAAGTTGAGAACATTTTCACCACAGCCTTTTGCCTTTTCAGATAACCTCAAGTTCACCGCTGGATTATCAACGGCAGCACAATACATTGATTTTTTTGTATGTAGACATTTGATTATATGTTAATTTTGCAGAAAAAAACACAATTGTCTTCCTATTTAAGACTTTCATAGAACTCAGTGGCATTTTAGCATCTGTCTAGTTTTTCTGTTGCTAGTACTCTTTGTAGGGACATGCAACCAAAGCACAACATAAAGAAGAGCTTTCTGTTGTCTTGTTTCTATTTCACATGTGTTTCCAAATGTACAAAAGAAGATTGTAGCAACACAGTTGATAAAAATATCCACCTTTTCATCCAGAAAAATATGGTTAGAGACAAACATTTTCCTTGAAAATAGTCTTGGTTCTTAACCTGAAAAGGAATTTGCATCAACCATGCTACTTGTGTGATGCATTTTCCAAACAGAGTGGACTGGGTTGAGTCATTACTCTAAACTAGAGAACAGTCTGTTAAAGTCAGAAAAGTCACAAAATGGGAATACCAGTGATCACACTTAGTCAAGTTTAACCGTTAATAATTATAAATTATTTGCATTTATGTCGCCCTCCGGCCTGTTTACTACCTTTATGCAGATGATGCAGTTTTATACACACCTGCTAAGTTGCCTAGCAGAGGTCTTAATAACGTGCCTGATCAGTGGCGTGCACAGACATTTTGGAGGACAAGTGCTCAAGTGCAGAAAAAGGGCACCTTGTACAGCGCCAGCACATGGAACCTGTCTTTGTAGTATGAGATTTATTACAGGCACAGCTTGAACCTAATGTATATATACCTATTTTAAATTAATAGCCATATGTTGTCTGATGCTGATTTTTAATAATGTTCAACACTACAGGTTGGTTTCTCAAACAATCAAACTGGCAACAAGAGAACAAAGTAATAAATTGCAGCACCAAAAATCAACACAAAACAAGGAAGCACCTTAAGGGCATTTTACAAAATTCTTAAGATTAATGAAGCAACATAATTACTATAAATTGATTAAAGGTTACATTAGTGACACAACTAGCCTTGAAGTTAAACATTCTGGGTCAAGTTTGAAATGTGTCATGGTGCAGCTTTGTCTGCTGCACCATGCACATTTCAGGGCACTTTTCACCCTCCATATACCTCGTTCTCCTCTCCACCTCAGTAATCATCTACACCTGTCAGTCACTAATCAGCCAGCACTCAGCACACCTGTCAGCCTCCCTATGTAATCTCCCTGCATTCAGTCCTCCCCTGTCGGTTCGTTCTGTTGGTTCTGATTACTTCTGCTTATTCCTGCTACCTCTGCCAACTCCTGTCACCGTTGCTCACCTCATGCAGTCTCGTCCAGCCCGAAGGCCCGTCATCTCCGCCTGCCTGCTGTGGATCTGGTTCTGTTTCCACTCCGGTTCTGCAAGTATTCTCCACTCCGCCGTGCTGCTTATCAAGTCTGGTCCCCAAGTCTCCATTCTGCCGTGCTGCTGGTCAAGTCTGATTCCAAGTCTCCATTCTGCTGTGCTTCTGGTTCTGCTGCCTCCGTGCCCTGGCTCCGTCCCGCTTGCCAGTTCCTGCCTCCACTATCCACAAACTTCAATAAACTGTTAAGCTAAGCTCTGCTGTGGTTGTGTTCGGGTTCAGTAAACAAATCATGACAAAATGTACATTACCCTTATTTCTTTTTCTTTTTACACAGTGAGCTCAACGAGTTTGTCTTGATTACATAATTCTGTACATTATCACAAAATATAATCTGCACCATATAACCTAATGTAACAAAGCAGGCCACCCGACAAATTTACCAGCTATGGATTACACGAGTTATCTTCAGAATTCTAAGTAACTACTGACTATTCTAACCTGACTCTCACCAGATAGATTTCGTTCGGCAGCGCTCTACACATCCATCTGGGATTGCGCCATTTGGGATGTATTTCAGAAGGAGGGCCCTTATCAAAAATCCTTGCATATGTTTGGATAAACCACTTGTCCATCATCTTTACTGACGTGCTACTTCGACCACTCACATCAAAACCAAACCATGACGCTGACGTTAGGGATGATCAAGCTCTTGCCAATCCCAGTCGGGAGAAGGGTGAAAACATCGTTTCCACTAACAAAAGCCTTCAAAGCCGTTCTGTTGTTCTGTCAAAGAATTAATATTTGGTAGATTGGGTAATACTGATGAAATGGCAGCATCAATGTTACCACTTGCTTCCTCGCTGTGAGCCGCCAGAATCCTAACAGTCGCTTCTCTGATATGTCTCATCTACGAAAATTCCGCTCGGCGATCCTGATTGGCTCGTCCATTTTATTTGTTATTGAAATCCGTCCCAATGGCAGTGATTCTAGATGGATGTGTGGAACTGTGTAGAGCTTGGCAGAACTACATCCATCTGGCACAAGTCAGGTTATAACTATTCAGCTTAAATTTATATTTACAAAGCAGAGAATATATGAAGTATCATATTCGTTAGCATGAGGCCAGTGTGATATACGACAGAAAATATTCTTGGAAAGTTATGATTATTGAGACTAACTAGAGGCCCTGAGGTCTGATGACAAGATGTCAGCTATTTACATATTAAATTTTACTGTCTATTTCGTATTTTTACACACATAGAAATAAAAAATACAACATGCCTACATGCCTCACATTTAATGAACTTTATTAAAGGGTATTTGAATGAAATATTTAACAGACAGAGCTAACTTGTCTTCTGTATTTGCAATAAAAAAACATAAGCCAAATAGAGGTCACGGGGGACAATTATAACAAATATATATAGTGCCAATTCACAACACGTCATCCTAAGGCACTTGAAAAAGTCAAAGTTAATCAAATTGTAGCCGTTGGTCTTCAAGATGGCGGCTTAAGGGACAGTCGGAACGAGGGGCGCTGGCGTTTTTTTTTTACTTATTTCTCCAGTTTATACCCTGCAAAAAACGACAAGACGGTCTCTCTTCGTCGGCTAAACTTGCAATGAGCATCAGTGATTATTTTTTAAGACCGTCTGAGAACATGCCACGAAGGAAAAACATTATGACGGAGACGACAGGGGAATCGAGCGGAGAAGCTAACGAGGCTACTGGAGGTTTGGCTAGCGATAAGGTCCGTGACTCTGAGAGGATGGACCCAGCTCTTCAGGAGGTGATTCGAGCGGTAACTGAAAACCTTACGAAAGTTTTCGAAGACAAATTAAGGAACCAACTTGATCCGATATCGAGATTTATGCATGACTACCGGGAGCAGCTTCAAGAACATGAGAAGCGCATCACGGAGGCAGAGTCCTGCATATCCACCCTGGAAGATGAAACAGCCCCTGTCGTTAACAAGCTGAAGTGGCTGGAGAGACAGGTGAAAGAGCTCACGGATCATATTGATGACATGGAAAATAGGGGCAGGAGACGAAACATACGCATTATTGGACTCAGAGAAGCTGCGGAATACGCGGAACGGAATAATCCCGCTTCATTTTTTGAGAAGTGGCTCCCAAAATTGCTGAACATCCGAACGGAAACTGGGAAGCTAAAAGTGGACAGAGCTCACCGCACCAGAGGTCCGGTCCCCGCCGCTGGCCAAAGGCCACGTCCAGTCCTGGTCAGGCTGCACAACTACCGCATCAAAGAGAGGATCATGCGCGCGTCTATGGAACAGGGCAAGAATGGGCGACCCCTGGAGCACGACGGTGCCTCTGTGATGATTTTTCAGGATTTCTCAGCAGCTGTCGCACAGAAGCGTAAAAGCTTTGATGGCGTCAAGAAGCGTCTGAAAACCGTGGGTGCCAACTACAGGCTCCTCTACCCCGCCAAGCTTAAAGTCACTCATCGTGGTACTACAAAGGTGTATCAGAACCCAGCTGAAGTCGAGCGATTCCTGGATATGCTTAAATAAGCCCTGCTGTCAGCGCCCTGGGACACATAGGTACTTTGTTTTACTGTTCTATACACCTATGTGAATTCAAATTACTGTGATGAATAATATTCTTATACAGAGACATTGTTCTTGTCGTTATACACTACTTTTTGTAAAATGGGTAAATAATGGTTCTTAATATCCAGGCGCCGCCCCCCCCCTTTCCTCTTTTTTTTTGGCAATTAGTTATTTTTTACGGTTTGTTGCATGTTATTCCAGCTCTTTTTGAAGTATAGAGGAGGAGGGAGGGGAGGGGGAGAGAGAGAGAGAGAGAAGGGAGAAAGGTGCTCGACCTCATTACACCAAAGAAACTATGTCAGAGTCCACGCACCTTATTTTTTATAGCTAAATGCTATTATGTCAGCACTTAACATTTGTACATGGAATGTTAATGGCATTCACACACCTCTTAAACGGAGAAAGGTCTTAACATATCTTGAAAGGACACAGGTTCAAATAGCTTTTCTACAAGAAACCCATTTGGATGCTAAAGAACATGCAAAATTGCAACAGGGTGTTTTTAATCAGGCATTCTTTTCCTCCTTTACATCTAGAAGCAGAGGTGTTATCATTCTGATCCGGAAGGATGTACCATTTAAACTTATAGATTGCATAAAAGATACCGGTGGGAGATATATTATTGTGAAGGGTATTCTGGCTGGGGAGGAGATCGCCTTTATGAACGTCTATTTTCCCCCGGGTCAACCAGGTAAATTTCTGATATCTGCTTTCACAAAACTGTTGGATTTGAACATCAAGAATACAATTGTTGGTGGGGATTTTAACTGTCATCTCTCCCCCTTGATTGATAAATCCCCAACTGGCAAATGTCGTATTTCATCTCAGGCTCAATTGGTCTTGACTTTGTGTGAGGAGTTGGCATATGTTGATGTGTGGAGAACGCAACACTTAACAGATAAGGAATTCACGTTCTTCTCCAAAATACATTCTTGTTATACAAGAATTGATTACTTCTTTGTTCCCAGGCAGCTCCTACCATCAGTCATCTCTAGCTCAATCGGCAACATAATAATATCAGACCATGCGCCTGTATACATTAAATGTAACATTGGAACTGTGGCCAGTCGTTCAAGACGGTGGCACTTTGACTCCTCTGTTCTGCATGATGAAAAGTTTAAAACTTATTTTGCGGAGGAATTCAAGCATTTTCTTGCAGCTAACGCAGCATCCACCGACGATCCATCATTACTATGGGAGACCTCCAAAGCTTAATGCAGAGGCCTCATTACTACTTTTACAAATGGTAAAAGACGCAGGCAAGCAGAACAAAGATTAATTTTGGAAACCAAATTGAAGAAGGCTGAGCAAGTTTATCAAGTTAGACCCTCCACGGAGAAACTCAAAGAAATCCAGACTCTCCGCTCAGTGCTGAACTGCCTGCTAACAAGTGAAGCAGAGAAAAAAATGAGATTTGCAAAACAAAAACTATATGAACACGGTGACAAGCCTGGGAAATACTTGTCATACCTGATCAAAAAGAAATCAGACTCTCAAAATATAGCATTCATTAACGACAAGAATGGCAAACAGCTCTTTGACTCAAATGATATCAACAACGCCTTCAAAACATTTTACGAGAATCTCTACAAATCTCAGATCTCTACTGACACTACAGAGCTAATGAACACCTTTTTTTCCAACTTTAACCTTCCCTGTCTGACAGAAATCCAAAAATCAACATTAGACAGTCCTAGACCTATTAAGGAAGTCACAGAAGCCATTAAAAGTCTGCAGTCTGGAAAAACAGCAGGGCCTGAATTTCAACAAATCAGAGGTCATGCCACTAGGCACATTAAAACATCAACCATCTATACCTGCTGTCATGGTTTGTCTTGGATGAACCCGGACACAGCACACACACACACAGAGCTGGTTTCCAAAGTTTATTGAGACAGCAGGTAGTGGATGATGAAGCCAAAGTCATTTACCAGACGGAGGTGGCAGGGGTACAGGAAACTGGCAGGCGAGAACAGACCGGAGCAGACAGGAACAGAACCAGGAGACGAGCAAGAACGAGACAGGCATGGTGTTCAGGAGACTGAGACGAACCGGCAACCAAGACAAACTGGAGGTGAGTCTTTATAGTGGTGAGAGCAGGTGGAGTGAGTCCAGGATGATTGCAGTCCTGTCAGGTGTTCCCAATCAGGGCTGCACTGAGGAAGGAACGAGGAAGTGTTCAGAATGCAGCCTTCAGGCTGCATCATGACACCTGCTCCTTTTCCCTTCACTTGGTCTCCAGAGGGATTTTCATACCTGGGAATAAGAATTACCCCTTCATTTGACAAAATGTATAAGGCCAATTTCACCCCCCTATTTGAACGGATTCGGTTGGACCTTGAAAGATGGAGAGCACTGCCTCTCTCGTGGTTGGGCCGCGTGTCTCTTATAAAAATTTATGTTTTGCCCAGACTTTTATAACCAAGTTCTTTTTCTCCGTAAAACAATTAAGGCCCTAAATGGATGGCTAAGTTCTTTCATATGGGCAGGAAGGAAACCACGCTTAAAAATTTCTACACTGTGCCTCCCGTCCGCGAGTGGAGGCCTTGATCTCCCAGACATACGAAAGTATCAGATCAGCGCTCACATGCGAGCTGCTGCTGATTGGACAGGGGGGTCTGCTTCTTAGTGGCTTGATATAGAAAGCTCTATGTCCAGGCTCCCTTTAAAAAACTTACTTTTTTTGGGAAAAAACAATACTATAAAAACGTACTGCAGTAACCCCATTACTATCAACACTGTGAGGGCATGGCAAATGGCCCAAAAACTTGAGGACAGGTTCCAAATTATATCACCTCTTTCGCCTATCTGTGATAACCCTATGTTTCTACCAGGCGTTATTGACTCTGGCTTCAAAATATGGTCAATAAAGGGAATTCGAACGCTGTCTGACTTGATGGAAGGTATCACATTATTATCATTCTCCCAACTAATGGATAAATATGATATTGGGAGGCAGGATTTCTTTCACTATTTACAAATTAGAGATTTCATACAGAAAAAAACCACACTCGAGGTAGACCAAACAATTTCAGTTTGTGAAAAACAGCTTTTTTCCTCCAGGGTAAAAACTTCAATTAAAAGCTACAATTTGCTGAAAGAGCACCCCTTACCAAATACATTTCATTTAAAAGAAGTCTGGGAAAAGGAACTGCAGTGGGCAATAAATCAGGAGGGATGGGATGAGGCCTGGAAGAATGCAAATTCTTTAAGTATTTGCAATCGGGTTAAGCCCATACAATTTAAAATTCTACACCGTGCGCACATCTCCCCTTCTCAACGAAGTAAGTTCAATGCAAACTTCTCGCCATTTTGTCTAAAATATAGAGTGGATATAGGTAGTCTAACACATTGTTATTGGTTCTGCAGAGAAATTCAACATTTTTGGCAAATAATAAAATGTGAATTAGATAAGGTTTTCTCTGATTGCACACATTTCAACCCATTGTATTTACTACTTGGTTTAACCGATGCCGGTATTACTGGTAAATATCAGCGTCAACTCTACAGAAGGCTCACTTTCTGTGCAAGAAAATGTGTGGTATTGAATTGGATCTCTGACAAAGCTCCAAGTAAATCACAATGGCTAAATACAGTACTGGACTATATATCTCTGTACTATTTAACGAGTAAACTGCACGATAAAGAAAATAACTTTTATAAAGTTTGGGAACCCTTTATTTCCTATGTAGGATTTGAAACTTCTGTCCTTCTTAGGAGAGGATTTGTAATTTGAGGAAGACTGAATTGTGATCATCTGATATTTTTTGGCATAGACCATTTGTCTTCCATTGCTGACCTTTTTTTTTTTTTTTTTTTCTCTCTCCCTCTTCTTCTCTTTCTGGTAGGCATGTAGATATGTGTATGTGTACGCATATGCTCGTATATAGGTATGTAACTTTAGGAGCTGGATTGTTCTCGTGTTCTTGTTTTGCATTGTAATTGTTTGCCTGTCAAAACGAAAAATAACCAATAAATATAATAATAATAAAAAAAATAAATAAATAAAATTGTAGCCGGGGCACTTTGGCCCTGAAGCATGGTGCTGCACACCCTTCCTCCTGCCCATATATGGAGGATGCTGCGACAGCGCACGGCTGGTGGTTAACGAGGCAGGTAATCAGCCTTCCTATTTAAAGGGGGGTAGATTGTTGAGGAGATCAAATCCGAGGCTGGGGATTCCTGCAAAGGTACGTTTACCATTGAGCGTGAGGTAGGTGTAGAATAATTTGGTTGATCCCTTTTTTTTATCATTTTAGGCAATGCATTTATAGAGACGCACAAAGTGCCGTGGACTGGTTTTCACCTTAGAGAGGTAAAAAGGCAGTTTCTTATTGCCTGGATGTGTAAAGTGCTGGTCTAATGTGACTTTTGTGTGCAGGTGACCTGCTACTGTTTCAGCTATTGTTTTAACTACTGTTTCAGGGTTTTATTTCTAGTTTTAGTAAAAGCAGGGGAGAGTTTTTATTGTTTAGTCCCCTGGCCTGGTTTTAACCCACACGAGGACCTGTGCTGTTCCTGGGTCCTGTTCAGATTGGATTAAGGAGACTAGTGGGAGGAGAGTTTTTCTTTTGTGTTGTATTCACTAGGGTTTGTGGAATGAGTGTGTTTTTGTTGGGAGTGTCATGATTTTGTCTTGGATGAACCCAGACACAGCACGCACACAGAGGGAAGAGCAGGCGGACTGATACGTTAGGGCTCAACAGCGCACGGAAACGCTGGAGCACAACTAGCGTACGGAAACGCCAGGGGAAAGAACAGGCGTACGGAAACGCCAGGGGGGAAGAACAGGCGTATGGAAACGCCAGGGGAAAGAACAGGCGTATGGAAACGCCAGGGGGAAAGAACAGGCGTACGGAAACGCCAGGGGGAAAGAACAGGCGTACGGAAACGCCAGGGGGAAAGAACAGGCGTACGGAAACGCCAGGGGGAAAGAACAGGCGTACGGAAACGCCAGGGGGAAAGAACAGGTGTACGGAAACGCCAGAGGGAAGAGACGGCGTACGGAAACGCCAGGGGGAAAGAACAGGCGTACGGAAACGCCGGGGCACAAGGAAAGAGATCGCCGGGGCGTGAGGGAATTTCTAAAACACCAGGAACAAGAACAGAAGGCGTCCAAACATGCCAGGGAAACAAGAACGGAGGGCGTCCTAAAACGCCAGGGAACGGAGGGCGTCCTAACACGCCAGGGAACGGAGGGCGTCCTAACACGCCAGGGAACGGAGGGCGTCCTAACACCCCAGGGAACGGGAACAGAGGGCGTCCTAATACACCGGAGAACAAGAACGAATGGCGTCCTAACACGCCAGGGAACAAGAACAAAGGGCTAGGCAGCAACAGGTCAGGCGCGCCAGAGGGCACAGACAGCAGCACGAGTGCCGGAGAACTCTGGCGACTACACAACAGGGAACAGAACAGGAAACAGGGGAACAGAACAGAGACACCAGGGGAAGTCAAAACAAAATGAAAACTACAGAAGGCTAGAGAGGACTAGACTAACCTAAACAGGGCAAAGCTAAAATAAAGAAAACAGGGGAAGTAAGAGAGTAGGGACCTTGAAAGCGCAGGGACCTTAAAGAGAGCTGGAACCCATACAGCGCAGGAACCCAGACGGCGCAGGAACCCAGAAGGCGCAGGAACCCAGACGGCGCAGGAACCCAGACGGCGCAGGAACCCACACACATAGACATTAAGGGGATAAAATAAACAAAAACTAGAAAAACAAATACAGAACTAAGACCAGAACTACAAAACTTGACAGGGACTAAAATGCTAATACAGGACTAGACAGGAACTACAGGGCTAGACAGGAATTACAGGGCTAAACAGGAACTACAGGGCTAGACTAGAAAATCAAAACAAAACCAGGAAACTAGGAAGGGAACCAAAAAATAAAGCAAAACTATAAAATAAAGAAAAACGGGGAAACAAGGGCAGGCACAGATAAACTAATGAGAAACTAGATAACTAAAGCTAGAAATAAGAACACAAAAGCAAAAGAGGAAGTCTAAAGTAAAAAACTGGAATTCAAAAGCAAAACTCGGAAGACTAAAAGCTAACCTAGAACACTAGAACAGAGTTGAAAAAAAACAAAAGCTAAATAGAAATTCAAGTACTCCAAAGTAGGAACTAAAGCAAGGCAGAACTAGAACACAAAACAAGACCGAAACTAAAGAACTCTAAGAAATCTAAGGAGCAACGAAATACTCTAAAACAAAGAAATGTTTAGTAACTCAAAACACAAGGACCAAAAATAACTCAAAACAAAAACAGAAACTAGAAGGCGCTGGGCAGCAACGTCTAAACATGCTGGGCAGCGGCAATAGTTACGCTGGGCAGCGACGACTAGAAACGGCACCTTTAAATGCTGGGCAGAGTCAGAGGCGGACCTTGCGGAGAGCGATCCCGGGGAACAGAGTCAGAGGCAGGGCGTTGCAAATGCGACCCCGGCAAGACGAACCAGAGGCGAGGCGTCACAACACAGCGACCCAGGCGAGACGGACCGGAGGCGAGGCGTCGCATCACAGCGACCCAGGCGAGACGGAACCAGAGGCGAGGCGTCGCCACACAGCGACCCAGGCAAGACGGACCTGAGGTGGGGCATCGTGGACTGCGATCCGGGCGGCACTGATCCAGAGGCGGACGGCATCCATGAAGTCCCGGAGCTGAGGCGGAGCAGATCCTGCCAGCTTCTACACCAAGCTCTGTGCGTGCTCGGGTTCATCCGTGGGCGGTCCGTAATGTCATGATTTTGTCTTGGATGAACCCGGACACAGCATGCACACACAGAGCTAGTTCTTAAAAGTGAGTTTATTGAACAATGAGGATGATGGATGACGAGAGGAACCAGAGTCTTTACCAGACGGAGATGTAGGGTGCAGAAGCTGGCCGACAGGAGTAGTGCGGAGAGACTGACCAGGAAGGAACACTGGAGCCGAAGGCTTGAGACCAGGGCGGAACACAGGAGCCGAGAACTTGAGACCAGGACGGAACCCAGGAGTCGAGAACTTCAGACCAGGACGGAACACCAGAGCCGAGGACTTGAGACCAGGACGGAACACCAGGAGTTGAGAACTTGAAACCAGGACGGAACCCAGCAGCCGAGAACTTGAACCCAGGCCGGAACCCAGCAGCCGAGAACTTGAACCCAGGACGGAACCCAGCAGCCGAGAACTTGAAGCCAGGACGGAGCACAGGAGCCGAAGACAGGGACCACAGCGGAACACCGGAACCGGCGAACCCTAGACTGTGGGCTGAGTTGGAACCGAGTCACTGGCTGTTACTTAGCTGGAACAGTGTCTTTGGCTGAGGCAGGGCTGGAACGGAGTCTCTGGCTGTGACTAGCTGGAACAGAGTTGAAGCAGAGTCTCTGGCAGTGACTGAACAAAAATAAAGCTGAAGAAAAGTCTTCTGGCTGACTGAACAAAAAAACTAAGCTAAAGAAAAGTCTTCTGGCTGACTGAACAAAAAAACAAAGCTGAAGAAAGGCTTCTGGTTGACTGAACAAAAAAACAAAGCTGAAGAAAAGTCTTCTGGCTCACTGAACAAAAACTTAGCTGACACAGGATTACTGGCTGAAACTGAGCAGGAGAAGAACACTACAGACCGGCAACGAGAACAGAATGAGGTGGGTATATATAGAGGTGACAACAGGTGGAAACAAATCAGTGATAATTGCAGCCTGACAGGTGGAACCAATCAGGCTGCGCAGGGAAGAGAGAGACGAAGGGAGGCTCAGCATGCAGCCTACAAGCTGCATCCTGACAGGGAGACACCAAGGTGTATTGCATTTGTGTTTTCTTTAGTAGTTCTCCCCCAATTAGTCAAATTAATTTAATTTGGTTTTTAACTATTTCCCTCAGCTATCAGGATTCCAGGTCAGCATAGACTCGTACTTTTAAAACGGTCATGTCCTTCTGTACAATAAAACAAATTGATGTTTCCCATTACCCATAAACCTAACAAAGTGTATTCAATTTGAATCAGCGCCTCTGTTAATCCTTGCAAACTCTTTTGTGGTCTGGTATAAAGAGGGTTGAAGGTTTAAAGACCGTACCTGAGGTCACAAAACCATACAGACAGATGGGTTAAACGTTTTCAATCTAGGTAACTCCACAGATTGCATCAAGTCTGACTTGCAGCATTCACTCGTCCTGAAAAAAACATGTAGCCACAGTGGATATTCACCTGCATTGTATAGTTGACTTCGCAGCAATCCCCCGTACAGCATGTACGTCACGAAAGTGGAGAGGGAAACTCCCCTTTAACAGGAAGAAACCTCCAGCAGAACCAGATCCAGTGTTAATGTGGACAACCATCTGCTCTGACTGACGGGTTTATAGAAGACAGAGTAGAGACACAAGAAGAAACCAGAAGCACTTCTCCAGGACTGCTTTTTATGGTAGAGAGGGCAATGGCTGAGTAGCTCCATAAGATTTAGAATGTGCCTAGGAGGATGGGCCTTCATGTCCTTAAAAACAGCAGTGCTCCAACTGTAGGTTGCTCAAGTGCGAGCTACCAGAATTAACAAAAGCTCCTGGATAGGTGTCAAAATGTTCTCAGAAAGAACAGAGCGAAAGTCTGGTGGCCTCCGATTTAAGCCTGTTTCCTGTTGCAAGGACCCATATAACTGAGAACATGCACAGGCACTAGCTCCATAGATAGCCGTGTCTTGGAAAGAAATTTAGCCCGTTTTCAGGGCAAGAGGATGAAAGAGAGCAAATCTAGTTAGTTGCAGTAAAGGCTCAGCCACTAGCTATGTTTAGGAGAGAAACAGAGTTAGATTCTGAGATTCAGGGCCAGCTGCATCATCTATAAGATGACATTGTTGAAAGCAGTAACTCACCCAATCTGTGGTCCAGGATGTTGTCACAGCTAAACAGAACACCAGGCTGGAGGTAGCTACTATGAAGATAAAAAACAGAGAGAAGATAAAGTTAAAAGTCTATAGCAGCATAACTAAACAGATACAGTAGCTCAGGTTAACCTAAACCACTCCAATTATAAGTTCTGTAAAATAATAAAGGTTTAAGCCTAGTCTTAAAAGTAGAACGAGTGTCCGCCTCACAGACTAAAACTGGGAGTTGGTTCTGTTGATGGAAAATTGCAGCTAAGGTTCTAAGATCATCTGTGACCCGGCTCCTCCAAAACAGCTCTCTCGGCAGCTGCAGAAGGGAGGAGGCCAGGCAAGTGAGATAAGGTGCCCTGCTACCTCTTGCACCCTCCCCTTATCCTTCAAGGTCAATATTTGCACATTCTGTGTGTGAGTGTGACAATCATTGTTTGGTTTATGTACTGCAGCCTGATTTAGGTATGGGTAAAATTCTGTGGGTACGAAAACAGAGTAGAACAGAGCTGGGAGAGCAATGGCTTGCAGCTGAATGTTTCTAGGGGTGTGTCTACTTTTGCTCTGCTTCTCATAAAAGTGAGGTACTGGTACTTGATCAGTTCACCGTTTCCTTTTGTAAGAATTAACTGTACACTGTTTCGGTCCTCCCAGTTCCTTTACCCTGAAAAAGTGGTCCTCTTTATTGTAGACTTCTTTGGTAATAAAATGACTCTTGAGACAGAAACTATACTTTAACATATTTAATCTAACAAGAAGGATAAGATCCAGAAGCGAGAGTATCAAACCTTTCGCTTATGTCAGCTTATATGGATCAACAAGGGTTTCCCCTTTCAGGATTGGTCTGTCCTTCCCATGTCATCTTTGGGATACGTGTCACTGTTAGACTGTGAAGTAGCTTGGCTCCAGGCAGGTCCGGCCCGAGGCACAAGCGAACTAAGCAGCTGCTTGGGCCCCCCAGACCATATGGGGGGCCCCCTGATGGTCTGGGGGCCCCCCCATTGAATTATTTTATTGATCAGCAATCAGTTAACTTAAACAAGTATTACAATCAACTCTCGCAGACTGGTACAAACCTGTGGATCAATGATATTAGTTCATTGCTGAAACATTTCTCTGTGGCGGAGAATAGTTTATAGCTGCTACACAGTAAGGACTCAGTCATGGTTTCTACAAACTGTAAAAGACTGCCTGAATCTAGTGATGTAGTAGGTGTAAAATATTGAATCAAATCGTTTTATGCATGACTGGCTTTATTTTCAGTCTTATATTTAACTTTATGGTGCAAATTTTCAAGTGGATTGTTGAAAATTTCTCCAAGTGCATTTTGGGTAAAACTCATCATCACCAAACGTCCACCAACGGCATCTTCGGTCACTTAGCAACTGTTTATAAAATATGTGGAGCATTTTAACTACTAAGTTAACATGAGCGCTTCATATAAGCATAAAAGTGGAGCGGCAAAGTGAAAAGAAAAGGAAAAAAGAGAGCAAGGCCAAGTTCCAAAAACTGTCCAGTAGATGAAGTTGACTTAATTGTTGGCAGAGATTCAGCCCCACCTGAACATAGCCAGGGAGGCGAGTTAATCACACGTAGCCCAACTCATAATCACTATAATAATTGTAGCGGCCCAGGCGCTTAGCTTATGTCTCCTTTTCTCTCTCTCGGCGGTATTGCGGTGACCAGCAGCCCCCCCCCCTCACATGCGCTGTACACTGAAAATGAAGTAGCTGCAGGTCTCATCTAGCGACAGATGACAGGCAGGCGCGGGATGATGAAAATCCTCATCTGGAATATTTCCCGACATATCGAGCCCCGGAGTGAAGAAACTCTATGACAGTAGAGATAATCACGGCAGAGAGGTGAACTGTCACAATAAAACGCCTCTGTTCCACTCGCTGCTCATCTCCACATATTGCACTTTCTGCGTTAAGGCACAGATTTGGTGAGATTATAAAAGCTTTTGTAACAGCTGGTAGTTGGCGGTAATAAGAGTAGTGGACACAGGGACCTCGTTGCCAGTCGGTGAGTGACGAGCACGAGGTAGGTTCACTTAGCGGAGGCTCTAGTACAATGGATGTTTTACCATTCTATGTTATTGTTAGCCGACTGTAAAATGTATTAAGATTAACTATGATGTTAATGTATTATAAATGATGTATTTGAGGAAACTATTGGCTGTGTGAATTTAACACACATCAGGGAATGTGTTGGCTAGCCAGCTAATAGAAAATGCTATTCCTCACAAGGTGCTGTTCCTGTGCTGGTGAGCCTGAAGCCTGATTTGGTTGTGTATTCCATTTTAATACAGGTACATATTTTATTTCTCTGTAAATTTGTAAAATATTGTTGTTAGGCCAGTCGGTGAGTGACGAGCACGAGGTGCTGTTCCCGTGCTGGTGAGCCTGAAGCCTGATTTGGTTGTATATTCCATTTTAATACAGATAAACGCCTTTTCACTCATCCTGTTTCCTGGCCATCATTAAAAACACAACGTAGAGAACGAGAACTAAAGGTTACATTGGTGCCTGTGACCCGTTCATCGGCTTCTTCGACGCGAGCGGGGCTACGTCTACATCCTGGAATGTGGGCTTTGTCTACGTCCTGGAACCGTTCGCGCTGCAGGAAAACGGGCTGTGTCTAGTTTCTGGAGCCGCTCACTAAGTAGACTGCAGTGGACCGATCGGCGGCGCGCGGAGCGGCACATGAACTCATCACTGACTTGACAGTGTAGCGGTAAACTGTTTAGTGTAGTTTGGAGGTATTTCTGGGAGTTTTACGCCGTTTCAGTGAAGTTAGTCACTAGTTGTATGTGGCTGCACTGAGGTGAATGCCTGATATTTTTTTTTCTCTTCTTTCTTTTTCCTCGTTTCTTTTCCTCTGTGGGGTGAAGTTGTTTTAATTGTATAGATTATGTTTGCATTTTTTTATTTATTCCTGTTGCTCTATTTTATGTGGTTGAGCTGTTTGGGGGGATTTCGTTTCCTTTGCACATTGCTCTGGTTATATATTTTTTTCGGGCTCCTGGTGGTTTAGTTTTGAGCCATGGCAGCCAGCAATTCTTTCGGTAGGGGAAAAGGGTTTGCATCATTTACCCCTGTGCCTGCAGCTGGTAGAGGCAGAGGTACATTTATTTGTGCTCAGGGGGCTTCCACGCCAAAACCAAACGTCGCTTATTTGGGGGAAAACGGTGATGAAACTTATGAGATTCCACGTTCAGATGTCAATGGATATCTTTTGAATGACATTGCATCACGGATTGGGATATCTATTGGTGAAAACATTGCATCATGCATTGAGACCCGTCTTGGGAGTGCTAGTCCTAGACTCCTAGTGTACTTGGAGCTTCGGCTGCTGGATCAGCGATGTTGAACGTTATTGTTCGCTCGGATGTGAAAGAGCCCATGTGTTTTAAAGGGGATAATGACTCATGTTCGGTTCAGGAGTGGGAGGGGATGATGTTGTCCTATTTGAAAAAGAAGGGCATTCCTGTAGGAGAACAGGCTGAAGAGGTGGTGGCCAAGATTGTGGGGAGGGCACAGGCAGTGGTGAAAGTAGGCAGTGCTGAGGTGTCCTCTAGCTTGCCCTTAGCTGACTTTTATACTACGATGCCCCATCCTGATGAACAACCCTTTGACTATTGGCTGAGACTTAACAAAGCACTTGAAGTAACAGAGGACTCTTTGAAAAGACAAAATAAGACCTTTGATTATCTGTCACATGACTTAGCTGCCATGTTCATTCAGAACTGTCCTGATCCTGAATTATCCCTTATTTTCAGATGAAGGAATGGACTGTTTCTGAAATTTACGAGAAGCTTGTTGAGCGCTGCAGAGATCGCAGACGGCTGACCAAGCACGGCATGACCAGTGTTCTAGTTTCTCAGCGACAGGAAACCACTCCTTTAGTACAAGGTGGGACACACACACCAGTGTCGTTGTACCGCCATCAGCTGGACATTCAGCTGAGAGATCGCAGGACAGGTTGGACAAGGTCATAGCTCTGCTTGAATGTGTTCTGGAGCAGCAGTCACGCCAGAATAAGCTTCCAAGTAAGTCCAGTGCACACACAGATAGGGAGCAGTCGACTAAAAGGAAGCCGGTAGTACATTGCGCTGTGTGCGGTGATGATGGACATTCTACTCAGTATCACAGCAGGTCCAACCATCTGTGCTTTCACTGTTTTGCGCCTGATCATGTGCGAGTGGCGTGTCCAGGGGCTGTGGTCAGGAAGCCCAGGGGTGGTGAGCAGATGAATCAGCAACAGGGAAACTGAATGGCCTGCATGTGGTGGGGGCAAGTGTCGGGCCTGAATGTGACCCCTCTTTGGCAGATGTTGAAGATGACATGGAGTCTGTATGTCAAAGTGTGTGTGAGGAGAGGGAGAAGGGACGTTCACCTGTATTCCAAAATGTTCAAAGAGTTGGAGAACATGACAAGTCTTTCCATGAAGACGTGACATTGGGTGGGGTGGTTTCAGTTAGAGCTCTGCTTGATAGTGGATCTATGTCGTGTACGTTGAGTTCTAATGTCATACCCCAGCTGTTAGAAAAAGGTGTTCTGATGGGACCCACCCTTGAGCCAACAGACACTGTGTTGATTGGGTGTGGGGGGTCTAGGACCTTCCCCGTTGGCATGTGTGATTTGGAGATGGAAATTTACAGTTGCAAAGTGATTGTTCCAACTTTGGTTGTCGAGAGTCAGAATGAAGAGCTGATTGTTGGCAGTAACCTGTTGAGATATGTCATTGACCAGCTTAAGCTCAACAGAGATCTGCTAGACAAGGGCTCCACGGACCATGGTGGTAGTGGTGACGCAGAGCGGAGGCTGTTGAATTTGTTTGCGGTAGTGGAAATTGGTGGGCGTGGTCTCTCTGATGCAGTGGGAACTGTAAAGATTAAACGAGCGGTTACTCTGGAGCCCATGACAGAGCATCTGGTTTGGTGAAGGCTACAACATGTGGAGAGTTCGTTGGTTGGGGGCACTGTTGTTGTGTAACCTACAACTGCTAGATCTAGACCAAGAACAGTGATAGTGGGGAGGTCTGTGTCGATTATGAGGGGGGACGGGTGGCTCCCGCTAAAAGTGTTGAATCCATCAGACAAGCCTGTCACTTTGAGACGTAACGCTAAGTTGGCAGATGTGTCCATTTGTGGTTCAGTGGAAAAGTTTGCTGAGTCGCAGGTTGGTGTTCAACAGCAGTTTCAAGTGCCGTTCGACAACATTACGAGCCGTAGCCTGGTTTCTGATACCTCCACCTTACCTGACCATCCGCACATTGATGCTCAGTCTTCTGCTGTCTCACTTCAGTCGAAACTAGACAAACTAGGATTATCAGATGTGGACATTCAGTCTTATGATGTGGCCCCTGAGTACAAAGCTCAACTAGCGGACCTCATAGTTGAGTATTAGTCGATATTCTCCAGGGACAAGTTAGATTGTGGTAAGGCCACAGGGTGCTTGCATCATATCAGATTGTTGGACGAGAAACCGTTCCGGTTACCGTGTAGGCGGGTTCCCCCGAACCAGTACGAGAAACTGAGAGTGGTGCTGGATGAGATGGAGGAGCGAGAAATCATACGGAAATCCAGCAGTGAGTTCGCATCTCTTCTGGTGATTGTTTGGAAGAAGTCTGGTGACCTACGGATCTGTAATGATTTCTAGTGGCTAAATGCGCGTACCATCAAGGATGCCCACCCGCTCCCTCATCTGGCCGATGCTCTTGCAGCCTTGGGTGGGAATGCCTTCTTCTCTACCATGGATTTGACTTCTGGCTATTACAATGTTGAAGTGCATGAAGCTGACCGAATGTACACAGCGTTTTCATCACCTTTCGGTCTGTCTGAGTACAATCGAATGCCTCAGGGTCTTTGTAATAGTCCGGCAACATTTATGAGGATGATGTTGAACGTCTTTGGTGACCAGAATTTCATGAGCTTGCTATGCTATTTGGATGATGTTCTGGTATTTGCTCCTATGGAAGACCTGGCGCTTGAGCGTTTGCAGATGGTTTTCCAGAGACTTAAGGCACATAATCTCAAACTTGCACCTAAGAAATGTAACTTTCTTAGGCGGTCCTTGGTCATGTTATTGATGCAGATGGGATCCGGCCTGATCCGGACAAAGTATCTGCAATCACTGCCCTAATTGAGTCAGATCTTATGGAGGACAGCACAAGTATGCCCTCGCAAAGGAAGATCCGGTCCTTCCTCGGCATGGTGGTATACTACCAGCAGTTTATTGAGGGTTGTTCCGCGATTGCCAAACCGTTGTTTTGTCTTATATCAGGTACGAAAGGTCGGCGTGGAAGAGGGAGGAGACGCCAGCAGGTCCGCAAAAAGCTCTGTGTTGAGGATTGGACTGCTGACTGCCGGCAAGCTTTCATTCAACTGAAGCAGGCTTTGCTGGACCAAGTAGTATTGGCCCACCCAAACTTTAGTGAGCCTTTCTTACTCTGTGTGGACGCTTCTACTGATGGACTTGGTGCGGTTCTGTCACAAGTACCTGATGGCGGTTCGACGGCCAGACCGATTGCGTTTGCTAGTAAATCGCTCAGTCATGCCCAGTCTAAATATCCAGCGCACAGGCTGGAGTTTTTCGCACTGAAGTGGGCGGTGTGCGACAAATTTCATCATTGGCTAAGAGGTCATCAATTTACTGTGTGGACAGACAATAATCTGTTGACCTATATCCTGACTAAGGCCCGGCTGGATGCGTGTGAGCAGAGGTGGATTGCTAAATTAGCGCCATTTCAGTTTGACATCAGGTATATACCTGGGCAACAGAATGTGGTGGCTGATGCTCTTAGCAGGGAGCCTTTTGTCCAGCCTAGCACGTTGCGTCGTTTGACAAGTGCCGTATGAAGAGTTGGATGCAGAGGCTTCTGCTGTTGGCACTAATGGAGTTCAGGAGGTGTTTCGCTGGTCAGCTAACCCACCTGATAGTGCATTGGAATGTAGTCAGCAAATGTCTCAGTTTGTTGCAGTTCAGCCAGGGGCAGTATCATCGTTGGAGGTTGCTGCCATACTTCGGGAAGGTATGGAAGGTGATCCGGTGGTTCACCCTCATGCCCTCCTTCTGCCGCAGTTCTCGCATGTTGTGGAACCGCCCCACATCGGCTCGGAGGTGTTGTCGCATGATTTGTTGAAAGAGAAGCAACGAAATGACCAAGTTCTAAGCAGAGTACTTTTCTATGTGGAGAGAAGACAGAGGCCTTCCAGGAGGGAACGGGTCAAGGAATCTTCCGAGGTTGTTAAGCTGCTTAGAGGCTGGGATAAACTCACATGACCGGAGAGTGCGTGGAAGACCTGTGGGAGTTAATGACCGTGTGTTGCTGGCAAATAAAGGGGAACGGGGCAAAAGAAAGCTTGCGGACCGCTGGCAGAGCACTGTGTATGTGGTGGTTGGGATAAATGATGAAAGCCACACATTCAGGATCCAGAACCCTGTCACTGGTCAGACAAAAGTTGTCCATCGCAACCTGATAATGCCAGTGGACTTCCTCCCTCTGCCGGACGATGACAATGACGATCAGGAGGAGGCTGCAGTGTCTCTGACAAGTTCAATGGATCTGAGTATGGAGAGATCAGCTATCAGTGAGGTTACCTCAGACTTAGCTGAGTTCAGAACAAGAGTGTGGGTTTCTGAAATACACTCTGGTGGAAGTCGGGAGTCGAGTATGAAGGATGCTGATCAGTTCGAGAACATAATATTCGACCAAGCACCAGAATCTGCTGTTGTTGCGACTGAAGTTAGGCTGTCACCTCGGACTGAGCCGGCCTTTGGAGCAGCTGCCTTGGAGGACAGCAGCGCGTAGCGCTCAAGTTGTTCAGTGATTGCTACGACTTGCCCAGAGACCTTACCCACTGCAGACTCTGGCACTCCTACTCACATACCTGTTACTGATGCATCTGCAGTGACTGTTGATGGTGCTGCTGACCGTAAATCTAGGGCTGGATGTTTGTTGAAACCAGTGACTAGACTTATCGAAATAATGCACCAAAAGCCGTTGCTAGCTTTTTGAGCTTTTGTTAGTTTAGCCGCAGTTTGGCTTGTTTGTGATTTTGCTTAGGGATGGGTTTCCTATCTATTTGAAATATTCTGTGTGTTGGATTTATTGATAAGGTGCATTTTGCAGTTACATGTTTTAAGAATATGTAAAGAGGCATGTTCTTTTCCCTTTGTGTGTGGATTGGTCTGGCCAACCTCTCCTCACACTAATCCTTATGGATAGTCTTTGGGACTGGGATTTTGTTGCTGTAATTTTGATATAGTGACACCTTAAATGTACATTTGGAAGGGGCGGTTGTGTTTTGCCTTCCTGTGTGTTTGAATTGTGATTGTATGTAGTTTTTTTGTGTTTTACCTGTGTTGTTGTTTTTTGCACGTTTTTTTGTGCTATATGTTGTTCTGATTATATTGCTGTTTTTGTTTGGTTATGATTGGACAAGTGGAATTCGGCAAGGGGGAGTGTAACAGTGTTTAATATGCAGAGGATTCCACTTGTCATATATTTAGTGGGTTCAGGTATAATGTGGAGAAACAGCACCCCCTACTGGTAGTTGGCGGTAATAAGAGTAGTGGACACAGGGACCTAGTTGCCAGTCAGAGCACGAGGTAGGTTCACTTAGCGGAGGCTCTAGTACAATGGATGTTTTACCATTCTATGTTATTGTTGGCCAACTGTAAAATGTATTAAGATTAACTATGATGTTAATGTATTATAAATGATGTATTTGAGGAAACTATTGGCTGTGTGAATTTAACACACATCAGGGAATGTGTTGGCTAGTGATAAAGATTGGGTGTACCGGCCTGCTACTACATGTCTTATTGCAAACCCATCTTGCTCCGGTTCTAGAAGAGTTAGAACAGTGTAATATGCATATTTAATCCATAAAAATTAAATATGGAGACAGAGTATTACATTACCAATCAAGATGTTTTCCCCGCGCGGTCGAGAAGTCTGTCTAACTTTCAAAAGTCTGAACAAATCTTTTTAAGGGTGAGACCATCCCATGTTTTTTAGGAGGAGGGGAAAATCTGTTTTGAACAAAGGAACTCTCTTTCTGACCCACCCCCTCAGCAATAAAACTCCATGTTTATCTTACGCTGGAGCAGGGAGAGACAG
The DNA here is from genome assembly GCA_037039145.1 of Fundulus diaphanus. NCBI lineage: Eukaryota > Metazoa > Chordata > Actinopteri > Cyprinodontiformes > Fundulidae > Fundulus > Fundulus diaphanus. The sequence goes on along the minus strand of CM073137.1, from coordinate 46,229,033 downwards.
ACACCACTCTGCTTGACTAAGATATTTTCTTAACAATTTCCCTCTGTTTTGATCATCAGATCAAACCAATAACTAGGCTAAACTAAGTCTATGTCTTGAAACCCTCAAACAAAGTGTAAATGGTAAGAAGCAATACTGTAACCCACTGTCCCCTCTGTTGGCGACTTATGAAATCAAATTAAGTTCAAATCTACCCCTTAAATATAAAGTAACCCAAGTATAAGCTAAAAAGCTACTAAACCTATCTGAATCTCTAACCTACTAGAATTAAGAAAAGTAAGCACCTTTATCCGAGAGGTGCAAGGCTAAGATAAATGTGCAACTACCAGAAACTATTATATGATCTAAATATGACTTTAAGAGTCCTAACCTAGATTAACAAAATGTCTTTTTAGAAATTAAGATAACCCATGAAAGCACTACACTCAGATCAAACCACAGAATAAAAACCAGATTTTCATGCAATGCAAAACCAAGATTCTAACAGTACTAGCATTTAACATCCAAGGAATATGTAACTCATATGGGAATTACAGTGAGAACAAAAGTCTTATTTTTATTTTTATTTTTTACACAATGCATTCAATTGTTGTCATAATGTCTTGCGACTCAGAGATGTCTTCTCCTCGCCCTTAAAGAAGATGGGTTAAAGAGTCAGTGTTCCAATCGCAGTCTCCACACAACTGTATGTTAATCTTTATTAAAAATAAAAAACAGAAACAAAATAAAAAATCCAGCAGCCTCGTCAGCGAGTGGCAATTGGCGTGTCGAGCTGTTCCGGTGATCTTTCCTTGAACCCTCTGTTGCTGGTACACACGGCTCTGGAATCAGATGGGCCCCTGACCTCTGGCCCACCACATCTGTCTGTTGATGACCTTAGCGCGCATCCTTCAAGGTTGGGGGTCGGTGGACTCCCTTCACATTCCTGGACTCCCCTAATTTTATGTCTCCAATAGAACCTGAAACTTACACGACAATCTTTTAGATATCAAATGTCGTGTGCTACCTGTAATTCCGGAGGTTCACTTCGGTCCCGAAAAGCTCCTTTCAGTCATATGGAATCATATGCTGTAAGGAAATTAACTGAACACTCCCACAAGAAACAGACATTACTCAGGGAAAAGCATTAGGCTGGTTTAAATCTTATCTGTCGGACAGATTCCAGTTTGTTCATGTTAATAATAAATCTTCTTCAAACTCTAGGGTCACCTGTGGAGTACCACAGGGTTCAGTCCTTGGACCAATTCTATTTACTATATATATGCTTCCGGTTGGCAAAATTATCAGACAGCATGGGATTAATTTCCACTGTTATGCTGATGACACTCAGCTATATTTATCCATAAATCCTGATGAATCCAATCAGTTACTTCGACTGCAGTCATGTCTTGATGACATCAAAAGCTGGATGACTTTAAATTTCCTGCATTTAAATTCTGACAAGACAGAAGTTGTAATCTTTGGGCCAGAGTCCTCAAAAAATAAACTTCTTAATCAATCACTTAATCTGGATGGCATTAACTTGGCCTCTGGTAATAAAGTTAAAAATCTTGGTGTTGTTTTCGACCAAGACATGTCATTTAAATCCCATATTAAACAGGTTTCCAGAGTTTCCTTTTTTCACCTCCGGAATATCGCCAAAATTAGAAACATTCTGTCCAGGGGTGATGCTGAAAAACTAGTCCATGCATTTGTTACTTCAAGGCTGGACTATTGTAATTCTTTACTATCAGGAAGTCCACAAAATGCAGTTCGAAGTCTTCAGCTGATCCAAAATGCTGCGGCAAGAGTTCTGATGAAAATCAACAAGAGGGATCATATTTCTCCAATTTTAGCTTCCCTTCATTGGCTTCCTGTTAAATCTAGAATAGAATTTAAAATTCTTCTTCTAACGTATAAAGCCCTTAATAATCAAGCTCCATCATATATCAGAGCTCTGATTACCCCATATGTTCCTAACAGAGCACTTCGCTCTCAGACTGCAGGTCTGCTGGTGGTTCCTAGAGTCTCTAAAAGTAGAATGGGAGGCAGATCCTTTAGCTATCAGGCTCCTCTCCTGTGGAACCAACTCCTAGTTTTGGTCCGTGAGGCAGACACCCTATCTATTTTTAAGACTAATCTTAAAACTTTCCTTTTTGACAAAGCTTATAGTTAGAGTGGCTCATGTTACCCTGAGCTATCTCTATAGTTGTGCTGTGATAGGCCTAGGCTGCTGGAGGACATCAGGGTCTAATTTTCTCACTCTACTGATTTCTACTGTTCTTCATTCTACGGTTCTCCAGTTTTGCATTGTATTACATTGAAATGACTGTCGTCATTTCAGCTTTTAACTTTTTGCTCTCTCTCTTTTTCTTCATAGTAGGTACACCTGGTCTGGCGTTCTGTTAACTGTGACATCATCCAGAGAAGACAGCTCACCCGTTACTACCATCTAATGTAGAACAGATTACTAGATCAATGTGTGCTTCTGTGCTTTTTTGTCTCTCTTGTTGTGTCTCTGCTCTGTCTTCTGTAACCCCCAGTCGGTCGAGGCAGATGACCGTTCATACTGAGCCCGGTTCTGCCGGAGGTTTTTTTTTCCCGTTAATGGGTGGTTTTTCTTCCCACTGTCGCTTCATGCTTGCTCAGTATGAGGGATTGCAGCAAAGCCATGTACAATGCAGACGACTCTCCCTGTGGCTCTACGGTTCCCCAGGAGTGAATGCTGCTTGTCGGGACTTTGATGCAATCAACTGGTTTCCTTATATAGGACATTTTGACCAATCTGTATAATCTGACCCAATCTGTATAATATGATTGAACTTGATTTTGTAAAGTGCCTTGAGATGAAATGTTTCATGATTTGGCGCTATATAAATAAAATTGAATTGAATTGAATTAAAGCTTTTGACCCCATTTTCAATTTCGTCTCTGCACAGAATTTTAGCCAATTGTGTTTAGAATTCTCCCCATTAATCCTTACCACCTTCCATTGTTCCATCTCCATCCTATGAGAAACCTATTTTAGAAATGTAATAGTTAATGAGACATTTTATCGCAATTTCACTTTCCCCGTCCTTACGCTGTCCTGTAAGAAAATGCAGCAACCACACAAATACGTTAATCTCTGGTGAGGATCCCCTTGTCTGTAAAATCAAAGATTAGTTAATGCAGTTTTGAAATCAAAGTATAGTAACGAGACGCATATGGGGCCCGTTCACCTAACGGCCCGTCTCATTTCGCCCGGTCGAGGATTTGGCACAAAGAGAAGAGGCAGTGAATTCAGAGGCAAAAACAACAGTTAAACATATATTTATTGCAATTTGGAATTCCAAAGTGGGAGACACTTACAAATTTATCACAGCATCGTATACCTTAAGTTCTCTGCCTGTGTCTGAAGCACGTCTCAAAACTTACACATTGTTCCTTCCTTTTTAAACCTACATAGTCCAAGCGGGGGCTGGACCAACCTTCTTTTTTCTAAGTTTCTGCTGAGAACATCTGTTTCCTAACCTTTGACCATTAAATGTGATCTAGCTTGTTTCCTGGGAGTTAACTAAAACAATGTAAAGCCTCATGCAAGTATTTTTAACAGCGTTATCTGCTCACAAGACTGTCATATGGCCTCGGTGCATCCTGTTCCCGGTACTTGGTTTACTGAAGTTTGAATGCACCCTTTGTTTCACGAACATCCTATCTATTTAGGTTACTGGGTTAAAGTTAACATCTGTATTACTTTAAACTACACTATTATATGTAAGTGATTATATTTCCATAACACTGTTATCCTGTAAGAATGTCAGAATGTTCTCTGGATTAAAGATTAAAGATTACCATCCATCACACCACTATTTACCACGTCACCACACTATTTACTTCTGTACCCTTTACTCCATACTAAGATGTCTATGCTGCGAAAAAGTTCCTATTTTTAATCTGAGAGAAAAAGCAAACCCCCATTTTGTTCACCTATCGTTTTATCCAGTTGTTACAAATCCTGATCCAGTTTACTGCAACAGATATATGTGGCTTTGAATCCTTAACTAACCTACCTGACACACCAATGATTTTAAACTAAACTAAATATGCATTAAGTTACCCTCTGTTTATCTCTGTTTTATCCTGTTTTTTCTAGTTCATGTAGTTTTTCTATTTCATTTAACATTCACTTTATTGTCCTGCTTAAACTGTTTAAGCCTTTTTCCAAGAACCCCCCTCATAGAATCTGTCTCTAGCAGATACGTGGTGTCTAACACTTCGCCCATTAAATCTAATTTATGGTTCCGGCCTGTGTCTTAGTAGTTGATTGAAAAAACATTCAGAGAGCCATGGGTAAGGTCTTTTGTGGGGGGTTTTCTTTTTGTTTAAACAACCGTTATCTGATTTACAACGCAGTTACATACCTCCGTGGGGTCCTGCACAAGAACCCTTCATCCAAATTACTTGTGCCAAGGGTTGATATAAAGTTTAAGATCTATATAACTTTAAGATACAGTGTTATCATATGTTTATGTCATATCCCTCTGCTTGGAACAAAACATTAACAAAGAATAGTATTAGTCATCACAGGGAATCAATTAACTGCAAATAATTATCTGAATTGAAGCAGGCAGAAGTTGCATAAGTTGAGTGTATTGAAGTGAAATAATAACTAGGAATTTATGTTCTCAGTGACACACAGCAATTCGGTTTTGTGAGAAAACTGGATGGCTAAGGTTATATACATACTGATAAAACATTGTGTTTAACCTGAATAAAACACCTGGTAACATGGCAAATTCTGGTGAAATTCTGGTACGTTGTAGCAGGCAACTGTTATATGTACAATAGAAAAATCTCAATACTTGTGAGCTATTAAGAAATAACCTAACAGATCCGTTTAACCTATGTTGTTTAAAAACAGAATGTCCCAAGCAGGACACATCTAAGCTTACCGAGAGGCCCATGTAATAAACCTGTCCCCTCAGGACATTGCAACCCCCCTTGTGGAAATTTATGACATGCAGTTGTTAACCAGATAGACAACTCACAGAAACCGAAGTATAAGTGGAGCACGTGAAAGTATTCCCACCCCAGTGGATTGTCTGCCCATAGAAGATATGGTAAAATACACCTGCTGCTGTTTAATGGTGATCTACACGGTTAAGACTCATGTTTAAAAGGACTTATCCGTTATATAATAGAAAAGTAAATAGACATCACTATATTTTCAAAATCGCAAACCTGTGCGCTGGGGAATGCTCAAGTGGCTGTGTTTAGAAAGTATTAACCAGCTCCAGATCATTTGCCTAGGAGCTCAAACATGGAGAGACAGAAAGAATATGAGAATACAGGCCATCCAAATCACATTCCATTAAATTTGTTCAGTAATATTGGTAGAAATAATTGTGTATGTTTTACCTTAAAAATGTTTAATACCAGGCTGCGGCACCTGAGATGGACTCGGATTAACATGCAACAGATCAGGCAAACATGAGATCGGAGTTAAGACTTATTCAAAGGCTTCCAGGCGTGGAACTGTACATCTCTTCACCCAGTGTGGCAGTAGGTCGCTGCAATGTCTCTGCGAGCACCTCAGTGACAAAGTCTCAGTCCACGACTCAGAAACTTGATGAAGTATGCAGCTTCAATGTGTGCAGAAAGTCCATACAGTCATGTTCCTTGACAGCTTGTGATCAGCACTGTTCATGGGCGTTGGCCATTTTTCCATGGTGTTTAAACATAGTTCATGGGAGCGTTATCCCCATGTTGGGGTACTGACCTTCTGGATGTGAGCCCATGCCAGGATTTCATGCCAGGCCGACTTGTTGGTGATGTGAAACAGTCTCTGGCCCAGGGCCCAACGTAAGCAGCTGTAGGTATTCAAAAAGTTCTGACATGTCCACCTGGTCCTTTCGGTCCCCTGCCCCTTCCCCCATGTCTGCTCTGATCCATCACAATGCGATCCGTGTCCATGCTGCAGAATCCACAGACCTGCAACAAAATGAATGACACAAAGAAAAACAGGGGGGAGACTGCTCCCCCTCCTTTAATTAGATTATAGACATTGCTTGGTGCAATCTGCCGCTGATTGTTACTCCCTTCCTACTATGTTTTCCAATAACTGTAATTTTAGCAACTTTTAATAATTAACAAACTCAAGCTTCGTCTTTCTCCCCTCCCTTTCGAGCCACAGGCAAACAGTATATCAAATATTTTTCCCAGGAGCGTACCAGGATTTAAGTACATCAGCTGAGATATTGAAGAAGACATGCTTTTGAACATTATTACTCTAAATAATTCACCTAAATTGGACTGATTTATTTTAGCCCTAGTTATCTATGATAACTAGGGCTATCAAACAGTGAAAACCTTTTAATCACTATTTAATCGCAAATTATATGTTATTCACAAAAGCGTATACGTTCATTAGGCATTTTAAAATGCTATTTTGCAATAGATAACGCTAGTTAAAATTACACCCTTACAAAAGGTATCTGCCCTTTTTTGTTATTTCCCAATTCTTAATGCCTCAGATGTTTAATGTTCTCCCAAATTTTCAACAACTGTTCCAAACTTCTAACCTCTTTCTAACTTTTAGGCTACAGTTTAAAATAAAAATTTTCTCCAAAACTCACCAAGATGCAGCTGGTCGTGCTCTCTCTCCAATGCAACTCACCCATTCAGCTTGCAAATGGTTTACTGCATTGAAAGTTGTCTTGCACTTCAACAAACATCATTAATGCATCAACCATTTTTTTTTTATGATTTCCAAATTCCCCTTAGTTTTTTACCCATATTTTACCCGTCACTTTTTACTTAATCAAATGCAATCAGCTCCATAGCACTACTGTTATCTTGGGGCCCACGCACGTGGAGAAATTCACACCATCCTGGAGACACGCACACACCCCAGCAGAAATACACACACACAGACAAACTCACATCGGAGCCGCGGACTCCGCTTTCAGTTTGCTCACACAATGGATCCAGTTTTCACCGAGACAAAACATTGGACAGGACGTAACAAAACAACATTTAAGACAGACAGCCTGGCGCATCACGGAAGGACCACTTTGCCCTGTCCGTAGTCGACGGAACCAACTATTCATTTTAATACCACCTTGGTCTAACCGTCGTGCAATCAGAATCCCCGTTCTGATGCTAGAGAACAATTTAATTGTTCTTCTGGGGCCCCTTTTTAATCTCTTATCTTCTATAACAGCTCACTCTTAAGGTCTTGCTGCTCTTAGCCTCAACTTAAAGATGTTATGTATCTCGGCCATTCCTATCGCTACGTTTCTGTGGAGAGTCTCCTTTCTCCGAGGTAACGTTCCACCACAGTCTTAAAATTCACCAGACTCGTCAGTCATGGGGGGGGGGAGCGACCAACTTCCTGAGACTATTTTTTATTCTTTCTTTAGATTTGTAACCTTTTTATTGTCTTTATATTTTATTTTTCGACAGCCTCACCACTTGGCATCTTGGCTTTTATCTCTTTTATCGTTTCTACCGTATTTTACGTTTTTTGACGTGGACATACACATAAATCCCATTCAATTATTTCTCGGTTTCAACATAAATTCCATTGAAACCTCTCACACTAGTTGCTCTGTTCAACCTCTGATATTTTGAGAAGAAAGCTTCTCATGCACAGCACCACCTAAAGAATTTTGCCTAAGCATCTAACATTTTGCCAAAAGAGAATCAAAAATCTCTTACCTATTCGGGTCGACCCTGTGGTGCTGCAAATGATCACTTCTTTGCACCCAAAGTCAAAAACGTCTCATTATTTAAAACCAAACTCGATGGTCACGGCACCATGATAAAGATTGGGTTTACCGGCCTGCTACTACCTGTCTTATTGCAAACCCATCTTGCCCCGGTTCTAGATTTGGCTATAAATGAGGAAACATTGATCAAGAGGTAGAACAGTGTAATATGCATATTTAATCCATAAAAATTAAATATGGAGACAGAGTATTACATTACCAATCAAGATGTTTTCCCCGCACGGTCGAGAAGTCTGTCTAACTTTCAAAAGTCTGAACAAGTCTTTTTAAGGGTGAGACCATCCCATGTCTTTTAGGAGGAGGGGAAATCTGTTTTGAACAAAGGAACTCTCTTTCTGACCCACCCCCTCAGCAATAAAACTCCATGTTTATCTTACGCTGGAGCAGGGAGACAGACACCACTCTGCTTGACTAAGATATTTTCTTAACACTAGCCAGCTAATAAAAAATGCTATTCCTCACAAAGTGCTGTTCCTGTGCTGGTGAGCCTGAAGCCTGATTTGGTTGTATATTCCATTTTAATACAGATAAACGCCTTTTCACTCATCCTGTTTCCTGGCCATCATTAAAAACACAACGCAGAGAACGTAGAGAACGAGAACTAAAGGTTACACTTTCATCAAAATATCCCTGACCAGTGACAAAAAAGAGGAGTGTAGTGAAGCGGCTCAAGAATGCCATAATTAAATTTTCTTAAATTTTTTTGGTCAACATGCAAACCGAGATTCTTGATTGCATAAACATGCTTTTCAGCCCCTGCAAGCTGCAGACGCGGATATTCTGAAAGCATCGACTCTTCTGCACAACGCCATCAGAGTTTTTAATAGAGTTAAACGCAGTTTGAAGCAACCAGGGCCAGAAAAGTTAAACGCAATTTGATTAACTTTCTGAAGACATTACCCCCAGATGGGACCGTCTTGTTGCAGAGAAACAAGCTCAGGGCTCCCATTGATTTAGCATTATGGTGAGTTAAATTTCATGCACTTTTTATTCTTTAGTGGAGTGTCTGTATCTTTGACGGCGTGTTTAAACGTTACCATAGTGACCAGAGTCAGAGCGTTACGGCTTTGGATGCTGACAGAGGGGGTGAGGGAGAGGAGGAGACTTTATTTCAACTGTTTAAAAACAACATTCATGTAGTGTTTTGTAATTATAGTAAAAACATTTTTCATGTATATTGAGATAATAATGAAAGAAATGTGAACTTGCAGGTTCCTCTTCTCTACTTATTTTTCCACGTGCATTTTCATTTAGGGGCAGAGATGATGTTAAACTTTAATGCTAAACAAATGCTGGAGCAATCCCCCCCCCCCCCATCCCCCCGGTCAGTGGTAATATTGGCAAGCGATGACCATTCCGCAGTGATAACAAGGTTGGGGCCCACTGATATAAATGAATGAGTGATGATGAAATCTAATGTTTTGTGACAGTTTGTATTCAGCAGATTTAATAAAAGAGTGAATTTTATTTGTTTATTTATTTATTTTGTATTAATACATAACCTCACTGTATTCGTTTCTAATATTCGCTATTACATTATAATGTGACGTTTGTGTCAATCATCTTCTAGCATAGGTGATTCTGCGTGGTGGGAGGGGGGCCCCCAAATCAAATTCTGCTTAGGGCCCCCAAGAGGCTCGGGCCGGCACTGGCTCCAGGGATATCCACATGTCCATTCCACTGATGGGACATTAATGTATGTGTTTTCTAGTCCGCTCATTATAGCTTATAATTCCAAATGTATGCTAGCATTAGCCACTATTACACTCCTTAATAACTTCCTATTACCCTAGTTAAATATAATGCTTGTTTTACTTTCCCTCTGCCATTGTCTGATAACGCTACGAGCATTAGTACAGCAATAATAGAGAGCATTAATGTCAATTTATTGGGTTTTTATATAACTTAACCCATCAAGCTAATAGCCACATGGACCGGATGTGCCCGACACAACATTATTTCCAGGTGATCGTCCGCTTAGAGTGCACTCTAGCTTCTTAAGTTACCAATTTGAGTCCTAATTATTTTCTGGAGAAATAATTACATTATCCATCCATCCATTTTCCAAACCGCTTAATCCCTCATGGGGTCGCGGGGGTTGCTGGTGCCTATCTTCTGCGTTCACTGGGCGAGAGGCGGGGTACACCCTGGACAGGTCGCCAGTCTGTCGCAGGGCAACACAGAAAGACAAACAACCATTCACACCTAAGGACAATTTGGAGAAGCCAATTAACCTAACAGTCATGTTTTTGGACTGTGGGAGGAAGCCGGAGTACCCGGAGAGAACCCACGCATACACAGGGAGAACATGCAAACTCCATGCAGAAAGACCCAGGGGTGTACTTGAACCCAGGACCTTCTTGCTGCAAGGCAACAGCGCTACCCACTGCGCCACTGTGTTTATTACATTAATAAAAATCAAATATGCAGGTCACTTTGCGGTCTTGAGACAGAAGTATGATGCCGGTCACATTTAATAGTAGTATGAACGGCCATCTCAAAAACATACAATTTCAGAAAAAAATTGGAATTGAGGATCAAGAAGTGCAGTGTGAACGTAGCCTTTGTTGTTGTGGGATTTCTTGTAAGTTTTTGTAGTTTATTTTGCAGAATTGTATATTTTGTCAAGCTTAGTTCTAGTTGGAGGCAGTTTTGGTACTGAACTAGATATGGATGTACAAACTGTCCTGGGGTCCGTTCTTCGTACGTCGCTAACTCAGTTAGCAGGATTTCATTGTTGACGATTTGGCATGATCTTGGATCGTTTGGTTCTTCGAAAGACATCCTGCACTTGTTGTCATAGCAACATGTGCGCCAGTTTAAGCCTGCTCGAGAGCAGGCTTATTTCATGTAAACAAGATTAGATCACGGCTGTATAAGCGGAGGAGATAGGGAAGTCTGCTGTAGCCATGTCCATTTTTACGACTGCAACCTGTTGCGGAAGGTGCAAGAATAATTTGCAGAGTTTTTTCGAATTAACCGCGTATTGCGCAATAGACAGGATCCTTTAGTGCAGCGTGACAGTGTAATTGTAGAGAGATTTTCTTGGTGGCTGTTATAAACAAACACATCATTTAACAGTGGCTTTTAAAGAGGAAAAAGTGGTGTTGGAGCCATAAATCTAAAATATTTAAGTTATTTGTATGATGGTTTGCTTTTTATTTTTATCCTATTCAGTAAGAAGATTTGTTCGGGCCATTTTATTGTGAAGTTTAGTTTACTTTGAAAGGCTTGCTTCCTGTCGAGCCGTATATTGTATTAGAAAAAACTATGGATGGATAATCTAGCCACGGAGTTTTACCGTGTAAACTGTGGATGAATTGGAAAAGGAAAATTGTCATTTTTTATGGATAAAGATTTTTTTTTGTTAAAAATCCCAGTTTGCATGCGTCCTTTACTTCCTGTGTCTAAGGAATGACACTGAAATTTGGATCTCTTGACATAACAAGTGCCTATTTAAAATAAAGTATAATAATTAAAGGCTACCATTTTGCAGAATATTCTTGTATTTCACTTTTACTTTTACTAGTCTAGTGGGTCCCGTGGAGGCTCTGACATAAAAGAACAAAGTAAATATGAGATTATTAAAATGCAAAAATTCATACTGTAGAAAGGGATAGAAACATCTACCATGGACAGTATTTACGCATTAATTTGTCTGCTGCTTTTTGCCAGCCCTCTCTCCTGGCTTTAACAGATTTTGAGGTGTTTTAATTAATGACTCAAATTCGGCATAACCTTCCAGCTCTTGTTCTGCTTGGGAGAAAAACTGTGGGCGTTCTTTGGCCATGCTGAACAGCCAATAGCAGCGTTGCTGATCATTGTTTCCACTATCAATACATTTCCCCTTTTAAACAAACGCATGAACGCGCAGTTGTCTCAGATAACTCAATCCAGCCATACTAATCCTAAACAACAGGTGTGTTCGAAGAACCCAATTAGCCGGATCATGATTAGCCGGATGAAATCATCTTGGATGTGTCATTTGATCTCGGATGTTTTAAGCAACGTACGAAGAACGGACCCCTGCTAATCTTTTGAATTTAGAAGTTAGCAAATATTTCAATATAAATGAAAAAAAGATGATAACACGAAACATAAAATTAGGAATCTCTAAACCAACCAGATTAATCACTGATTACAGGATATTCAATGGTGCTTCTGTGAGACCCTCACAAAGAGTGAAATGGTTTTTATTTTACTTGAAAATGAAAATGCAAGTTAAAAGTATTTTAATGTACTGTAATGGTTATTCAGCCAAATAATATCAGTAGAAATCCGCTGTAGATCGCTAGGATGAGAAACGGAACCTTTCTGTCATATTCCGTGTTTCCAGGTGCTCCCTCCCCTCAGAGGAGTTTTGGGAACGAAAGAGAATGGTTCGGTGTTCTTGATCCTGTGATCATTCACTCTGTTTTTCAGGTTAGTACAACGTGAAAACAACCTCAACTTATCCCTTAAGATTCAATAGTTTATGTGAAGTTACTGGGAGACCGTTTATGACATTTTTGAGTGCTTTAGATCGAGTTTTAGACACTATAAAAAGTCCGCGATGTTCGCGGGTTGTGCTGCTGTTATTGCCGTGGCAACGGGCGGCCTTGTGACACTGAAGATTGCGTCGTCCACCACATGTACTAAACACAGAGAGATGGTTGTTTATATTCATCCACGATATTACTACTGTTGGTTACCTGATTACTTGACAACTGTATTTTATTAGGTGAAGGGTTTTGTTATCTTTACATTTATTATAATACTTTAATATTTCTTCTCTTTACATTTCCAAATATTTGTGTTTAAGGGTTTACTGTACACTATATGGTTTATGAAGATAAGTGAGCCTTTAGTACACTTATTGTTGTTGGAATGGTTTGAACATATTTGTTATTTTCCATTTTTATTCCCCATTTGCAATGATGTCAATACGTTTTGAAAAGACATATTGAGTATTCTGAACAGCTTTAAGCTAAAGAAAATGAAAGTGAATTCATATTGCACTATAGTTGTGATTAGCAGCACTATAAAAACTGCACTGGCTAGCAGTATTATTTGTACTATTTAATGGCAGCTATATGGGATTAGTACCTATACAGAGAGTGCCCGTGGATATATTTCAATGTGAAATGATGATGGGTTTAGGTGTTTATTGAAGTCAAAGCGTGATACTGAGTGTGAGAGGAACTAATGTATTTTGACAGAGTTATATGGTTATGTTGAATATAATAATAGCTTTATGGTTATACTGTATGTTTGTGTTCTATGGGAACAGAACAAACAACAACATTACATACTCACCTGTTTAATGGACACTGGACACTGCACATTCACCTACATTCACACATATCATACTTACCTGACAGTGACACACACTCACCTACTTACCTGAAACATACGCTACCTGGAAAAAAAAAGGGAATAAGAACTGTATACACGTTCGTATGCACGTTGTACCTGGAAGAGGACACTGAAAGAGACACTATTGCAGATTTTGGGAATATTTTATTGGTTGCTTGATTGATTGTTTTGTTATATAATTGTGAATAAATGAGAGGAGTTTTGGGAACGAAAGAGAATGGTTCGGTGTTCTTGATCCTGTGATCATTCACTCTGTTTTTCAGAGCCCAAAGCCAGCGAAACACTGAACACTCATCTTTTCCAATATTGTGACGTGGTACCCGGCCCAGCTTGGGACCCGTTACACTTCGAACAATGCTATAAAAATTTATACACTCAACCACCATGTGATCAGATGAAAATTGAGGATTTCTTTAGATTAGTTAACTTGCCCTCACAGTAGACAAAAAACAACAGATTAAAAAAGAGATCTCAGCAAAAGAAATTGAAGGGGCTATAAATTACCTTAAACCAAGGAAAATGCCATGTGCAGATGGGTTCCCCAAAGAATTGTATAAAATATGGAAGGACCGTGTAATCCCAATCCTACAACGCTGATAGGCAAAGACGGGTTTGAATGTGACAGTTTTAGACCAATAAATGTTGTAAACTGGGATTATAAAATGTGTGCATATATAATAACTAAAGGAATCAACCACAGCTGATTAGTCTTGATCAGACTGGTTATTCATCAGGCACTGTATGCAACTGACCATTGTCTTGTTAGTAGGACTGGATGCTGAAAAAGCCTTTGATTATCTATGGTGGTCTTTGTAATATAGAGCTCTGAAAAGATTTGGTTCTGATATATAAAAAACAAAAAACTAAAATTTTAGAACAATAAAAGCCCTACACAATAATCCAAAGGCAAGAATTGAGGTTAATGGGGCCATATCAGATTTGTTCAGGCTAGAAAGAGGCACAAGAAAAGGCTGCCCCCTTAGCCCTCAGTTATTTGCTCAGTTCATCGAACCGCTCAGCCCGTGAACCCAAATTTTAAAGGGAATTAATGGGTGGGGGAAATAAAAAAAATCACCATTCGCAGATGACACTCTTATATTTATCTATTCCAGAACATTTGTATGGCTGTTTATATGGACCTATTTGTGTCTTCAATAAAGACATCATGAGAACCTCCTCAGGACAAGACTCTGCTGTCCACCTACACCTTAAGGACAAAGGACACTGTTTTGAGGACCAAAATGTTCACATTTTGGACAAAGAAGACCGATGGTTTGAAAGGGGTGTGAAGGAAGCCATCTATGTTAAGAGAGAAAAAAAAAACCTTAAACAGAGGAGGAGGACTTGGGTTCCAACTCTCAGACGTACAACACAGCTAAAGGGTTGATTCCTTCCAATTATCGTCACAATCCTCGCCTCCGTATGGGTTATCAAAACATTGTTCTGGTAAGCCAGGCCAATAACGACCCTAACGACTCCCCATCGCAGAGGCGTGGACCAGTTTCGGTTTAATTTGCAGGCCAACAATGACCTTAACGACTCCACATTACTAAAGGGGTGGACCTTCGGTTCAATTTGCATGTCATCTAAGCCATTACAAGGCCTTTGTTGGGCAGTACTATAAAGCTTGGAACTCCACACTACTCCAGACTTTTTGAATTGAGAAAGCTTTCTGCATAAAAAAAGTCCAGCTGTTTTGTTTTTTTAACCTTTTTGGAATTTTTGGAATGACCATGACTTGGATGACTGATAATCTTCACCAGCATTCTAAGTGCATTCGTCTCATCTGTCAGTGTGCCATTGCTATTCCAAAGAAAGGAAATGTGGAGCAGCATTTTTGGACTGATCATAAAAACTAGGACATTGACTTTCCCCCAAAAAGCGAGCTGAGACAGACAAAAGTAAAAGGACTAAAATTCCAGTTTTCCGGACAGCAGTCATTTTTCTCACATCTGACCACAAAAGCGAAGTCAGCCACCGAAGCATAATTTCGGGTGAGTCACTTAATTGTTAAGCACAAGAAGTCCTTTCAAGATGGAGAGATGACAAAAGAAGCATCTGTTGAAGCCGCTGATTCCTTCTACCGGGACTTTAAAAACAAATCAGAAATATTATCTTCAATCAAAGCTCTCTAGCTATCAAGGAATACAGTTGCATGGCGCTCTGAAGGCATAGCTGAGGATTTGACCCAGCAACTTTGGAAGGATATTGCGGACAGTGTTTTTTTTTTTTTGCTGCAATTAGATGAGTCAACAGATGTGAGTGACACAGCCCAGTAGTGCATTTTATTTGGATGGTGTTTTCTGACATAAATTTGAGAGAGGAGCTGTTGAAAGTACTGCCCATGAAAGAACATAGGTGAGGAGAGGACATTTTCCAGTCTTTCACTGGAAAAATACCAAGCTCCTGTGGTGCAAACTCGTGTCCATCACCACAGATGAAGCACCTGTGATTGTTGGCCTCTCAAACGCTTTCATTGGTAAGTGTAGGGAGGACGATGCTTTCCCGGACTTCCTCAATTATCACTGCATAATAAATGAGCAAGCGTTATGCGCTAAAACGCATGGACAATAGATGTGGCAATGAAGATCGCCTGTTCTATTGAGCTAGATTTCTTCAAAGACGTCTGTTCCACGCACATCTCTGAGTTGTTGCTACATACTGACATGAGATGGCTCAGCCAAGGGAAATTCCTGCAACAATTTCAAGAACTCTGTCTGGAGATTAAGTAGTTTTTACTTGTTTTTACTTGGCTGTATTCCACCAACATGCTGAACGAACTTAATGTAGAGCTTCAAGCAGTGACGGACTGGGATAAAAAAACGGCCCTGGCATTTTCACCAACCAGCGGCCCACATGGGGACACGCACGCACGCGCGTGCACGTGCCCGCAACACACAGATATAACTTCACATGCACGGAAATAACACACAAGTTTGTAGCCCCATTGGTGTTGAACTCTAACTTTAATATGCATAAAAACTGAACCAAGAGGCATTTCAGTGTTTCCCGCTGGAATTTGCTTAGGCGAGGCGGTGAGTTGGGGGGGGACGACGACAAGTTTTGCGCGGACCGAGTGGTGGAGCGGGGGTGGTGGTGGGGGGGGGGGGGGGGGGGGAGAAAGTTTTGCGCGGACCGACTGGCGGAGACGACGACAAGTTTTGCGCGGACCGAGGGGGGGGGCTTATCCATGTGTTTTTTCCCTGCCATTAAGTATATGCACGCGCGAAAAACCGCGTGTTAACGTCAAATAAACATGCAAGCATATCGAGTTTGTTTGTTTGTTTGTTTTTTTGTGTTTTTTTTGGAATGTTGGCGAGGCGGTAGCGTGAGTTTGGCGAGGCAGCCGCCAAAACCCTGCATTTGGCTTATTAGTGGGCCGAGAGATAATGTAGGCCTACAATGAACAGGGTGAAAGGGGCCGCGCACACCCGACGATCATGCCGCCTCGTAATTGGCCGGCCCAAACGGCCCACGAGGGCCCGCGGCCCTTCTGGCATCTGCCCAAATGCCAGACCGTCCAGTCCGTCACTGGCTTCAAGGAAAAGACAAAACTGTGATCAATATGATAAGCTAAGTTAAATAAAGATGCAACACCTGTCCTCAACGTTGCAGCGCCATGATTTAGCAAACTTCTAGAATGTTGCGTCGGAGCTGAAGATGCAAGAAAAGACACCTGAGCAGTTGGACAGTGCATGGTACACAGAGAGGATTTAGAACAGTCTGTCAGAGTTTGACAGATGCTTTAAAGACTTTGCTTTGTTGGAACCAATTGCTAGTTTCATGTGCTACCCTTTTGGGAGGACGCAGAGGTGGATTCCCTTTCATTAAAAATTGCACCGCTGTTTCACCTGAACTTGTCCTGTGTTGAGAATGAAATTTTGACTCTGCAAGCTGACATTGAGCTGAAGTCCACAGTTCTGGAACTTACTAAAAGGGAAAATACCCCAATATGAGGAAATATGCCACCTCTCCAACTGCATGATTTGGTTCCACCTATTTAATGCAAATCAGCCTTTTCCCACATGAAGATATTTAAGGCCTGACTGATGATCACCTGGAAGTGTGCTTGAGAGTGGCTAGCAGCAGCTACTGTTTGGAGTATGCGGCCTTGGCTGATGTCATTCAGTGCAAGTCATCGGAGTAAGGTGAGGACAAACAGTGCACGCAGACTTATATTTTGCAATGTGGGTTCATGTAGTTTTGAAAGGCATACCAAAATGTATTCTAATTCTAATTCAATTAAAAGATACTTTATCCTAATGGGGGGAAATGGATACAAAGAGAATACAGAAAATGAATAGTAATAATAAAATAATGATAATATAGAATAATAAATTTATGTTTTGTATTTTTACTGTAGGTAGATCACTTTTAGTTGGTCATCTTATAAGTAGCTCCCAAGCTGAAAAAGTGTGGGCACCCCTGGAATATGTCAATAAAAATAATTTTGCTAGATTTGCTAGATTGGTAAATAGTACCAAATGTGATCTTTATAAAAATGCTTTATGAAAGACAAAAAAATTCTGTATGAAGAATGTAGTAGGCTGCATTTGCAAAATGCAAAACATTTACTTACGTTTAATTGGGGGGGGGGGTACTATATTTTTTACAATTACAGGTCAATGTAATGATAACGCCATGATAAATAATTGATCTCAGAATGAATTTTGAACAGTGGAAGGGTTTTACAAAGGAGCCCCACTCCTGCTGCAACATGAGACCCTCAAGGCTTGGACGGCCCTTCTTCTTACCAGGGGTCCTGCTGCTGATAAAACTTTCCTCCCACAGACAAAGAGCCCCACTTCTGCAGACCTCTTCAGCTCTACAGCAGCTCTCTCACAGACCATCTCTCCAGGACAAAGGAGAAGGCCTGAACCATGAGGCCATATGGCCTCCTCTGCTGGGACATCTGAAGGAATGTAGCTGGGCCAGCCATGCTTGATCCAGGGTCTGCTAGACTCGACGGCCTGCTTCAATGGAGGACCTCCCTGACTGAATCCGGATAAACAACACACCAGTACAGAGCTAAGTTTCAAAGTTTCACTCTGACTGCTGTGCAAACCAGCCGCAAAGTACAGATCACCGAAGCAGCTTTGTTCATTGTTGTCAGCTGTTGCAGGAAAGCAGACGCGAGACGGTGGATGCCCCACCTTGCATCCACCTTGCTAACATCCGGTTTCGGACATTTCAAAAGGAGTTCGTTTCAAAGCATAAAGCGTAACTGTTCTGCTCCGCCATCCTCCGATGGTGTTATGAGCCTTATTCCCGCATCAATATAGTATATTAATGCCGGTTTTCAAGGCAATTTTGATAACTATAGACTTAGCTAATCAGGTTAGCGACGATCGTTACAGCGACCCCTAGCGCCCGGAGGTAGAATTGCATAAACAAAGGCAAGCGATTCTGAATCAAATGATTTTACAGGACAACCCGGTCCTTAGAATGTTATTTTCTCAAAATAATGTTCTGGTTAACTTGGGCTTTGCATTGTGAATGGATTGAAATACATGCCAAATGTCTTTTCTAACTCCATTCCATGCTTTGTGGAATCAGATCTTCAGTGAACAAGGATTCACTGAATTAATCTGATTATGATCAACCACTTTTGTTTTGTCTTTTGTTTGTTTTGCATGTAAATAGTTCCTTAGCTTAGCTTCTTTTTATCTTCATTTTGCTTAGTAGTTTAGTTAAGTTTCACTAGCCTAGTAGAGAGGATTTGTTAATTGAAATATTGTGTTAATTCAGATAAACAGCATTACATAGTGATGTTCTCTGGATGCTCATTTTATTAAATTCTTGAACTTGAAAAGAAGTTGTCACTCCTTTATTCTATGTGTGTGCAGAATTTGCTGTTAAAAGATCGCTAGTGCTCAAATTCATCCCTTTCAACCATTGTCTTGATATCAGCTTAAGAGCTGATCATCACCAGACAATACTTAACAGACAGAGAGTTATTTATGAAACATTAAATAACTTTAAACAGTGTATAATTGCACTCAAACAATATGCCTTTTTTCCTCTGCCTGTCCTGTCATGCACCATAGCAGTACTGTCTTTAAGCTGAAGAGGCATTGAATAAAAAACTGTGTGGATGGATGAAGAGGACAAAGAAAAAAAAAACACTGGAATGTATGCAAACACATACATACACCCATACATCCACAGACACACGTTTGCAGAGGCTCGTGCAGCCTCTCTTCTGTCTTACTCTGATTGAGTACAGAGAGTTCCTCCCTAAAGGGATAATTTCACGCCATTGTATTAGAATAATTTGCTTGGTGTGGCAATGACATAGGACGAGGGCACGCACTCATAATGCAGCCTGATGCATTACCACAGAAAGCACATACGAACTGCATAGAATGAAAGCACGGCTGAATATGTAATTGTGGTTTTCCATTTTAGAGCATGACATTAAAAAATAAACATATGCATTAGATACAGTAATATTTGTTGGTTTATTTTTATGTAATTAATATTTGATGGAATTAAAGTGATGTTGTAGGAATGGAACAATAAGAAGTAAGACAATGGATCGGTTTTCAGCTTATTAATTTTTTTGTGATTGTAATGTGTATCTGTAGTCACAATGCCCCTTGTGGAATTGGGATGTGATTTTGGACTGGGTCTACCAGGCCAGAGATAAACACTCAGTTGGCTGCCTGCAATAAAGTTCACATCCCTGAAAAGAAGAATCTTACTGGGTCTTCAGGATAGACAAATCAGGTTTTGATTCATCCCTTTGGTCTGCTGATAAATATGCTACCCCTTCAAAAGAAAACAAATTGGCTGAAAGTTTCATTCTTTGACAATCCATGCAGATCCCTTACAGTTGAAACCAGACATTTTCATATACTATAAAAAGACAAATATGAAATTCTTTCCCTTACTGTCAGACATGAAATCTAAATAACCTTTTCCTGTCTTAAGTCCGTTAGAATTACCAAAATATTTATATTTGCTAATGCCTGAATAATGAGAGAAGGCTTATTTTTGACAATAAGTTAGAAATGACAATAATTACTTTCTTCATATTCAGAAGTTTGTATAAACTAACATCACTATGCCTTTACAAAATTTGGGAACACCCAGATGATGATGTCAGGTCTTTGGAAGCTTCTGATAGGTTTACTGACAACATTTGAGTCACACCTGTGGAAGTTTTAAAGGCACACCTAAAACATTCTGCCTCTTTATCCAACATAATGGGAAAGTCAAAGGAAATCAGCCAAGATATCAGGAAGAGAATTAAGCACTTGCACAAGTCTGGTCCATCCTTGGGTGCAATTTCAAAAGCCCGAAGGTGCCACGTTCATCTGTTCAGACAATTATACACAAGTATAAATACCATGGGACTGTCCAGACATCATATCGTTTAGAAAGGAGACAGGTTTTGTGTCCCAGAGATGAACGTGCTTTGGTCCAAAATGTGCACCAACACAAGAACAGAAGCAAACGACCTTGTGAAGATGCTGGCTGAAGCTGGTCAGAGGGTGTCATTATGCACAGTGAAACGAGTTCTGGACTGACATGGGCTGAAAGGCTGCTCCACCATGAAGAAGCCATTACTCCAAAAGAAACGCATCAAAACCAGATTACAGTTTGCAAATGTACACAGGGCTAAGGAAATTAATTTTTGGAGACATGTCCTGTGGTCTGACAAAACTAAAAGTAAACCGTTTTGTCATAAGAAAAGGTAATTATGTGGAAATTCTGAAGCAACTTCTCAAGACATCAGCAAGAAAGTTGATGCTTTGGTGCAAATGTATCTTCCAAATAAACTATAATTAAGGATATCAAAGTCAGTGTTCTTGAGTGGCCATCACAAAGCCCAGATCTTAATCCCATTAAACACATGTGGCAAAACCAGGAACAAGTCTCACCAGGATAGTTTTGTGTTATTCAAAGATCCTGAAAGAGTGGAATCTAAGCTGTTCAATGACGTCAAACGTGAAAATCAAATTATGGCCATTTGAATGTTGGCACTGTGCAAAGAATCTTAGGGAGAAAACAGTCCTGAAGTGGGACTTTCTCCATTTTCGATCCCCTGCTCTGACTGTTTCTGTCATTGTGTCCTTGGGCAAGACACTTCACCCGCATTGCCTGCTGGCAGTGATCAGATGGTCCAGTGGCACCGATGTTTGGCAGCCTTGCTTCTGTCAGTATGCGCTTTGGGGTAGTTAGACTTGATAAAGCGCTGTACAAGCCATTTATCATTTTCCATGGTACCTGTCTATAAGAATATTTAATGCGTCTTATAATGCGGTACGCATTATGTGTAGACACACACACACACACACACACACACACACACACACACACACACACACACACACACATACACACACACATACACACACACACTATTAACTTTAACCCAAATGATAATTATTAATGTTGTATGGTGTTTAGCCATTGACTTCTCTGTTTAAACAATTTGGCATGGCTAACATGTTCATATTTTGTTTATGTGTGATAAAATAAACTAAATAAATTGCATTCAGGATTAAAATATCCCCTTGAGCACACACTGGAATGAAGAATTATCATTAAATTATGGCACAAGCTTAATTTAAATCTGAAACATTGTTTACTTGTGGTCTGGTAATCACTTAATTTCCCATGGTGGATTTTATAGATGAAAGCCTTCTCATTTTGTCCTCCAACACTTTTGAGAAAATCTCGCTGGAGAGAAAGAGCAACACTTGTCGATGACAATCCAGTGTGGCAGATGAAACAGTAATTGGGCTGCATGCTCCTTTTTTTGCCTGCTGATTGAGGAAGATACCAAGAGTCGATGTGAAGGTTGACGATAAAAACAAGGGTCAAACTTTCACTGTTCGTATTATTGATCCTGGACTCATAAATTTGAGGAAGTGTTTATGAAAGTCCATAGAAAAAATATTGTTGTTATCCATGCTGCAATATTAACAACTTTCTTTTAGAAACTATAGAAGACATTTTTCCCACAATAAAATATTTTTTGACAGTTATTGCAAATACTTAATGGAAGCTGTTTCCCAACCAGGTTTTAGCTTTAAGGGGAAATCATTTGAGCATGTGGGCAGCTCTTTGACTAGAGTTCCTCATAAATTGTCTGTAGAAATTTGCAAATCCAGAGTTGGGGGGATGGGCTCCATATTTTAGTGGAGACCTGAGATTTCTCAGGAGCGGGGGCAGTCCAGACCCAACCTGACAAAAAAGACAAACAGAAAACCATGTACACAGTTACATTCACATGTTCCCACCCTAGTGCCCCCACATACAAACAATCTTACCCATAAAAGGGGACAAAGTACACAAACTCGCACTCATCACACACATCCAGGCCAGAGGGGTGACCAGACCCAGGAGGAGAACCCCAACATCAATATGGGGGTGCGGGGGACCACCACAACCTAACCTACCCGGTTCATACTTCACTCCTAACTCCCCACCCCGATTCCAACCCAGACGACCCACGGGCCCATCCACCCAGAGATGGTGCCAACATGATTTGAATGGCCAGCCAACCAGAGCTCTCCCCCATACCCTGCCCTCCATACCTAAGCCCTACCCCCATATTCCAGGGTAGAGCAAAAGCTGACCCCCGTGACCCAATTCCCACCCTAAGCCCAGACTCCGACCAGGTGGCCTGCTCCTCCTTTAGGCCCGAATTCTGGATGGCAATCGGAGAACAGGGGTGTGAGAAAGACCCTGAGCCTTCCTCTGCCTGCTCAAATGTCATGTTGTTGCATGTTGTTCTCAAGTGCATTTAAAACTGGGAGGACCAAAAGAGACTCCCCCCCATGCACCCTACCCAGAACACCCTCAATGTCTAAAAGCAATTGGGGCAGAGGAAGCTGTCATGATTTAGGTCTTTCTTTGCTTTGTTCTGGACTTATTAGTTTCTACTCACCTGAGCAAAGTCATCTGTCACCTCCCTGTCCACTCTCCAGTCAACTCAGTCATCAGCCCACACCAGTTCCACTTGCTGCCACTAATCAGTGCTTACTCTGCTTACCTGTTCACCTCAGTCACCCACTCACTGCCCTATTGTCACATCACCTCACTCGTTCTCTGCCGCCGTGGTATTTTTAGTTTGTGTGTGCTCCACCTGCACCGGCTCAAGTCTGTTTCCACCTGCATCTCCTGATCTGTCAGTATTTTCAATTAACACTTTTTTATGTAACACTGTGTTTGGCTGAACTTCAGGTTCACACCTACAATCGTTGCAGAAGCCACCAGGGGTGAGGCCTACACAATGAGCCCCTCCAGATGCCCTTTTCCTCTGGAATTGATGTCCCACAAATATGTGTGTTGTGAGAATGTTATAAATGAAAGTGCCTAAGATGTATTAAAAATTGGGGGCAAGGACATCACAAGTCAGCAGGGCTGGGAAATCCTCCCCAGGGGGCGTGGGGGCGTCCCCAGCGACACTGTCCATGAATGTGCCAACATTTTTTACAGATGGATAAAAAAAAAACTCAGTTAATAATTTTTGGATCAATGGAGGAGCGATCAAGACTTAGCACACAATTTCAGTTTCTTCAGCTAGTAACCTCTGATCAGGCCTGAAATCTGGGTGTAGTGA
The DNA here is from genome assembly GCA_037039145.1 of Fundulus diaphanus. NCBI lineage: Eukaryota > Metazoa > Chordata > Actinopteri > Cyprinodontiformes > Fundulidae > Fundulus > Fundulus diaphanus. The sequence goes on along the minus strand of CM073137.1, from coordinate 46,205,351 downwards.
TGGACTCAGACCTGAACCTTCAAAGGCATCTAAACATGATTACAAAGTTAGCCTTCTGTCACCTGAAGAACATTTCCAGAATTAAAGGACTAATGCCTCTGTAGGATCTCAAAAAAACTAATCCATGCTCTTAACTTTAGTCAAATTGATTACTGCAAAGATGTCTTCACTAGATGTCATAAGACAGCTGCAGTTGATCCAGAACGCTGCTGCCCGTGTCCTCGCTAAGACTAAGAAAGTAGAGCACATCACCCCAGTTCTAAAGTCTTTACACTGGCTCGCTATATCTCAGAAAGCAGACTTTAAAATATTTCTGTTAGTCTATGAATAACTGAATGGCTTTGCACCTAAATACATCACAGACTTGTTATCAGTGTAACAACCGTCCAGACCACTAAGGTCTTCTGGCTCAAATCTACTCTGCATACCCAGAACCAAACAAGGAGAAGCAGCATTTAGTTCTTACGCTCTACTTATCTGGAACAAACTTCCAGAAAACTGTAAAAGTGCTGAAACCCTGAGTTCCTTTAAATCAAGATTAAAAACCTTTTTGTTTAGAGTTGCCTTTAAATGTGAGCTGAAACTTCATTAGCTTAAGTTTGTAGTCCAACTTGCCTTTACCTGCCTCTATTATACTACTGCAATGTACTTTCCTCTGTATGTCTTCTTTTCTTTATTCTGTTCATGTACAGCACTTTGAATTGTCTTGTTACTGAAATGTGCTATATAAAATGTAAATGTATTGCTTTCTCTCTTAATGCATTTAATGCATTAAGAGGGAAATGCATAATCCATTCTCAGGATTACCCAGAATCCCCTTTAAATTTTATAACAGTTAAATACGTTTTATAACAATGGTTTCTAACAACTTGAATTTTTCAACATTGCCGGTCTTTATAAACTTTATAATATCAACAACATGTAATATTCTGAGTTCTGTTATGGTTTGTTAGTGTTAGTTTTCCTTCTCTTCCCTGTCTTTTGTTATCTGGCTGTTTTGAGTTCTGTCTAGTCTGGTTTCTTGTTTAGATTAGTGTTTACTGTTGTAGTTTATTCTGTTATGTCTTCAGAAGTTTCTTAGTTTTGGTTTGTTCTTGTTTTGAGCCTCGGCACTGATGTCTGGTCTAATTACTTACTCTGCACACCTGCCTAACTCCACCCCTGCTGCAATCACGTCTCACCGGTTTCACCTGATTCCACCTCCATATAAACTGCTGAGACCAGACATCAGTGCCAGGTTGTCTTGTTGAGTTGATGGGTGAGTCTCCTCCTGCAGCATTCAGTTTTTGTATTGCTTTTTGGATTATTTTGTCCCTCTTGTCTCCAGAAGCCTGAGCCATCCTGTTCTGTCGGTCTGTCCCTGTTCGTACCTGCCCTGCTGGTCTGTTTATTTTTATACCGTCTTTTGGTTCGACGGTTTCTTTTGGATTTTTCCCTGTTTGTTTTTTTGATTTTGTTATTAAAGAGCCTTTCCTTTGAACAAACCTCTGCTGGTCTGGCTGAATTCTGGGTCCGCTGCCTCTGTTCATTACATTACAACCTGGCCATTTTTGGACCCATCGCCAGATCAGCAAGTTTATTTTTTGTTTTTTCCTGCCCCTTTTTTTTTTTCTCTCTGAGGTTTGCGGTGTTCCTTGGGCCCTGTCACCTGCAGAGCAGTTATGCAGGGAGTTTCTTTTGAAGGTTCCAGGTTAGTGCTCTGTCCCCCTGGTTTCGGTCCAGGACGCCACCGCCAAGGGCGGAGCGCATTGCCGCAGCCGTCCCGCCGCCGCAGACGTCGTCGGGCGGTTGAAGCCTCTGCTCCTGTCCCTGAGGGTCCGCCGCCAGCAAGCAATGTGGAAACCCAGGAGTCTTCGCCACCAGCGGGCGACGTGGAGGTCCAGGAGGGTCCGCCATCAGCAAGTGACGAGGGGGAATATCTGGTCCTGGAGAATAAAATAAGGATGTTTGCCCCCATTATTAAACGCCTCAGGGAGGCTCTCCTCTGCCAATATTCAGAGGGGCTGGAGCAGAAATTAAAGGAGGTGGAGGGGCATTACAGGTCAGCCCTCCAAGCGTTCTACAGCCGACCGAAGTCTGTCCCCGAGGGTCCGGCCGACGCCTCGGCCCCCGAATCTGCCCCCGAGGGTCCGGCCGACGCCTCGGCCCCCGAATCTGCCCCCGAGGGTCCGGCCGACGCCTCGGCCCCCGAATCTGCCCCCGAGGGTCCGGCCGACGCCTCGGCCCCCGAATCTGCCCCCGAGGGTCCGGCCGACGCCTCGGCCCCCGAATCTGCCCCCGAGGGTCCGGCCGACGCCTCGGCCCCCGAATCTGTCCCCGAGGGTCCGGCCGACGCCTCGGCCCCCGAATCTGTCCCCGAGGGTCCGGCCGACGCCTCGGCCCCCGAATCTGTCCCCGAGGGTCTGGCCGACGCCTCGGCTCCTGTCAAGCCCAATGAGGGGGTCCAGGAGGACCTGCCTCCGTTCAAGCTCCGAGGGGGGCTCTGAAGGACACGTCTCCGTCCGAGCCTCAAGAAGGGGTCCAGGAGGATCCGTCGCCGACTTGCGACGCGGAGACCCAGGAGGGTCCGTCGCCGACTTGCGACGCGGAGACCCAGGAGGGTCCGTCGCCGTCATGCGACGCGGAGACCCAGGAGGGTCCGTCGCCGTCATGCGACGCGGAGACCCAGGAGGGTCCGTCGCCGTCATGCGACCCGGAGACCCAGGAGGGTCCGTCGCCGATCTGCGAGGTGGGAACTCAGACGGACGCTTCCTCCTTCGGGCGCTCCGGGCCTCGGGAGAAGGCTCAGCACCCATGGCCTCCTGGAGACTTTGACCCCCTCAGCGTTCTTCTAAAGTCTCAACCCCTAGTCGCCCTGGTAGACGGCCAACTTTGGGAGAGACTCTACTGGCTGTCACTGTCCGACATTCTCCAGAGTCTGGTGTTGAGACTTTTTGTCACTAAGGGTCTGGCTCCCTCCACAGTCATCTGGAGCCAGGCTTCCTCATCCACAGCCTGTACCCAGGCTTCCTCATCCACAGCCTGCACCCAGGCTTCCTCATCCGAAGCCTGCACCCAGGCTTCCTCATCCGAAGCCTGCACCCAGGCTTCCTCATCCGAAGCCTGCACCCAGGCTTCCTCATCCGAAGCCTGCACCCAGGCTTCCTCATCCGAAGCCTGTAGCCCGGGGCCTCCTCATCCGAAGCCTGTAGCCCGGGGCCTCCTGAAGCCTGTAGCCCGGGGCCTCCTGAAGCCTGTAGCCCGGGGCCTCCTGAAGCCTGTAGCCCGGGGCCTCCTGAAGCCTGTAGCCCGGGGCCTCCTGAAGCCTGTAGCCAGGCTCCCTCTCTAGTCGCCTGTAGCCAGGCTCCCTCTCTAGTCGCCTGTAGCCAGGCTCCCTCTCTAGTCGCCTGTAGCCAGGCTCCCCCTTCAGCCGCCTGTAGCCAGGCTCCCCCTTCAGCCGCCTGTAGCCAGGCTCCCCCTTCAGCCGCCTGTAGCCAGGCTCCCCCGTCAGTCGCCTGTAGCCAGGCTCCTTCTTCAGCCAGTAACCTGGTACCGCCGCCTGTACCCATTAAGCAGGCACGGTCTCCCTTACCCTTTAACCCGGCGCTTCCCTTAACCATTAACCCGGCGCTTCCCTTAACGATTAGCCCGGCGCCTCCTTTAGCCTGTAGTCCGGCGCCTTCTTTAGCCTGTAGTCCGGCGCCTTCTTTAGCCTGTAGTCCGGCGCCTTCTTTAGCCTGTAGTCCGGCGCCTTCTTTAGCCTGTAGTTTGGCGCCTCCCTTAGCCTGTAGTCCGGCACCCTGTTCTGTTTTCTCCCTCTGCAGGAGTTGGGGTCCGAGGTTCCTGCTCCGCCGACGGCCTCCTGTCGCCCTGCTCCGCCGACGGCCTCCTGTCGCCCTGCTCCGCCGACGGCCTCCTGTCGCCCTGCTCCGCCGGCGGCCACCTGAAATCCTGTCTCACCTGGGCCGTCCGCCGGGACGACCGCCGGAGGTCCTGACTCGCCGGGGCCGCCCGCCGGAGGTCCTGACTCGCCGGGGCCGCCCGCCGGAGGTCCTGACTCGCCGGGGCCGCCCGCCGGAGAACCTGTCACGCCGGGGCCGCCCGCCGGAGAACCTGATTCGCTGGGGTCGTCCGCCGGGACGCCCACCAGACTCTCTGTTCAGGAACTTGTTTTTGAAAATTTTCAGTTAGTCTGGATTCGCCCTATGTGGGTTGTTTTTTGTTTCAGGCCCTGACCCTCCGTCCTGGAACCCCCTCCTCCCGCCCGGGCTTATTTATTTATTTTTGTTCTGTTTTGGACTTTCATACACGTGGAGGGCGTCTGGAATCCGCCCTTGAGGGGGGGGGGGGCTCTGTAATATTCTGAGTTCTGTTATGGTTTGTTAGTGTTAGTTTTCCTTCTCTTCCCTGTCTTTTGTTATCTGGCTGTTTTGAGTTCTGTCTAGTCTGGTTTCTTGTTTAGATTAGTGTTTACTGTTGTAGTTTATTCTGTTATGTCTTCAGAAGTTTCTTAGTTTTGGTTTGTTCTTGTTTTGAGCCTCGGCACTGATGTCTGGTCTAATTACTTACTCTGCACACCTGCCTAACTCCACCCCTGCTGCAATCACGTCTCACCGGTTTCACCTGATTCCACCTCCATATAAACTGCTGAGACCAGACATCAGTGCCAGGTTGTCTTGTTGAGTTGATGGGTGAGTCTCCTCCTGCAGCATTCAGTTTTTGTATTGCTTTTTGGATTATTTTGTCCCTCTTGTCTCCAGAAGCCTGAGCCATCCTGTTCTGTCGGTCTGTCCCTGTTCGTACCTGCCCTGCTGGTCTGTTTATTTTTATACCGTCTTTTGGTTCGACGGTTTCTTTTGGATTTTTCCCTGTTTGTTTTTTTGATTTTGTTATTAAAGAGCCTTTCCTTTGAACAAACCTCTGCTGGTCTGGCTGAATTCTGGGTCCGCTGCCTCTGTTCATTACATAACATTTTAAAAGGTTTTCAGCCTGACACATCCCTACAGTCAAAACAGAAGATGAAACTAAACTCACAACATTCTCTCCCTGGAAAGAGGCCACATGTTACTTTAAGTAGCCATGAACCTCAGCATCAATAACATACACATACCTAAGGTAGACAAGCTGAATATGGCAAGAATCAATCCATTACTATTAAAGACAAATTACAATCACATTAAGTTTTATACTCTTCCAATAGTTTGTTATTAATCATCCACAGAGTACGTTACCTCAATGCAGTGAAGCCATTGCTCCAAGGATTACAGAGAATCTCTTCCTATTCAGACTACTGATGGCAAGTACAGACTAAACTGCAAATGCTGCTGTTGTCCCATTTAGCAGGATTTATCTATAATGTCCTTGGGTTATTGTTTGATACTAACATTGGTTTGATGATCTGAAACATAAGTTCGGCAAAGAGTAAAATCTGAAGAAATCTGTAAGGGGGCAAACACTTTTTAACATGACTGTATAGACCAGTTCACGTGTGACGTCAGCGCTGCATCCGGGTCACGGTGGTTGGCAAAAACAGTACTGTTCTCGTCTACTACATGACAAAACGGGTGATTTAGAGCGTACTTTTAGTTCGTTTATTTTTGGAATCTAAACAATGTCTACGACTTGTTGTGCTCCCGGTTGCACACAGAGGCATTCCAAATCGTTGGATGTACGTTTCTGTCGTTTACCGAAGGAGGAAGAAAGAAGAAAGAAATGGATAATTTCAATGAAAAGAGCACAGGCAGACACTCCCAATGGACTGGGGGATCCATCATACCACGACAGAATATGCAGTCTACACTTCATCTCCGGTAAATACAACTTAATTCTGCACTAGTCATTGTTCTACTTAAATAGCGGCGGAGGCGAGGTGGCGATCGCTAGACGGGGCCAGGAGAAGCGGAGTCGATGCGCTGCAGCAGCAGCAGCTCCATTACGCCCCCGTTCACGCGCGCTAGTACGTCTGTGTTTACGCTGCAATGTCGCCGACCCCCCCACCCATTTTAACAAGACAAAAACACCAAAATAATCCGTAGTGAACAATGTTTTTTTTAACCTACCGGGCGGGTCTTCCTCTCTGCTGAGGCGCAGTCTGTGTCCGACTCCGCGTTCGTATGTTACACAAACATGTCTGAACATCCATCCATCCATGTTCTGACCCTCATGGCGTCGCGGGCGTTGCTGGAGCCTATGTCCAGATATAATATAATTGTAGCCGTCCAGTGGTTTCATGCTTCCATGCTCTCTCGTGTGTACTGGCCTGCCGTGTTTATAAGGCAGCTGTATATGTCGCGGTACGGAGCACTTGGCAGCATTTCACAGACTCACTCCGTCCCTTCAGGCTTTTGCTGTGTGGATCTGGCAGTCTGATACCTCCAACCATCAACTTAGTCTTAAAACGATCTTGTGATACGTTATCTAAAGAAGAAAAATACGTGGAGAACTCGTCAGTTTCTCTGTTTGCGTCCGCCATTGTGTTCGTCTTTTGCCAACCAGTCCGGCGCGCATGCGCGAAAAACCCGAATCAAAACAATAACAATGAACTGGGGTCCGTTCTTCGTACGTCGCTAACTCAGTTAGCAGGATTTCATTGTTGACGATTTGGCATGATCTTGGATCGTTTGGTTCTTCGAAAGACATCCTGCACTTGTTGTCATAGCAACATGTGCGCCAGCTTAAGCCTGCTCGAGAGCAGGCTTATTTCATGTAAACAAGATTAGATCACGGCTGTATAAGCGGAGGAGATAGGGAAGTCTGCCGTAGCCATGTCCATTTTTACGACTGCAACCTGTTGCGGAAGGTGCAAGAATAAGAGTTTTTCGAATTAATCGCGTATTGCGCAATAGACAGGATCCTTTAGCGCAGCGCGACAGTGTAATTGTAGAGAGATTTTCTTGGTGGCTGTTATAAACAAACACATCATTTAACAGTGGCCTTTAAAGAGGAAAAAGTGGTGTTGGAGCCATAAATCTAAAATATTTAAGTTATTTGTATGATGGTTTGCTTTTTATTTGTATCCTATTCAGTAAGAAGATTTGTTCGGGCCATTTTATTGTGAAGTTTAATTTACTTTGAAAGGCTTGCTTCCTGTCCAGCCGTATATTGGATTAGAAAAAACTATGGATGGATTATCTAGCCACGGAGCAATACAGTTTTACCGTGTAAACTGTGGATGACTTGGAAAAGGAAAATGTTCATTTTTTATGGATAAAGATTTTTTTTTGTTAAAATTCCCAGTTTGCACATGTCCTTTACTTCCCGTGTCTAAGGAATGACACTGAAATTTGGATCTCTTGACATAACAAGTGCCTTTTTAAAATAAAGTATAATAATTAAAGGCTACCATTTTGTAGAATATTCTTGAATTTCACTTTTACTTGTCCCCATGTTCTAGTGGGTCCCGTGGAGGCTCTGACATAAAAGAACAAAGTAAATATGAGATTATTAAAATGCAAAAATTCATACTGTAGAAAGTGATAGAAACATCTACCATGGACAGTATTTATGCATTAATTTGTCTGCTGCTTTTTGCCAGCCCTCTCTCCTGGCTTTAACAGATTTTGAGGTGTTTTAATTAATGACTCAAATTCAGCATAACCTTCCATGCTCTTGTTCTGCTTGGGAGAAAAACTGTGGGCGTTCTTTGGCCATGCTGAACAGCCAATAGCAGCGGTGCTGATCAATGTTTCTACTATCGATACATTTCCCCTTTTAAACAAACGCATGCACGCGCAGTTGTCTCAGATAACTCAATCCAGCCATACTAATCGTAAACAACAGGTGTGTTCGAAGAACCCAATTAGCCGGATCATGATTAGCCGGATGAAATCATCTTGGATGTCTCATTTGATCTTGGATGTTTTAAGCAACGTACGAAGAACGGACCCCTGGTCTATATCTGGTTGGTCCCAATATGTCCCAGGACCAAAGCTGTCAGGATCTGGGTTTTTGTTTTGACTGTTTGTTTATTTTGATCTATTAGTTAAACTCTCCAGCTTTAAAGCTCAGTTTTGGTTTCGGGTTCTTTCTTGTTTGGTTTCTGTTATAGCTTGTGTTCTGTTTAGTGTTAGGTTTTGGTTCTGTTTTGGGTTATGGTCTAGTTTGGATTTTATTGTGGTTTGATTTTGTTTATTATCACTTCACTTGGCCTGCTCTGTTTACTTCTCTGTATCCAGCCTTTAATCAGTCACTCAGTTCACCTGCCAGCTATCTGCCAGCTCACCTCGTAGACAACACCCAGTCACTCCTCTTCTCCAGTCACCATCCAATCAGTGTCAGTTTTCTTCCAGTCACTCCCTTGTTCCTGATAAGCTCCACCCATGTCAGTAATTAGTCTTCACTCCTGTTCACCTGCTCACTCCCCTATATAGTCCTGTCACAAACCTCTGCAATCTGCCAGATCAATTCGAGCCACTTGGTGAGTCTTATCCAGCGTTGTATTTCTGATAGCCCTGTTTGATATCGACCCGATTGCCTTTTTGATTCTGAGCCAGCCTAATCCCTGAACCTGATTTTCTTGCCCTGTATAATTGCTTACCTGTTTTTCTGACCTGGACCTGCCTTGGGATATTTTGAGTTTTGCCTTAGCCTTGTCTGTACTTCTGCCTTTTTGGATTGCCATTTTGTGTACTGGATTTTGGACCACTGTGCATTGCCTGTCCCAGTTTATCATTAAATCCTGTTTTTGCTTGAAACCTATCTTGTCTGGTTGAATACTGGGTCCATCTGTCTCTGGTTCATGACAAAAGCAGCATAGCTCCACATGAAGCTTTCACTTAGTACACCCCGACAGTCACTTCAGGATAGCAGCCAATATGAGCTGCAGCTCATTATCTGAGAAGCTGCTGATGAAAAACAACATCCAATAAATTATAGGCAGGAAGTTAGTGATGGGAAGTGAATTGTTAAGCACAGCTAATGGATTTCTACTGATAGAGGCTAAACAGATACGTTTCATTGGCACAAGGTAATTATAAAACACTGCAGGGAAAGTTAAAGGTAACCTCATTTTAAACAACACTTTTCAACTTGTTTTATGGAACTTTTCTGCTTCAATAACAAATGCTGAAGTGAGCGGATTTCATGAGAGCGGACACTACCATGATGTAGGGGGCTTTTTTCCTCACACACCTTACAAGAGAAGTGTTGATAGGAAGCTATGCTGCTGACAGCTGCTGTGCTTTCCCAAGCAGCAGAGTAGAGGGTAGCCCTTAAAAGTCATCCAAGCCAGGAAAAGGGATCTGCTCATGATGAATCACCAAAAGCTCTGTGTCCATCTCCTCATTCCTCTTTCTACGAGCCTCTCTGCAGTCCTCTCCTTCCCCTGCTCCCGGCATAAAGCTTTAATATTGATTCAGCTGGCTAACTGCTCTCCCTGTGTGCCCTGTTAGGGAGGCTGAAGTATTTCTTCACTCGTTTAAGACTGCTTTTTACCAAAAAACAACTTTCATGTTTTTTTCTGCTATTGTCTGTTGTTATGGACAACTCCAAAACTCCCAAAGAGCATAACTTTTAATACAACAGTATATATTTCAAAGCTAGCTAATAGTTGGGAAGGTATGAAATCTTCCATGTTTGTGAGAGCGCGAGGAAAGCAGAAAGGAAGAGACAGCAGCTGTTCCTCCACTACAGCTTTGCCACTGCTCTTCAGCCTGAGGCCATGCCTGAAGCTTGAATAGGAGAGGTGTAATTTGATCAGTTTTTCCCATCACCACAATGTCCTTCATTCACTTTGTTTAACAAAAGCCTGAAGATTAATAGAAATTCCTGGAACGCAGAACAGGGCTGTTAATCTGCTTTGTGAAAAAGTCCATAATTATCTGTTAATATATCTGCCATGTGGCAATAGGCTTGGTAACCTTTTTTTTATATATATTTTTGACTTGGTTTCTCAACTTAACCTATTTTAGTTAAATCACTTAGTTTATGGCACAGTCGGCTACAGAGACTTGCTTGCTACAACAAAAAGGTCCTGAGTTTCAACCCAGGCCTGGGGTCTTTCTGCCTGGAGTTTGCATGTTCCCTGTGCATGTGTGGGTTCTCTCTGGGTACTCCGCCTTCCTCCCGCAATAAAAAACACGACTGTTAGGTTAATCAATCTCTCTAAATTGTTCTTTGGTGTGAGTGTGTGCATGCATGGTTGATTTTCCTGTGAGCAGGGCTGTAGCCAGACTTTAAAAAGTACTGAGGTCCACCACTCATTGTCCTCCTGCACATTGGTTACAACCAAGACGTAATTAAAACGGAAGCAGTTATTTATTTATATTTAAGTGGCTTTAATGTATGAATGATATGTGTGTGTATGTGTGAATCCATGGGGAGCAACATCAGCTGAAACAACAGAGGGACTCAGGGCACAACCATAATGACACTCTGAATCAGAATCAGAATCAAGGTTATTGCCAAGTAGGTTTGCACTTCCAAGGAATTTGACTTGGTGTTGATGGTGCAGACAAAAAATAAAATAAGATAAAATAAAATGGATATATATACAGAAGCTATATACACTCAGTAAACTGTGCGTTAATGTAACGCAGAAGCTTGTAAGTCCCGAACGGGGGAGAGAGGCAGTGTCCAGTTTCACGGGCGGCTCTTGGCCTTGTTCATAAGGCCGGTAGCAGATGGGAAAAAACTGTTCTTGTGGCATGAGGTTCTGGTCCTGATGGACCGCAGCCTCCTGCCAGAGGGAAGTGACTGAAATAGTCTATGACTGGGGTGCGAGGGATCAGCCACAATCTTCCCTGCACGCCTCAGAGTCCTGGAGGCGTACAGGTCCTGAAGAGATGGAAGATCGCAGCCAATCACCTTCTCTGCAGACCGGATGACACGCTGCAGTCTGCCCTTGTTCTTAGCGGTGGCACCAGCGTACCAGATGGTGATGGAGGAGGTGAGGATGGACTCAATGATGGAGGAGTAGAACTGCACCATCATTGTCCTTGGCAGGTTGAATTTCTTCAGCTGCCGTAGGAAGTACATCCTCTGCTGGGCTTTCTTGGTGAGGGAGTTGATGTTCAGCTCCCACTTTAGGTCCTGGGAGATGATAGTTCCCAGGAAGCGGAAAGACTCCACTGTTGATTGTGGAGTCACAGAGGGTGATGGGGCTGAGTTCTTCCTGAAGTCCACAACCATCTCCACTGTTTTTAAAGCGTTGAGCTCCAGGTTGTTCTCCCTGCACCAGGTCGCCAGATGGTCAGCCTCCCACCTGTAGGCGGACTCGTCACCATCAGAGATAAGTCCGATGAGAGTGGTGTCGTCCGCGAACTTCAGGAGCTTGACAGACTGGTGACTGGAGGTGCAGCTGTTGGTGTACAGGGAGAAAAGCAGAGGAGAAAGAACACAGCCCTGGGGGGAACCAGTGCTGATGAGCTGTGAGTCAGAGTCATGTTTTCCCAGCTTCACGTGCTGCTTCCTGTCAGACAGGAAGTCTGTGATCCACCTGCAGGTGGAGTCGGGCACGTTCAGCTGGGAGAGCTTCTCCTGAAGCAGAGCTGGGATGATTGTGTTGAAGGCTGAGCTGAAATCCACAAACAGGATCCTGGCGTAGGTTCCTGCAGAGTCCAGGTGCTGGAGGATGTGGTGAAGGGCCAGGTTGACAGGGTCGTCTGCAGATCTGTTGGCTCTGTAGGCAAACTGTAGGGGGTCCAGGAGGGGGTCGGTGATTTCTTTTAGGTGTGAAAGCACAAGGCGCTCAAAGGACTTCATAACCACAGAGGTCAGAGCGACGGGTCTAAAGTCATTAAGTCCTGTGGTCCTTGGCTTCTTGGGAACAGGGATGATGGTGGAGGATTTGAAGCAGGCTGGCACGTGACATGTCACCAGTGAGGTGTTAAAAATGTCTGTGAACACTGGAGACAGCTGATCAGCACAGTGCTTCAAGGTGGAAGGAGAGACAGAGTCTGGTCCAGCAGCTTTCCGGGGGTTCTGTCTTCTGAAGAGTTTGTTAACATCTCTCTCATGTATGGAAAGAGTTGTCACTGAGGAGGAGCCTCACTGGTCAACTTCTTTGATGTCCTCACTACAGGTTTGCAGAGTTTTAGTTTCTGCCTGTAAGCAGGAATCAGGTGAACCATGACGTGGTCAGAAAAAAGGAAATGAGTTTATACAGATGTTAATCGCTCACACTGCACAAACACATTCAAAACACAAGATTTTAGCATACATTTGACCTTTTTATCAAATACCAGAGAGATTATACTGTCTCATACATGTTCTTTCTTTCAGGCTCCTGTTCTGTGTCTTCAAGTTTTTCACAAACAATTCGTCTGTCATGTCTCTCATATCTTATTGTTCTCTCATCTGTCTCTCTATCACTGTCCTCTCTTTCTCTCTCTATGTCCTTCTCCTCTCTCTCTCTCTCTCTTTCCTTTTTCTCTCTCTATGTCCTGTTCCTCTCCCTTGTTCTGCCGCTGTCTTCTTACCCCTGTGCTCACACTCACCTGTCCTGACTTAAGTTATCCACCTGCCTAGTTTGTCTTTATGTCTGAATTAATTTAGATTTGACTCACTGAAATATTTCTGTAAAAGAACACAAATATAACTAAACCGCTCTTTATTAAGTAGTATACATTTTATAGTGAAACTGTAATATTTTTAGTTTTTCATACAGTGGGTATGGAGGATTTCGTCTTTTAATACTGTCACGGTGGAACCCTGTTTGTCTTAATAACTGAAATCACTGCCCAAAGAATGATTAGTTCTAGAATGTTTCACTGAATCACAACAAGGTAAAGTAAGGCCAAAGGAACTTTAGTTGAACTACTCTTGGCTCCTACTATCTTTTTCCAAAGATCTGTTTATAAGACTTCCTAGAAATGGAAGAGCACACACACCATTTCACACACACACCCCTCCAACTAGGGATGGAGGGCTTTTGGTCCAGAGCAGCGCCTGTACACAGTAAGATATCATGTTCCTATTTACGTCATACTGTATCCCTATAAAGGCTGAAAGTTACCCCATATAGTTGGGATTGTTGGGACTTCTGTGAAATGAAGATGATTGTAAGTCCAGAATAAACGAATCCCCCTGCTGGTCACTGAGGAGAAGTTGTGGTGTCTGGTCTCGTCTGTCTGTTTTTTAAGGTTAAATCCTCTCCCACATTATTGGCGTTGTCGGCAGGATAGAACAAGGGAGAGGAAAAAAAGGCTTTCCACAGCATCTACCTCCAGTGGCAAAACGGGGCCCATTGAGAAACAGAAAAGAGGAGGTAAGTTAAGCATACCTCTCTCTCTGTATTTTTCCTTTTTTTAACATAAGATTTGCCACACAGAGGTTCTGCTTTGAAAAAAGTGTATTGATTTTAAAGGCGAGACAAGTGAGGCATTGCTGCTTCTTTTTGTGACCACCAGTTGTAATTTTCCGTGGGAAATGGATTGTCATAAAATAGAAAAGATGAGGAAAGCGTAGATTCCAACACAATCGATAAACCGACAATCTTAAGGAAGTGATTTGTGTACTCCCAGCCGCTTTTATCGGAGGTCCCGTCAAATGATGACGTTAGAAGCGACGACGTATAGAAAATGGATCGGGCCATGCGGGTCATGCTGAAGTTTTTCTAGCATATATAACTTTTTAGAATCAAAAAATCACCGTGAGAGGGTGATTTTAGAAACATGGGCTGGTCGGAGTCTTAAGAGGTGAAGCCTCTGAGTAAGCGTGGCCGTTCTCTCTAGCTCACACCCATTTGTACGTGCGAGTATTGGAAAGATCGGGCCATTAGTGAACTGCAGTTGGTTTGTAAAGCTGAGATCTCCGGTTTAGGCTTTGGAGTGAGAAAAACCTCCGATTAAATTTGAAATAGTAGGCCTGGTTTTGAAATGCATGCAGATTTTGTTGGGCGAGGCCCAGTAGTTGTAAGCGCTTGGAGAAAGAGAAATGATCATCTGTGTGGCCTTAACTGCAGTCTGGTTTTGAGTACTCTGGTTTAGGTAACGAGGTGAAAACCTCCTATTAAATTTGACATAGAAGGCCTGTTCTAAAGCATGTGCAGTATGAACCTTGTTTTTTTTTTTTACTCTTGTTTTTATCCTTGTATTATGGGTCCGTTAAAATTACAAGCCAAATTCACTGTGCGCACACATATAAAATAAGAGAATTGGACATCTGGACCATCAGGAAAGCCACTAGTTTCCCAAGGAAGTGAGATGAGAGAAAGGATTCAGAAATGAGCGATCAGGAGAGAGTTTGAGATGGGTGTGCATGAGACGTCTATTTGTGAGACTATATGATAGCTCTGTTTGACTAAAACGCATGTATGGAACTGAGTTTGTTTGCTGCATCTTTGTTTTTCTCTTAAAATTCGCATTGTCTGAAGTAAGGGTAAAATTAGTCATATTTGATGAGGAAAAGTGCATGAAAACTTTTATTTGTCTATAAGGAGATTTTAAGGAGACCAAGGTGTGTGTACATGTTGAGCGTCCCCCCCCCCACTTTGTCAAGTGAGAGCCTGCTTTTGCTCTGCTCTCCCCTAACTCTACAGGGCAGAGTTTAAAATGTAAGAGTAGCATACAAAAACTCTAACCCTCTGGTACTTCCTTGGCAACCCCACTCATTTGCCAAATTAAACTTGCTCTGTTCAAAGAACATTACCCCATTAATAGCCCTATTGTCGTCATTTGGGTTCACTGGATCGATTATTAATTTTGAGTTTAAGTGGAAGCCTGGTTAGAATGGATGTTTAATTGGACGTGTGATGTGATGTATGAGGTTATTTGAATATGTGAAATGCATGTGATAAGGTATTAACATTGCATGTTTGGCTTTAAGCATTAACAGTTGCTTCAAGTGTAATGCAGAGCAAACTCGCTGTGTAAAAGCAGACACACACACACACGCATGCTTTTAAATAACAGCTGACAAGCAACTTATAGAAACGCAAAACTGTTTAACTATAGTGATTATTAGAATAAATGCCGGCAAGATTATCTATAACATACAAAAGTTTGTGTATGTCTGTCTAAGTGTTGTTTAAATGTTGTGTACGTCTAAGTGTTGTTTAGGGGTATTTTGTGTAAATGTTTAATCTATGTTGTGAAGGCGGTTTACTGACAGTTGTCTGACGTTTGTCTGTGATATCGCAGTATGTTTTAATAATAATGTTGATAAGCATTATTAACGCAATAACATATTGGATCAACGAGAAATTATTAGTGTAAACAAGGGTCATAAGTTTTAGCTGTCCACAATGCCTGATGTCTCAGTATTCACAAAAGTCCGGACTGAAGTGAATGTTGGCGAATTGCCTTAAGATTATGCATTGGATTGTACTAAATTCTTAGGAACACTGGGGTGTCAGTCAGGCTGGAACTCAATTGTGAGGTTGATTAAAAGAAATCATCATCCATAAGCCTTCGTCAATTTCAGGAGTATTACTGGAAAAAACAAAAGAGGAAATCCATGAATGATGTTGTGTATTATGTGATAATGATGTCTTAAGATCTATGATCATTAGAAGTTTGGTATACTTAAGGTAACATATTGAGTTAATGGTGTATTAAATGAAAGTGAATATTATTGAACTTTGTGGTTATGAAAAGACTTTGGAGTTGTGCCTCTCCACTCCTAAATACCATGATTGACACAATGCCAGGAGCTGCAGAGCTCTGAGGAGAGGAGAGCAGCAGAGAGGAGGCTGAGACTCACGACTGCACATGGGCGATCCTAGAAAAAACAGGGCCTCAACATATTAGACGTCTATCGGATCACTATGAGTAAATAAAACATAAAATTTAAAGCATATGGGAAATCTGGATAATTAACAATAACTTAAACGGGGAAACTGAAAAGGAGGCTTGTGATCGAAAGGTACTTCTAAATTAGTTCTCTTTTGGTTGGTTCACCATTGGGACTGATTATTGAAATACAAGTTTAATGTAAGCAACAGCTAAAAATTGTAGCATAAACAGTGATTAATAAGGTCTAATTTGAATAGAATTAGAGTTGTCAAAGAATAGGTTGTGATAATTGTCATCCTTACTAAAAATAATAAAATAAAATAACTTAAAGTGAGAAGTAAGATGGTGATTTAATTATTTTGCCATTGGGAAACCTCTGTGAATTTATGTGATAACATCCAAAATTATAAAATGACTTCAGAAAATTGGTTAATTTCGGTACAGGGGACGTAATGAACAAAATAGAACATAAGAAAACTTATGGAATCAACTCATTAATCTCTAAATGGTGGATCTGATGAAAAGGGTTGCACAAACTGAAATGGCACTGAAGGAGAAATGCCTAATGAAGCAGCTGACTGGTGATGGTATAACCTGAGGTTTGTCAACACGGAGAACCAGAACAAAATCTTCCTCAGCGGGAATCCTGCATGGATTCCAGAGCACTGGCTCAATGCCTGCTCAGACATGGAGCAGCGAAGGACGCTCAGGCCGTCAGGAAATACGGCTGAGCAAAGGAAGCGGTCGCCACATCCGTTGACAAATGGTCATGGAAGAGAGCTGACCACACACTGATATTTGTGAAAACCCAGCGACTGAAGGTCCACCACAAGAATTAGCACAATGCAATCAATTCAATTAATTCTGAAAGTAAAATAAAACAAATAAGGAGAATGGTAACTATTTACTATGAAATAACAAAATTACATAAGTGGCTAAAATTAAATCGTCCAGTGTAATTATTAACAGAAAATTCCCCTTCCTCAGTAAAGTTAACATTTTATTTTATTCCTTTGAAGGTAAACCAGCAGAGTGTTGAATAATAAGACGATGGGTTCTCCTATGACAAAGTAATTAATTACCTCATGTACTGTTAATTAGGAAATAGGCACTTTTAAGAAGAGGATAGCAGGTTTTGAGCATTACAGAAAAAATTAAGTATTCAACACTAGAGTGTCACGTTATGATTAAATGACACGAGTTGATTGGGAAAGCAATAACATATGAAAAGAGATTTATTCTGCAAGCATGGCTTAGCTACGTAAACACTAGGAAAAAGATTAAAGTCATAAATTAAAATAATTTGGTTTGAAGAAATTTCAGAAATAGTTTGAACCCTAAAATAAGTATTTTTTTATTTATTTCCTTTAAACATTAGACAAGAAGGACATGTTATTTTTTTTACTAACTTCTCTTTGCCGTTATATTCATATTCTTGAAGTGGATTGGAAACCTTTCTGCTAGTATCAGCAGATCACAAGCCTCTGCTCAGTTCAGTGAGTATTTTATTTCGGTAATTAAAACCTTGGGTAAAAGTGAATCAATCTGTGACAGCAACCCATTTTTTGGTATAACTATAAAATCGTAATGTAAAAAGATACATGGTGTATTTGTAAATGCCTCATTTGAAAATTGAGTTTCTCACCGGGTAAACAGACTCAGCCAAAATAAAAAGAGTCAATGACCGGATTTAATAGAGTAATGACAGGACCAGGTTTTGATTGCATGCTTGGCATTAACAACTCAGTCCTGATTGAAGGCTCTAACTGTTCTGTTTTCAGTCCTGTTTTTTAGAAGTTGAGATTCTGTCCAGTTCTGGCCACCCTTTTTCTGATGGAAGACACATCAAAAAGACGAGAAGAACAGCTGTAAATTGAGCATGGAAAGACGGTATGATAAATTATAAAGTGAAAATCAGACTGATGTCAACCTCTGATTTAAGCAATCAATTTTTCAAGTGACTTAAATGGATCTCTCTGGCAAAACGTTGTCAAAAGGTTAGTGTAACAGTTGTTTGCGTAAACATAATATTATTCAAGGTCACATGGATGTTTGTGATCATTCCGGTAAGACATAGAAAGCTAATATTATAACTTAAATCTAGGTCTTACCTTTGAGGAAAGTAGGTTTCCAGGCAATAACTTAGGAAAAAGGGAACTCAACTTTTATTAAAAAAATTGGAATAACAACTGTTATACGAACAAGATGTGGAAGATTATTTAACTATTTTTGGGAACAGTTCCACAACGTTGATCAACAGATAACTGCCGAGGACACACAGACCTTAGATGTTTTCCCAACTTCTGCACAGATATTTCCTAATCTCTATGAAGAAAACTGAAAATAAACAATGTTAAACAAGTTATTGATTAGTAAATTGGGTTACATGGCTGAAACAAAATTTCAGGTATTTTAAATAAGGTTACTTTTTCCTCGAAACTGAAATATTATCATTATTAAAAGAGAAGCAAACATTAGCCTGAATTATCTTAAACTTGGAAGAGACCTGAAGTTTCAATGTGACGTTCCTATTAACTCTGCCATAATTCTACTTAAAAGGAAGATAAAATCTAGTTACTTCTCTATAAAAGGATGAGAAAGAAAAAGACGAGTTATACGCTATTTCATAAAGAATGTGTAAACAGGAAACGACAAGACAGGGTAGAACATAGCCTGAGTCCCGTCTGTCTCTGAGGAATTTTCCTTTCATTTTTTCTTTTCTTTTTCTTGTGCTCATGACTCTGGATCCAACTCAGAACATTTGGCAATGGTATGCAACTCTCATTGCACAATTATCCGAACAGTTGGACAAGCGACAAACTACTATTTGGAAAAACAAAAAGAAATAACAGTTTTACTAATTGTATGTATGCTGGCTTATAAAGTCTTTACGGTTGGAAAAGCAAATTATCTTACAAAGAATGTAAGTTCCACAGATTTACAACAGGCAAAATGAACAGGATAAGTATGCACAGAACAAAACGTATTTGATTAATCTTGGAATTGCAAAAAAGAATAATGACAAAAGGTTTATGTGTAGGTTAAGGGAGATGGGGTCATCTTGACCTTTTTCCTGGCTCTCGCCGATGGGAGTAGGGGGAAGCATCTGGAGTCGTTTCATCTGACCTGCGACACTCGGGTGAAGAGAGGGGCGGAGCTCTCCACCGACCACTACCTGGTGGTGAGTTGGCTCCGATGGTGGGGGAGGAAGCCGGTCAGACCTGGCAGGCCCAAACGTACTGTGAGGGTTTGCTGGGAACGTCTGGCAGAGTCCCCCACTAGACGGAGCTTTAACTCCCACCTCCGGAAGAGCTTTGAACACGTCCTGAGGGAGGCGGGGGACATTGAGTCCGAGTGGACCATGTTCCATGCCTCTATTGTTGAGGCGGCTGGTCTGATCTGTGGCTGCAAGATTGTCGGTGCATGTCGCGGTGGCAACCCTCGAACATGCTGGTGGACACCAGCGGTGAGGGAAGCCGTCAAGCTGAAGAAGGAGTCCTACCGGGCTTTATTGGCCTGTGGGACTCCGGAAGCAGCTGATGTGTACCGGCAGTCGAAGCGGCGGGCGGCTCGGCTGGTCGTCGAGGCAAAAACCCGGGCGTGGGAAGAGTTCGGAGAGGCCGTGGAGAAAGACTTCCATATGGCTTCAAAGCGATTCTGGTTCACCATCCGGCGTCTCAGGAGGGGGACGTAGTGCAGTACCAACACTGTTTACAGTGGGGGTGGTGTGCTGCTGACCTCGACACGGGACATCGTGCATCGGTGGGCGGAATACTTCGAAGACCTCCTTAACCCCACCAACACGTCTTCCATTGCGGAAGCAGAGCCTGGGGACTCCGGGTCGGGTTCTCCCATCTCTGGTGCTGAGGTCGCCGAGGTGGTTAAAAAGCTCCTCGGTGGCAAGGCCCGGGGGGGTGGATGAGATTTGCCCTGAGTACCTTAAGGCTCTGGATGTTGTGGGGCTGCGTTGGTTAACGCGGCTCTACAGCATCGCGTGGACATCGGGGGCAGTTCCCCTGGATTGGCAGACTGGGGTGGTGGTCCCCCTATTTAAAAAGGGGGGCCGAAGGGTGTGTTCCAACTACAGAGGAATCACACTCTTAAGCCTCCCTGGTAAGGTCTATTCAGGGGTTCTGGAAAGTAGGGTCCATCGGATAGTCGAATCTCGGATTCAGGAAGAGCAGTGTGGTTTTCGCCCTGGCCGTGGAACACTGGATCAGCTCTACACCCTCAGCAGGATCCTGGAGGGGACATGGGAGTTTGCCCAACCAGTCTACATGTGTTTTGTGGATCTAGAGAAGGCATTGGACCGTGTCCCTCAAGGGATCCTGTGGGGGGTACTCCGGGAGTATGGAGTACCGGGCCCTTTAATAAGGGCTGTCAGGTTTCTGTACGACCGGTGTCAGAGTCTGGTCCGCATTGCCGGCAGTAAGTCGAACTCGTTTCCGGTGAGAGTTGGACTCCGCCAAGGTTGGCCTTTGTCACCGATTCTGTTCATAAATTTTATGGACAGAATTTCTAGGCGCAGCCAAGGTGTTGAGGGGATCTGTTTTGGTGGCCTTAGGATTGCGTCTCTGCTATTTGCGGATGACGTGGTCCTATTGGCTTCATCAGGGCGTGATCTACAGCTCTCACTAGAGCGGTTAGCAGCCGAGTGCGAAGCGGCCGGGATGAAAATCAGTGCCTCCAAATCCGAGACCATGGTCTTGAACCGGAAAAGGGTAGAGTGCCTTCTCCGGGTTGGGGAGGATGTGCTGCCCCTAGTGGAGGAGTTCAAGTATCTTGGGGTCTTGTTCACGAATGAGGGGAAGATGGAGCGGGAGATCGACAGGCGGATTGGTGCGGCGTCTGCTGTGAAGCGGGCGCTGTACCTTCGCTAACACTGTTTCCCTGTGCCTCAGGTTGCCTCAAGCCTCCGATCTCCCAAACGCTTCCCAAGCGTAAACCCCGACGTCTAACCCTGTCGATCCCCAGCTGGCAGTCGGCCAGGACGCCTCAGAGCCCCGTCAGTCGGATCCTGTCCACTCTCTGTCCATCAGCCCTCCTGCCTTCAGGTCACCTGAGCTCGTAGAACCCGTTTCAACGCATCCCTTGGGCGAATTCTCCCGCGTAGTTCGGTAAGGGCGCACCGGTGGGTTCGCTTCATCGAAAATCGCTGATTTTCACATGTTATTGTTTGTTACAAACGGCAGAGATGTGTATGATACAGGATGCTGTTACACATGAACAAATGCTTGTAATGCTGAAATATGTTGTTTAAACAATGTGTTTCATAAATGTGTGCTCTTTAACAGACAGCCATATGGCATATTAATGTTTAAATATGTTATTTCATACTGAAATATTTTATTTTATGCTATTTAACAAAGACAGACGTGGTATGGCATATTATGTAAATAAATACATGCTTTCATGCTGAAATACTTTGTTTTATACAAACAAACATATGGTATTACAAATCAGTACATTTATAAATTAAAATATTTTCCATTTTAGTAAAGATACAAATTGGTTTGTTCATTTAAATGTGTTTCACTCTCTCACATGTACATTCATCAGCCTTCTCTACACACCAACAATAATTTCTTCACTTTTTTGTATACATACAAGCATGCATACACACAGTTTTTTAAAGGCCTGAAAAAATCCATCCATCCATCCATCCATCCATCCATCCATCCATCCATCCATCTTCTAACACGTCTATCCCTTGTGGGATCGTGAGGGGTGCTGGTGCCTATCTCCAGCACCCCTCGGGCGAGAGGCGGGGCAAACCCTGGACAGGTCGGCAGTCTATCGCATGGCCTGAAAAAATGTTCTTTAAAATTTCCAGGTCATTCCAGTGTCTTACACTACCCTACTTGCAACTAGGGCTGGAGCTTAAGACCCTTGAAAGAAAATCTGTTATGCATAACTTCTTGCATGTTTTTTTACTCTAACTCTAGGGTACTTAATTCATAGATGCAACACATATAGATGCAACAAAATATGCAAAATTAAAACAGTATTGATAAACAATTGGTACACTCAATTTCAATCCAGCTTCACTTTATTTGTTATTGTCTTCATATTTTTTGCCTGTATATTTGTCTATACTGTCTATTGCCTATATATTTTTAAGAATATAAAGGCCACAGGACCAAACCAGCTGAACTTACTCCACCTCATATATATATATATATATATATATATATATATATATATATATAAATGAATATAAAGACAATAACAATCAATACTATAAAATACAACACAATTAAAAATGTAAAACTTTACACAAAATAAACCCCAATATATAGACTATCCCTATTGCACAGAAAAAGATAACAGAACCCTGTGTAGACAATAGCACAATAGCAGCTGTTTAAAATGGTTACTAGTTGAAAGATTCTGCCCTGATGAAGTCCAAGCAGCACTGGGAATAAACCTGACGTTTAACCAAAAATGCAGACACAGCTCATGCTTTGGGTTTGGAAGGATCGGAATGACTTTTAAATCCACCAAGATACACCCATAACGCTCTCTCTGTGCGACTTCAGATTAGGAGAAACTCCTGCCACTCTCCAGGAGTTGGGTTCTATAGGCCAAGCTGTGTACACAAACCCCTTCACTACATGAAGGTACCAATTGAATGGAGGGGATAACACTTTGCACTGACAATATATTTCTACAAGGGATTATTACAGGTATAAATAAAGCATGGATAATGCTTTAATTTTTCCACTTGTTAATTTCAGAACTGGATTATTTTTTCCTATCTGCCAGCAACTAAAGGCTAAATTGTCATGATTTGACCCAATGCAGAACACACGCAGGAGAAAGGGAAAAAAGTTCAAGAAGTTTATTTGATTGGTTGAGTGATCAACCTGGAATCCGAAACACAGAACGGGTCTTCAACTGCATACAGGAGAGGACAGGTGGTGTTAATGAATGTGTTAATTGACCTTGGAATATAGTTTGGAGGTTAGCTTACTTGAGAGGTGATGGAGGATTGGTACAGCCAGAGAGAGGTGAATCAGATCTGGGTGAGGCTTGTATGATGAACACGATGGAGGGTGAGCAGGATTCATTCACAGGTGAGCCCAAGGAAACAGGAAGCCACACGCTGCCAGCCAGGAGCTTCAGCCCAAGGAAACAACTTGAATTGGTGTGCGATAACTCTGGAACCAGGAACCGAACTGGAGTAGAATCCAGTACTCATGAGTAACCTAGGAAGTAGGAACACACAAGATAAGAACGATTCTTCCAAGTCCAGGAGTCAGGAACGCCGGGAAGGCTAGAATCATACCACACTGGTTAACACTCAGGCGAAGAAGTGCTGGCAGCAGGCTCCTAAAATTCCTGCTGCTCCACCCAGCCACCATGCTCGCTGCCACCATCTAGTGGAAGAATACTACGCTGCACCACCCAGAGCAGACAAAGTCTTCCAGACCCCAACATAAGTAATAGATTAAAGACCATAAGCAAAAATATCTTGTAACACACACAAATAATCAAAAAATTCTGAATACTTCTCGTGAAATATTGTTATATATTAACCAGTACTAACAATGTCTGCACTTGCAAGGTACATTTTAACTGATAACTGATGTTTACAAAGACTACAGTACCAAGTGATCATACTGTAAGATGCTTGAGCATGTCCTTGGAGCTCTACACTGCTGTAAAAAAGTATTTGCCCTGTTTAAAAATTTCTTCGGTTTTTGCGTTTTGTCACAATTAAATGTTCCAGATAATCAAAACCACTATCATGAAATGAGGGTAACCTGACTAAATAGAACATGCATGTTTTCAATTGCTATTCAATTGCTTTCTTTGTCAGTCCACATAATGTCTTTCTGAAAAGTCTTGGGTGTCATCAAGATGCTTAGCTGGGATGAGAGATCTTTGAGAAGCCATGAGAAAGTTGGTTTGCATAACTATTTACCTAAATAAACTAAACCAGTCACAATCTAGAGGTGTTTGGGTTTTGATTTTCTTTTATGCGTGTTTTGACACCACCCTTCATTCCCAATGCTCACTGTTTGATTGGTGCTTCCCATATTAATTAATTTTTTGTGTTTAGCTCCCACTTCATTCAACTGGATGTGGCTGTGATGTGGGGTGAAGGACTGCAATGGAGACGAAGCAGTTTTCATTCGTTAAAGAAGACAAGCTGATAGTGGCAGTCTGTGGTCGGCTAGTTTTCGGAGTTGTATGAATCAACCAATTATTACTATCGAGACAAGTCCAGAAAGGAGCAAGCCTGCAGAAGTGTGAGTGAGGAGGCTGGAGTGGCAGGTAAGTGAAAGCGTCACTAGATAGCAGCATTGTATTACTGTATTTCTGGCCTGTTGCCCTCTGTGCACTTGTAAAAGTGGCAACATTGGGGATGAATTCATGTTCGGTGTGAACGCTCAAGAAGACTGGATTCATTAATAAACTTTCATTATCTTCAACATGCAACTCCCGAGATCTTGTCTGGGTTTCGGTCCAATCACCACAAACCTGACAGTTTCAAATGTGCAGAACTTTGTACTCTGAGATCCTTTTAGTTGTTAAAGCTGAAAACGTTTGTCAGCATCAGGCTGTGTTTTTGAGTTAGATGCACAATTAACTCAATATAATGTATAATTGTGAAGTGAAAGAGATTTTTTTTTTAGTTTTGTTAAAAATGTTAGGGTTAGGGCTAAAATGTGTAGAGTTTCTTTCATTTATCAATCCTGCATTATTTGAGTTGGTCTATCACATAAAATCCTAAAAAAAGTCATTGGGGATTTGTGAAAATCTGGAAAGGTTGAAAGGGGGTGAATCCTTCGGAAGGGCATAATAATTTTTAAAGATTTTGTGGCATAGGTGGCCTTTGCTCATGCTTTTCAGACAGGGAGAGGAAGGAGGAGCAGAAGACATGCAGTAAAGGTCCCAAGGTCAAGAATCGAATCCCAGGGGCCTCAAGTATAAAGCATGTCTATGCACAAAAAAATGCAACTCACTGTTTTAAGCATAACTTGGGATGTATAAAATAAATTTTGTGTGAAAGTGTACGGCAATTCACACAAACGTTTGACCTCTTGAGCAGAGGCATGGGCTACCAGTGAGTGGGAAAGAAATTCAGCCATGTGTGGGTCACTAGATCTTTTTACCAAGAGTTTCACCCAGATTTTCCAGCACACCAGACCCAGACGGGAGGCGGCCAGGGCCTTGAACCGGCTTCAGCAGAACAAGAGACGTGTCTCGGACTATGCTATTGAGTTCTGCACTCTGGCAGCTGGCAGTGATTGGAATCCTGCAGCTCTTTTTGATGCCTTTTTAGATGGCCTTTCAGACGAGCTCAAGGATAGGTTGGCACCATTGGACTTACCCGAGGATTTGGACTCACTTATCGCTTTGGCGATAAAGATTGATAAGAGACTCTATGAACGTCGGAGGGAACGAGTTCCTTCCAACAATTTTTCACTGGGGGACAATGCGGCCACTTGCGCTACTTCCTGGCGATCCCTCCCTCCAGAGCCTGCTCTTTCTCTGTCTGTTGACCCATCAGTCTCTTCTGGTGTACCGATGGAACTCGGCCGGACCCGTCTTCCCCCTGAGGAGCGTCAACGGCGTTTTCGAGAAGGGTTGTGCCTGTATTGTGGTCAGTCAGGCCACCTAGTCTCCTCCTGCCCGACTAATAAAAGAAATCCTAAGAAGAAAACAATCCTAGTGAGTTGTTCGCCCTTTTCTGTCAGCATCAAACGTGTTTGTCCTACTATATTACTCTCCACCTCTGAGAAGAGTGTTGAACAGAAGGTTCTTATTGACTCTGGTGCTGATGCTAACCTGATGGATGCTCGCTTTGCAGAACGGTTGAAATTAAGGACTGTTCCCCTTGAGGAACATCTGCAGGCCACGGCTCTGGATGGACGTCATTTGTGCTCAGTGTCTCACAACACTCAACCTGTCAAGATTACATTCCCCGACAATCATTCTGAGCTAATTAAGTTTCTTCTAGCAGACTTCCCAGAGCATCCCGTAATCCTAGGCCATCCCTGGCTAGTTCTGCATAACCCAAACATTGATTGGCCCACAGGTTCTATTCTGTCGTGGAACTGCAATTGTCTTCAGAACCAATCGGGTTCCGAGAATGTTTTTTCCTCTGCATTAACCCTATTTAGTTCGAAAGATTTAGACCCTGATTGTCCTGAGTTATCCAAGGTTCCAGCCTGTTACCACAACCTCATGGAAGTGTTCAGCAAGTCCCTGGCTACTTCGTTGCCCCCTTATCGGCCATATGACTGCTTTATTGATTTACTGCCTGGAACTGCACCCCCCAAGGGACGTCTATACTCGTTGTCTCTACCAGAACAGCAGGCTATGAAAGATTATGTGGACTCAGCCCTCAAGTCTGGCATCATTCGACCATCCTCATCTCCTGCGGGTGCTGGGTTCTTCTTTGTGGCCAAAAAGGATAAGTCCCTGCGGCCGTGTATCGACTATCGGGGACTTAATGACATCACCATAAAGAACAGGTACCCTCTTCCTCTCATCTCTTCTGCTTTTGAGATTTTGCAAGGCGCCAGGATTTTTACAAAGTTGGATTTAAGAAATGCTTATCACCTGGTGAGGATTAGAGAGGGCGATGAGTGGAAGACCGTTTTTAATACCCCTAGTGGACATTATGAGTATCTTGTGATGCCTTTTGGACTCACTAATGCCCCAGCGGTTTTTCAGGCCCTGATAAATGATGTGCTTCGAGACATGCTCAACAAATTTGTTTTCGTCTACTTGGATGATATTTTGATCTTCTCGTCTGATGAGCAGTCCCACACTACACATGTTCGCAAGGTTCTTCAGCGTCTTCTTCTACACAAGCTCTACGTGAAAGCAGAGAAATGTGAATTCCATGTTCCCAGGGTGTCCTTCCTTGGCTTCATCGTGGGTCGGTGGGAGATGCAGATGGATCCAGCCAAGGTGGAGGCCGTTAGGGACTGGTCTGTCCCAACTTCGAGAAAGGAGGTACAAAGGTTTTTGGGGTTTGCAAATTTCTATAGGAAATTCATAAGGGATTTCAGCACCATTGCAGCACCCTTACATGCCTTGACCTCTCCTACCTCTAAGTTTCAGTGGTCTCCTCAGGCAGATAATGCCTTCCAGAAACTGAAGAACAGGTTCACCTCTGCCCCGATTCTCACCATACCAGATCCTCAACTTCAATTTTTGGTTGAAGTGGATGCCTCAGACTCAGGAGTGGGGGCTATTCTCTCTCAGCGCTCAGTAGGGGATAACCGGATTCACCCATGTGCCTTCCTCTCTCGCAAACTATCTGCCAGTGAGAGAAACTATGATATTGGGGACAGGGAATTGTTGGCCATTAAGGTGGCACTAGAGGAATGGCGTCACTGGCTGGAGGGGGCCGAACTGCCATTTATCATTTGGACAGATCACAAGAATCTGGAATATCTTCGGAGGGCCAAGAGACTAAACCCCCGTCAAGCCAGGTGGGCCTTGTTTTTTAATCGCTTTAACTTCACTGTGTCCTATCGACCAGGTTCCAAGAATGTCAAACCAGATGCTCTGTCTCGCCTGCATGGCCTCACCTCCTCCCCTCCTGAGGCACCTTCTCATGTTATTCCATCTTCATGTGTTGTGGGAGCACTGACTTGGAGTGTGGAGGAGAGGGTCAAGCAAGCATCAGCTGGGGTTCAGCCTCCGGACGGGTGTCCTCCAAACCGACTATTTGTTTCTCCAGACCTTAGGTCCCAGGTCATCCATTGGGCACATGCTTCCAGTTTCTCTTGTCACCCAGGTGTCAAACGTACGCTGTTTGTCATACGGCAGCGGTTCTGGTGGTCGACAATGAAGAGAGATGTTGCTGAGTATGTGGCGGCCTGTCCTGTTTGTGCCCAGCATAAGCCTTCCAACACCCGCTCTTCCGGACTGTTGCAGCCACTACCAATCCCCACTCGACCTTGGTCTCACATCTCTCTGGATTTCGTTACCGGACTGCCCGATTCAGAAGGTAATACCACCGTTCTCACTGTGGTCGACAGATTTTCTAAGATGGCTCACTTCATCCCTCTTGCTAAGTTGCCTACAGCAAAGGAGACTGCTGAGGTTTTGATGTCTCAAGTGTTCAGGATTCATGGTTTCCCGGCTGACATAGTTTCTGATAGGGGTCCACAGTTTATTTCCCAATTTTGGAAGGCGTTTTGTTCCCTGTTGGGAGCTTCTGTCAGTCTCTCATCAGGTTACCATCCTCAAACCAACGGCCAGTCAGAACGGCTAAATCAAGAACTAGAGACTGGTCTGCGCATCCTGGCCTCACGGTGTCCTTCTTCCTGGAGTAAGCAGCTTATGTGGGTAGAGTTTGCCCACAACACCCTACCCTGTTCCTCCACCGGCCTGTCTCCATTTCACTGTGTCCATGGCTATCAACCTCCTCTGTTTCCAGCCCTAGAGAAAGAGGTCAGTGTACCTTCTGCCATTAGTATTGTCCGCCGCTGTCGTAGGACCTGGGCCATGGCGCGTCGTACTCTCCTGAAACAGTCCTCAACCTACAAAAGAGCTGCAGATCGACGCAGAGCTCCAGCACCTGTCTACAGGGTGGGCCAAAGAGTCTGGTTGTCCACTCGAAATCTAGCCCTTCGCACTGACTCACGTAAGCTGTCTCCAAGATTTGTCGGACCATTTCCGGTGTCTAAAGTCATTAACCCTGTGGCTGTAAGACTTAAACTCCCCAGAACCATGAGATGTCATCCCACGTTTCATGTCAGCCACATCGAACCAGTGAGAAAGAGCAAGTTGGTCCCTGCCACCAAGGCTCCCCCTGCCCCCCGGATTATTGATGGTGAACCAGTCTACACAGTTAAGAAGCTGCTGGCTGTGAGGCGTCGGGGTCGAGGACATCAGTTTCTGGTCGATTGGGTGGGATTTGGTCCTGAGGAGAGATCATGGGAGCAAGCCAGCGACATTCTAGACCCATCCCTCATTCAAGACTTTTATGATCAGCACCCAGACATTCCTGGTCCGTCTGGAGCCGGACTTTGTGGGAGGGGTGATGTCAGGGGCAGTCCTGATTAGATGTGTTTTTTGTATTACTTGTTTTACCTATTCTTTTCACTTCCTGTTTTATTTTGTACTCATTTCCTGAACTTGTTTTAGGCAGCTTCACTTCCTCCCTGCAATCAGGATCTGCCACAGACTAATGTCAATCACCTGGTGTTTGTGCTCCTCTTTTGTTTGTTTGACTATTTAATACTTACTGATGCAGCTTCCCTTTGCCAGTTCGTCTTTGTTCTTTGAGCCTAGCGTTCCAGCCTTTTGTCTACTTAGCTTTCTAGTGTTTTTTGACCTCAGCCTGAATTCGGACCTGTCTTTGCCTCTGTTTTGGATACCTCTGCTTCTGCTGGATTTTTTGGTGTTTGACCCTGGACTGTATTAAAGGAATTTTGAGTTTGAACCCACTGTGTCAGGTCTTGCATTTGAGTCCTCCGTTCCTGAGCCATACGACATATGGTGGAAATCCAAATAAAGAAATATAATAACATTTAGCTTCATACAATAACCTAAAACACCACAAAAATAACTGCAGCGCTGCTGAGCTTTAATGGAGTAGGACGTGGGTTTGAAGGCTCCTGCCGATTTTGATTTAAATTCTAATTCACTTGCGCTTTTTACTCACATAATTTGTCCTGGCTTGCTCTGCACTACTTTTTTTACTGGGAATTTCTACTCTGGTCTGTGCAAGATGTCCGGAAAGAACTCTAAAAGTCGTAACACTATTCAGACGCAGCTGCGGCCTGGTCTGCAGGCCTCGACCACGACCTCGGGTGAGCCGTCCGCTCCTGCAGAGGTCGCCTCGACGCACGCTAACCTTGTCACCACTGCCCTCAAACTCGAGTTGCTGGCCGCGCTGAGGAAAGATATCGCTGATATTTTTAAAAAGGAGCTGCAGGCTACTCTCGGGGATGCTTTGTCTACTATCAAGCTCGACCTGCAGGCGGTCAAGACACAGCTGGCGAGTGATAAAGCTGCTACCGATGCTACCATGTCCAAGCTAAAAGGTACGGTCGGAGAGATGGAGCAATGCACTCACTGAGTGCTCCGATGACATCGCCGAGATGAAAACTACAATCAAGTCCCTCACAGCCGACATGGCCAAGCTGGAAAATAAATGTGAAGACCTGGAGTCCAGAGCACGGCGCAACAACATCAGGACAGTGGGAGTACCGGAGGGTCCTGACACCTGTACCACTACTGCTGTATCCGCCTTACTGAGGGAGGCGTTCGGGTTGGTAAAGGAGCCGCTTGTGGATCGGTCTCACCGGACCCTCCAACCCAAACCCGGTGATCGTCCGCGAGCCATTGTGTGCAGACTTCACTATTACGGTGACTGTGTGGACATTTTGCGCCGCGCCAGAGAGCTCCGGCAGATTAAGATTGCAGACTTGACTATCTCAGTCTTTCCTGACCACACCGCCAAGATAGCCCAGGCTCTGGCTGCATTCAACGAGGTTAGACGCCAACTCCGGGGCATTGACGGTGCTCGATACGGTCTGTTTCATCCAGCTCGACTTCGCATCACATATAATGGTGTTGAGAAGGACTTCGTTTCAGCAGAGAGAGCTAGCGAATATTTCAAATCCTTGATCTCTGAGTGAGCTATGATACTTTTTCTGATTTGTGTACTTTTATCCCTCGAAGTTTGTGCTAACTAGCCTTTTTTCTCTACCTGTGCAGTACTTGGTGGTCCTTTGCTTGGTAGCACTGAATAGGTTAGTATATTGTTATATTACGTGGCCATACCATATTTGCTAATTTTGTACCTGAGATCAGATAAGCACTACCTCATTTTAAGCTTTCTGCAACTATTCGGACCAGCCTGAGGGCCAGCTGTTATTTGTTGATCGGTATTTCACGTGCTTGTCTATACCCATCTGATCTATGTGCAAATTTGATTTGTGTTATTAAGGAGGTCACTTTCCTTGTCTTGTTGAAACGTTCACCTCAAGATGAGACAATATGTGAGTTTTTTCAATTTAACCTGTTTTTATTGCGCGCACACTGTTAAATAATGTCAAGGTCGGCGGGAGGTTTTTCTTTTCCTCTCGTACTTTTGCTTGTTCCGCGTTGTCTCCGGGTTGTTCAACACTACTGTGGACAACTTTTGGTTACAGTGGGAAACACTGCTGTCCCCTTTGTTCTGTGGTTATATGGGGACTTTGGGTGTATTTGTGTTTGGGGGTTTGTTAGGGGAGGGTGTCCCACCTCGGCTCTTTACAAACATTTGCATGTTTGTTGTTGTTTTTTTGAATGGTTAATGGCAACATAGATCCCAGCATAGCTGGGTCAGGCACACCACTCAGGTTTATCAGTTGGAATATCAGAGGTATGGGTAATCCTGTTAAGAGATCTAAGGTTTTTGCACATTTGAAACATTTAAACTCTGATTTAGTATTTTTACAGGAGACTCACCTTAGTACTAAAGATTACTTTAGATTACATTGCCCTTGGGTGGGTCAAGTGTTCCACTCTAACTTTAATTCGAGAGCTAGAGGAGTCGCCATCTTAATTAATAAAAAAGTTCAGTTCTCATCCACTGACGTTATCGCTGATAGGAATGGCAGATACCTCATGGTTGCTGGTACCCTAATGCAATGAAAGGTTTTGTTGGTAAATGTATATGCCCCGAACTTTGATGACGTTGAATTTGCTAATGGTTTGCTGAGTAACATCCCCTTTCTGAACACACACCTACTGATCCTTGGAGGGGATCTAAATTGTGTTTTTGACCCGATCTTGGATCGATCTAATCCTCGCAATCTGACTCAATCTGCTATGTCTAAAACATTCTCTGATTTTATGAAACGCAACGGTCTTATTGACCCATGGAGATCTCGCAATCCTTCTGTTAAAAAATTTTCTTTCTTCTCTCAGGTACATCAATCTTATTCTAGGATTGATCACTTTTTTATTGCCAGTACGCTTGATTCATGTGTAAATTCTTCTGACTATTTAGGTATTGTAATATCTGATCATTCACCTTTATTATTAGATATCCAGTTCTCTACCTATAAACGCAGCCCACCACGTTGGAGATTTAATTCTCTTCTTCTGGCAGACAAAGAATTTTGTGAACTCATTTCAAACTCCATTGATGAGTTCCTATCTTTCAATCGTAATGACTCCTCTTCTTATTCATTGTTATGGGAGACACTTAAATGTTACCTGAGGGGTCAAATCATTTCATATTCTGCTTTTTCTAATAAAAAGATTAATGCTAGGCTTGATGTACTTGCATCTGAGATTAGTAACCTTGATCGAAGACATGCACTAAACCCTTCTCCGGAATTGCTTAAGCAGCGTGTTGATTTGCAAGCAGAATTCGATCTCATCTCTACTAATGAGGCAGAGCGCTTGTTGCTACGCAGTCGTGGCTCATATTATGAATATGGCGACAAGGCAAGTCGTTTGCTGGCACATCAATTAAGGCGACAGGCCACTTCCCGTCTGATACCTAGCATTGAAAACAGTTGTGACACTATTACTACAGATCCCCTGGAAATTAATGCTATTTTTAAATCATTTTACTCCTCACTATATAAGTCTGAATTTCTACAGACAACACAGTAATGAACGAATTTCTTCAGAATCTGTCGAATCCTGTCATTGACACCAATACTGCCAGACATCTGGACTCCCCACTCTCCCTTAAAGAAGTATCAAATGCAATTAACGCTATGCAATCTAACAAAGCCCCAGGTCCTGACGGGTTTCCGATTGAATTTTTCAAAACTTTTATTGGTAAATTGGCACCGCTGCTTTTATCAGTATTCAATGAATCCTTGGAAAGTGGGTTATTACCACCAACCCTGACACAAGCCACTATTGCTCTCCTTCTCAAGAAAGACAAGGATCCAACCTCATGTGGTTCATACAGACCATTATCTCTGCTTAATGCTGATGTAAAGGTGTTGGCTAAAGTTGTTGCATCCCGCTTAGAGAATGTACTTCCTGGTATTATATCCGAGGAGCAAAATGGTTTTATAAAGGGGCGTCAATTGTTTTTCAATACCCGTACACTTTTCAATATAATTTATTCTAAACATTCGGCTGAACTCCCTGAACTTGTGATTTCTTTAGATGCCGAAAAGGCATTTGATAGGGTAGAGTGGGAGTACTTGTTTGCGGTTTTAAAGAAATTCGGTTTTGGTGATGAATTTATTTCTTGGATCCGCCTCCTTTATTCATCTCCTAAGGCCAGTGTCCATACTAGTGATGTTTATTCTGATTATTTTGCCCTTGGTCGTGGGTGTCGCCAGGGTTGTCCTTTATCGCCTTTGCTCTTTGCCATTGCTATCCAGCCTCTGTCTATTACACTAAGATCCTCCTCCTTATTTAATGGAATCACCCGTAATGGTATTGAATATAAATTATCGCTGTATGCGGATGATTTGTTATTATATATAACCGATCCTACATTTTCTATTCCTGCTGTCTTAAGTATTTTGGAAAACTTCAGCACCTTTTCAGGTTATAAATTAAATCTGGTGAAAAGTGAGTGTTTCCCTATCAATACTGCAGCATGTCATATCCAACTGTCAGATTTACCTTTTCAATTCAGTCCATCAGGGTTTAAATACTTAGGTATTAATGTGACACGCTCGCTGTCTAGCCTTCTATCTGCTAATTTCACTCCCCTTATCTCAAAGATTACATCCGATATTCAGAGATGGGGTAACCTCCCTCTTTCACTAACTGGCAGGATCAATGTTGTTAAAATGAACATTTTACCAAAATTTTTATTTTTATTCCAGTCCGTTACTCTTTTTTTGCCAATACATTTTTTTGTCTCACTGGATAAGATAATTTGCTCTTTTATCTGGGGTGGGAAACCACCTAGGCTTCGTAAAACTTTATTGCAGCGATGCAAACTTAGTGGAGGTCTTGCATTGCCCAATTTTCTAACTTACTATTGGGCTGCTCACATCCATAAACTTTGCTACTGGTTAAAATCTCCTGTATCCTCTTGGTGTAGATTGGAATTATCATCCTGTAGGGGGTCCTCTATACCTGCTTTACTTTATTCCTCTTTACCTACAAAACCTTCTTTATATACCGATAATCAAGTGGTTCTTAACACTCTCAAAATCTGGTACCAATTTCGACGGCACTTTAAATTTGTGGCTGCATCTACCTTGGGTCCTTTAAATAACAACCATCTATTTCCTCCTTCAATTTTGGACTCGACATTTTCAGAGTGGTATGACAAGGGTATTACACAACTTAGGTATTTATATGTAGAGGGTGTTTTTGATAGTTTTACCAATTTGGCATCTCGATATAACCTCCCTGTTACTCACCTGTTTCGCTATTTTCAAACTCGTAATTTTGTGGCGAAGTGTTTCCCTAACTTCCCCTCTCTACCTCCAGAACACCAGTGGGAAACCATGCTTTCCTTTGTTCCTCATCGTAGAGGAATTATTTCAAAGCTGTATGATATTATCTTAACTTTTAGCAACCACTCTAATGCTAAACTTAAGTGTACATGGGAAAGGGAACTGGGAATACAATTACATGAGGAGTCCTGGAAACAGGCCATAGAGAGGGTACGAACCACCACCTCTTGTGCTCGTCTTGGTCTTATTCAATTTAAGGTCTTACACAGGGCACATTTCTCCAAGTCAAGATTATCTGAACTGTATCCAGATGTGGAAGACAAATGTGATAAATGTCATGACTCTCCATGTCACCTTAGCCACATGTTCTTTTTTTGTCCTGATCTGAACGGTTTCTGGGCGGGTTACTTTACTATTATGTCAGCCGTGTCCTTTGATTGCTATATTTGGTACTCCTAACCCCTCAATTGTACTTAAAAAGGACATTATAGCTTTCACATCCTTACTAGCAAGACGTTCCTTACTGTTACATTGGCAGTCTGCTAGATATCCTTCTATCTCTCTATGGCTCAAAGATGTCATGTTTTTTTTTAAACTTGAGAAAATTAAATTCACAATGAGAGGATGTACAGTCAAATTTTTCCACAAATGGCAACCTTTTATTTCTTATTTTACTAATTTGGACGTTCTACCCAATTGAATGTGTGTCTGTTTTTGTTGTATTTATTATGTTGAACAAATAACCAGTACTATGTGTGTTTGTTGAGTTGAGCCGAGTGGGGGCGTGGGTGGGGGGTTGTTTATTGTTTACTACACGGCACTGTAATTCAATTTAATCGTTTTCTTCTACATTATTATTAGAGTGGGTTTTCGTTTTGTTTTTGTGTAGTTATCTTCGTTTTTTCTGTGTGTATATGTTTCCGTGTGCACATGCATATGTTCAGGAAAAAAAACAGAAAGGGAAAATGTAAATTGTATTTCCATGTTTGAAAGCATTATATTGTGTTTTTTCCAATAAAAAAAAAATAACTGCAACAACCATAATCAAATTTAAACTGTTAATATTCCTCTGTTTTTGTCACATGTAAACGTAAATGTACATTGTTCTGTGCGATGATAAAATTCATTACAAATATCCTAGACGTCTTTGTGACAGTCTGATAGTACCATTGCCATGGTTATTTGTACACATGGTCCGGTGCCTTCCTGGTATTTATACTGATTTGCATTTGTATTTAGGGATAGTGACAGGGCGGCCCAAGATACATGCAAACCTAAGCATTACTTCCCACACATCCAAGTTTATCATCGCAACATGTGCAGTGACACATCTACGCATGGTTTTGTACATCTGATGTTTTTTGTGTCGGATTTCAAAATTTTTCGCCATCGCCAACCTTCAGTATGAGAGCCAGATGCTTAGTGTGTTACATTGCCTTTGTTAGTTCTTTTCTAATATTTGAAACTTGTGCAATGTTGTGTGAAGTATAAGGCTAATGAAAAATGAAAAATAAGGATCTCATTAGTTATTTTATTTGATCAAAAGTGTTTTTTTTTTTCCCAGTGTCCTGTCTAGCAATGTGGCAATAAGAATTGTTGTCTTAATGCCATAATAATGCTCGAGAGATTTTACTTTCACAAGTGGAGCCATCAGCTTTCTCCATAGTGCTCCGCTTGATTTATGCATGTAAATACTTTTATTGTGATTCATGCGGGGAGTATTTCAAATTATGTGGACACTACAATGGGAAAGTAGGAGAGTAAAGGAAGAACAAGAAGAGAAAGAAGAAAGAGAAAAGGTGAAAGAAACAGGAGATAAAAGGGAGAGAATGATAAAACGTCTTCAGTCTGCTTCATCACCTGCAAAGAGAGATGTAAAAAGAACAGCACAACCAACGGATATAGTATAATAGATACAATATAGTAACACCTTGATACCATTGCTGAATTATATGTATTATTATTTAATCTGACATGTATTACATTACCTGAAAAAAAAGATAAATAAATAAATGATGGGCTTTCTGTATAGAAGTGAACACTGAGTACCTGGAACCTGGAACCCAGCACCTGTAGGTGTTTGTGTGAGTGCACTTGTGTATGTAAAATTTATCCAAAAGAAAAATGCTCAATAGTGGTTGTGAAGAACCAAAGATCCGCCTCCCCCGAGCTCCGAGGCAGGCGCCGGGGGACCCACAACCCCAGACCCTCAAAGCAGGGCGCCCAAGAGGGGCCAACACAGGAAATCTGCCCCCCCCCCCCACTAAGGGAAGAGGAGAGACGACCCAGAGGAAATCCCCCAGCCGCCGCAATGTCGAAGTCCCCAGGAGCCGCGGGGGCAAGCCTGTGGGCTCCGCCGGCAGCCAGCTACGCTGAAGTGGAACCGGCCATGGGCGCCAGGCCCCGCGAAGCAGCCGCCAATGCACCAACGGTGCCAAGGCCACTCAACCAGAACCCCCCCTCCCCCCCTAAATACCTAACAAGCCCACTCTCTCCTCCTCCTTACCCTAGCTCAAAAGTGGTTTTAAAGGCTTGAACGGATGTACATGTTTGTCAGGTGGCTTTGACTTTTTTAAAAAGAGTAATTTCCCTTCACCGTTTTCATCCTGTCTCCACCCACACAGCTAAAAAAAATTTTGGTTTCAGCAACAGAATAAATGGGGTGCTGTGTCCTCTGATCTAATTTCATGTCAGAGTGATAAATATAGGCGGGGCCAGAGTTTGCGGCTTAGTAAATTCCAGATACCAACCACTGTGTAAAACTGTTGATCCTCCCCTTACATTGTATCTTGATGAAAAATTACAAAGAAAAAAACCAGCAAAATATTTCTTTAAAGTCATTATTGGATGATGAACAACATGAGCCAAACTAATTACGGTGTTACACAAGGAATACAATATTCACTGTACACATTTAGGCTCTATCTTACACATATTTAACATTATCACTTCACAGGTTAGGTAAAAACAGATCATGTTTAGTTGAACCTGGCAGCAGTTGGAGTTATTTTGTAAAATCGTAACCATTCAGCTCTTGAAGTTGATGCCTAGGATTCAATTAAATTCTGGGAAAGAGGAAGCCAAGTATAAGTATTTCAAAAGGTCAAATTGGTGGCTAGTGGGCTCTCAATAATGCTGATCCCTTAGAAAAGAATTGCGCTCAATTAGATTCAAGAAGACAAACAATAAGAAATAGGTCATTTTCTCAATCCGTTTCTCCAGCCGTCCATTTTTCATTCCACTATGTTATTGCAGGGTTGGGGAGCGCTGTGTGGATCACTCTGAAAACATTTCAGATAAGCAAACTTTATTGTCAAACAAGGGTAATCTGAGTTAAAACAAAAAACTGTTCAAATGATGATTTCATTTATTAAGAGAAAACGCCTATCCAAACCACCTTGGCCCTATGTGGAAAAGTTATTGCGTTCTGGTTTAATCTCACACTAACTGTCATTCACAATTTGTTTAGGGGGAAAGCTGAGTTTAATTTCTCTTGCTGCATACTGGCCTGGTTACTGCCAGACCTCTGGAATCAAAACTTCCCTTTAAAAGGGACAACACAAAGTACACTACAAGATATTAAAAAGCAAACAGGCCCTGGTCTAAAGAAGTTCAAGTTAGAAAGAAAGAGCTCCCTTATAGTCCCACAGAGGGGAGAATTTGTCTCTGTATTCAAGCCATCCCTCAGGGAGCAGTGGGCTGCATACACTGAGTGGCACCTAAGGAACAATCTGGAGATAAGGGTCTTGCTCAGGGACTGAGTCTGTGGGAATTGAACCAGGTATTTGCATCCTTCTCAGATTGCAAGTGCGCTGCTCTAACCACTAAACTAAATAAAATCCCATTTTAATTTTTAATAGTAAAATCTATAAATAGTTGAATTTTGCATATTTATTTCTCAATATATAAATTTATAAAGTCACCAATAACATAAAAAGTCGCTAGATTTGTTGCTAGTCACTTTTTTGAAGAAACAAAATGTTGCTAGAGGGGTCTGAAAAGTTGGTAAATATAGCAACAAATTGCTAAATTGGTAACAGTAAACAGGTGCTTACTCAGATTAGAAGTATTCCTGACGCTGGCCTGGCACTCCATGTCACAAATATTGCAGCAAGTGTAATCTGCATCCCATTTTGAAAAGTAGTGCCACCGTGAATAATAAAGTACAGGGCCAGCTTGGCCCATTGCAGTTTTCTTACCAGGCACACAGAGTGGTGGACATTACTGTCACACTGTTTAATTATCTGCTGAAGCATTTTCAGGGCACATAATCCCATGCAGGGATTCTGTGAATTTGTGGATTTCACTTCAGCTTTTAATATAATTCAACCCAACATCGTGGTCAACAAATTCCTGCAATTTTTAAATTTTGATGTTGGCTTTGTGAAATGGATTTTAGAGATCTCAACATGTAGGCCCCAGACAGTAAGGGTGAATGGTGTCCTATCCAGGAAACATCTGTCATCCACAGGGTCACTTCCAGGAGTTTGTCCTCTCTGGTTTTTGGTATATTTTATACTCAAAGGACTGCAAGAGTGCTTATAAAAAGGAGCACCTCCTCACGTTTGAAGATGAATCTGTTATAGACAGCCTGCTGTGGAATGTATTAGCTTTGATCCGTGTTTATACACTTGTATGAAGTTTAACATGTTTTTATATCCTTTTAGATGCTTTCATATGCTTATATATGCTTCAAAATAGAATGGGAGTACATTAGGATAAAATGTGCTGTTCGTGCAAGGTACCGGAGGAGAGTCCCAAGGCCAGGTCAGCAATTAGCAGAGGAAATGTTTTCAAGGCCACCACCGAGCGAACCAAGTAATGAGAACAACAACTCCATTTATGGTATACCAGATGTTAGGGAGTATAACGGAACTGTATGCATCATTTTGTTCGTGTGACTCTTTTGAAGTTAATAAAACAAGCTAGAACGGCAGGGAGAGGCAGAGTCAGAGTCGCGGCCCGCAGATGCGGCGGGCGCACCTGCTCCCCCTTCGTGAAGGTGAAACTGAAATCTGCGTCCATGGCTGAGTTTTTGATTTAAGTCCTGCAAACGAATTAACGAACCCGGAGAAGCTAGACGGCTTCAACACTGCCTAAGGATGGAGTGATTACACATGGATCTGTTATTGACTACTTTGTGAAGTGGTATGATGGACATTACCCAAAGTTGAATATCAGTGAAACAAAGGACATAGTCGAAGACTTCAGGGAAACTCCAGAACTAATATGGCAATACCTTACTAACAATAATGAACAGAGAGGAGAACTTAAATAAGGCAAATATGAAAGGCAAGAAAATAATCAAAGTGAAAAAAGATGAAAATCAAAACAATACTTGTTTGTGTCAGTAAAAGTCAAAAAAGTGTCACCCAAGATATCATATCACCCCATTGTTAATTGGCCATGGTCTTTGGCCAGATACCTCATTAGTGGTAGTTTAAGGTCTTGTACATATAACGCTGGGTATTTATGAAAAAAATCTCCCCCACATCGTTTTTAAAAACGGTACCGTACACATGGGATAATTTTTAGAAATGTTTTCATCGACACATACCTGTGTAAATTCACTATTGACCGTTGTTTTAAACATGCCAAATGCATAGGCTGCTGTGAATCACAAAGCAAAAACATACATCAGCCAGTCAGAATCCTTCAAAATAAAAGCTAAGTTTAAAGCTATGTTTAGCCTGTGTAAAATAGCTGACCTCCAAGCGCTTTTTCTCCTTTGCACCAGCTGCAATGTTTAAATATTCCATGTGCACTTTGACTTTGAAGTCTTGATAACGAGGAGAAGGCATTAAATGCTGTGCGGTGCCAATGTAACATCAGTTGGAAATAAACAACCAGAGATGCCGTATGTTAGTGAATTTGTCCAGTTTAACATTGATTAGACACATATTGTTAACAGTCAATCATTCTATGCCATTACACACAGTTTTAAGTTATTTATCCACCCATCCATTTTCCGACACCTATCTCCAGCTGTCAATGGGCGAGAGAGGGTACAACCCTGGACAGGTCACCAGTCCATCGCAGGGCAACACAGAGACAGACAGAGCAATCAACCATTCATGCACACACTCACACCTACGGAGAATTTAGAGAGGCCAATTAAACTAACAGTCATGTTTTTGGACTGTGGGAACCCACACATGCACAGGGAGAACATGCAAACTTCATTCAGAAAGACTCAGGGTGGACTTAAACCCAGGACCTTCTTGCTGCAAGGCAACAACACTACCTACTGTGCCACTGTGCAGCCTTTAGGTTATTTAATGGTTAATAAATAACTCTTGGTCTGTTAGGTATTGTCCGGTGAATATAGGCCCAACCAGCAGATATTAGAACTATAATTGAAAGTCTGATTCTGTCATGTCCAGTGTTTCCGTGTAGTGTTCTTTTTCCTCACCTCCTCCCCCCGCAGGGTATGACAGGCAGGTCTGATCCCCAGCTGTGCCTCATCAGAGAATTAGCAAGGGTTTAAAGGAGGAGCAGGTTCCTGAGGCAGACACCAGAGGGTTAAATCACATCTTGTGGTAACCAGGCCCCAGCGGTTGCTCACTGAGCTTAGATTGAGCTACAAGCAGCCCCAATACTAACCTTCTGAATTTGTCCTCCTCTCGCAGTTCCTCTTCGTGGATCGTTCCTTGGATCCGTGTTTTTTCCTGGGCCGTACCTGAGCCGCGCGCTGGAATCCTGGGAGGACTGCTCAGTCTCCGCTCCTCCGTCTGCCTCCCACTAGCTTACGCTCACCTGAAGGCTCCTCTGACCCATCGCCTGTCTGTCCACCATCCAACGTCTTTTCACTACTGGCTCAGTAAGCAGCCGCATCTGAACTGTTCTGTCAATTCCACCTGTCACCCAATCCTGCTGGGCTTTAACAATGCTTCTCTCTTCTAGTGTGGAACTGGACTTCCTCCCCCTTCGATTACCCTCCTCTTATTTTTTCAATAAACCCTTTGAACCCGCTTCTGGTCTGTAATTGCTGCCTGCATTTGAGTCTCTATGGAGTACCCTTCCATCAAACTCGAAACCACACCCACATTCCAAAGTGACAGTCGGAAGTCCCGCCTTCGACTCCCCCCCCCCTTTCCTGAATTCACACCCATCCCCCAAATCCGAAATCCACACCCATCCCCCAAATCCGGAATTCACACCCATCCCCCACATCCGGAATTCACAACCATCCCCCAAATCCGGAATTCACACCCATCCCCACTACTAGCCCAAAGTCCCGCCCACCCCCTTCACCCCGCCCCGGCTCTCATGATATAAGGCCCTTTCTCAAGCCTCGATAGTGATTGAATCCTTTTTTCAACATGCCGTCTGGAAGAACCAACGTTGAACCTATCATTTCTGAGACACCGTCACGATCTGCCACGATCAGAGCGATTTTTGGCGAGCTCAGCAGAGCCCACACAAAGCTACATTGTTTTTATGCAGAACTCAGATGCCTCCGACTCTACCTCTGCAAGAAGAATGGTCTTTGGAGCCCTATGAAGCCCGCGGTAAATGGGGGTACGTCTTCAAATACGAATCCGGTGAGATGTATCTCCATCAGCGGGATGAAGAAGGGGACGAGCTACAAGCTATCCACTCCTTGGGCATGCTGACATCAAATGATTGGGCTGTTCTGAAACTCATCATGCTTCGCAGACTAGACCCTGAAGAGCCAAATGCAGCAGGCCCCTCTGCAAGACAAGAAACCGTGGACAGAGTCATGGATTCACCCGCCGCTAAGCGCGGCAAGCGGACTCGTCAAGAAACCGAGGAAGGAGTCATGGATTCACCCGTCGCTAAGCGTTGCAAGTGCGGGCCTCAAGAAACCGAGGAAGGAATCATGGATTCACCCGTTCCTAGGCGCTCCAAGCACGCGCGTCAAGAAACCATGGACGGAATCAACGATTCACCCGCCACTAAGCGCTGCAAGCGGGTGCTGACCAACCTGAACGAAATTGACAAAGATTCTGGAAATAGGATCTTCTCAGC
This sequence comes from Fundulus diaphanus, assembly GCA_037039145.1. Classification (NCBI taxonomy): domain Eukaryota; kingdom Metazoa; phylum Chordata; class Actinopteri; order Cyprinodontiformes; family Fundulidae; genus Fundulus; species Fundulus diaphanus. The sequence continues at coordinate 46,163,353 of CM073137.1, read as the reverse complement.
TACTTGCCAGTCAAAGACGGGGGTTACCGGCCGATGGTTTTTCCGTGCAAGTCTCAGAAAGGCTCAAGATAAAACACAGATGGTTATTTTCATGCTTGACTATTATAATTCTGACTGTGGTGTGTTCAGGACATTGCTAACCATCCCCTTTGATGCGTGGCGTGACAAGATGATCGGAATATCAGACCGGATTTCAACGCTGTTTCGCGACTGTCGCAACTGGAAGGACATTTTGGGGGTCAAGAAAGCGCTCTCTTTTTAGACCCACCCCTCACAACAGCTAATACCGCCCCTTCAACGTTAACCACGCCCTTCTCAGTATATAAACAGCAGCCAGGCATGCTGATCGGGACTCCGTGCAACTTCGCTGACCGGACTTCTAACATCTGAAACCATGAGGAACAACGAGGGCGGGCGGTATAGCTCACCTACTCCACCGCCATCTCCTTCAAACGATTCAGACGCTTCATCATCAGCGCAGCACGGATCCCCGGATGGCGACATATTCTCCCCGGAGCTGTACCCCCCTCCTTCACCCACATCCTCGCCAACTTCTGATTCTTCTGCCCTAAGCAACTGCGGGAGCGAGAGTATCCTCACGGCTCTGAAGAGGAACACCATCGACTGGTCCAGGCCCCCCGGAGGCGTGAAAGGCGGCCCTGAGTACTTTGTTCTATGGACTTAGAATTCTAGGCTTCCTACCATGCAACCTCAGACGGCAACCCAGGACGGAGATTCACAAGCTGTGAATCTTCCAGCCTACCAGGATCGTTCTGACCCTGAGGACACACAGCTCCCTGACAGCCAAGGTGATCCAACCTCCCCGGCACTATCCCAGGACTCACAACTACCCTCTAGCCAAGGAGATCCGCCCTCCCCGGGAACCTTCTCAGCCTGACTCAAAACTTACAACGAGCCAAGTAGAGGCTGACATCCGGGCGGATGAAAACGACAGGTGGATCCACTTCGGCTTCACCAGAACAGTGAAAACTGCGGTGTATCATCTTTTGAGCGCAGCGATCGAAAAGTACATGCATGATAAGTGCATGATAAGGATGTAACAATGACCGTCCTAGTTTGAGAGACCATGAATGTTATGAGCATCTTGAGGACGGGTTCTTTGAAAGCAATTATTATCGTGTAATGTGAGTACTTTATAACGCGCGTTTCATCAATGCCGTTCAACAGTTTTTAGCCGCTCGCAACATCCATCAAGACAGTAGCACAGTGAACGCTGTCGCACAAGCCTACTCGTACGAATTGACGCTATCCGAGAAGTTACTTCATTCAATCGATGACGCGTATGATCAGCTAGTTCAAGAAAACCATGAGATAAAAGCTCAACTTGAAGCCATCACGCAGTTCTGGCGGGGTTGTTGAAACCAATGCATGCATGTTTTCTCTTGTCTTTCTTTTTATATATTAAATGAGTGTTTTCTACAATTAGTTAGTGACATTGTATTAAAAGAATGTCTTTTCAATGTATCTTTTATTTTTACATCTTTTCTTTTTTATATATGAAATAATTTTTTTACAATTAGTTTGTGGTATAATAAATCAATGTAATTTCTTTCCTGATTATGTTAATAAAAATATAAAAACCCAATTACAGGCGTCTTTTCCTTCATTTAGCATCACTATGTGTGTGGGAAGGTATGGCTGAAGAAAAGTTAATGAAACGGGTATATTACACACCTGTTCACCCCGGTTCTTTCGGCGGAGTAGATAGTTTACAGAGGGCTATGGAAAGTGAAACGGGTAAGAAGGTACCGCTTGAAAAGGTTTGTGACTTTTTATCAGAACAAGATGCTTATTCTTTGCATAAGCCCGCAAGAATAAGATTTCCTAGAAATAGAGTGTTTGTCACCAGGCCTCTGAAACAGTTTCAAGCAGATCTTTGTGATATGCAGAGTTTGTCCAAAGAAAATGACGGTTACAATTATTTATTAACCGTTATCGATGTATTTTCTAAAAGAGCCTACGTCAGGTTTTTAAAAAGGAAAACTGCGTTCGATGTCGTAAAAGCTTTCGAGTTTGTTTTAAAGGAGAGTCAGATTCCAAAGAAACTTCAAACTGACGACGGTAAATAATTTTTCAACAGATCATTCAAAGCGTTAATGGATAAAAACGGTATTGAACATTTTTCCACGGCTAGTGAAATAAAAGCATCGGTGGCTGAGAGGTTTAACCGTACATTAAAATAAAGAATGTGGAGATATTTCACCGCAAACAACACTCTCCGATATGTAAATGTGCTTCAGGATCTGGTCAAAAGTTACAACCACAGCCATCATTCAAGTATTAAAATGGCCCCTGTCGAAGTCACTACCAGTAACGCTTTTCGGTGTTTGAGAATCTGTACGGGACTAATTCCAAACGCTGCACAAAACCCAAGATGGCGTTTAAGCAAGGCGACCATGTCAGAATCTCCAAGGTATGCGGAGTGTTTGACAAGAAATATGAACAGAGTTTCACGGACAAAATCTTTACAGAACCACCTACATTTTTACGCTCCAATAGCCTACATGCTAGGTATGGAACCCGGAAAATGGGTCAAATTTGACCACTGGCACGCCCCTCATCCTATAGATTTTTTTTTTTTTTTTTTTTTTTTTTCCCAGTGTCCTGTCTAGCAATGTGGCAATAAAAATTATCTTAATGCCAAATAGAGCTCGACAGATTTTACTTTCACAAATGGAGCAAACAGCTTTTGCCATAATGCTCCGCTTGATTTGTGCGTGTAAATAGCTTTATTGTGATTCCTGCAGGGAGAATTTCAAATTATATGGACACTACAATGGGAAAGTAGGAGAGTAAAAGAAAAACAAGAAGAGAAAAAAAGAGAAAGAAAAGGGTGAAAGAAAGAAGAGATAGAAGGAAGAGAATGATAAAACGTCCTCTGTCTGCTCCATCACCTGGAAAGAGACACAAAAACAACAGCACAACCAACAGACATAAAGCAACAGATACAATCGTGTAACACCTTGATACCATTGCTAAATCGTATGTATTATTATTTAAGCTGACACTTTTTAGTTTGTGAAAGTGCACTAGTTTAGGTGAAAATTATCCAGAAGGAAATATATTGATAGTGATTGTGGAGAACCGAAGACCCACCTTCCCTGAGCACAGAGGCAGGAGTCAGGGGACCCGTAACCCCGGACTCCCAAAGGGGCCACCAAAGCAGTGCGCCCGAGAGGGGCCTTCACAGGAAATCTGCAACCCCCCCCCCCCCCGAGGAAAGAGGAGAGACGACCCCGAGGAAATCCCCCAGCCACCGCAATGCCGACGCCCCCAAGAGCCGCGGGGACGAGCCCGTGGGCTCCGCCGGCAGCCGGCCGCGCTGAAGTGGTCCCGGCCATGGGCCCCGGGGGCCAGAGGCCCCAGGGGCGCCCCGCCCCCGCGGCAGGGGCCCCGGCCGCCCCCCGGGGAGCCAGGCCCCGCGAAGCCACCGCCGGGAATGGGTCGGCGCCCACCCGGGAACCCGCCCCAAACCCGAGGACCGTCAACGCGCCAGAGGGCCAAGGCGCCCGCCAACGCAGCGGAGGAGGGCAGGACGTGGGGGGATGGGCTCCGCACCTATCGGAGACTTGAGATGATCTTGGGAGAGGGAGCGGACCGGACCCGAACCTGGAAAAAAAAAAAAAAAAAAAAACTCATTCACACCATCCCTCCCTTGTGCCCCACTCGCCACACACTGACACAAAAAAAAAAAAAAAAAAAAAAAAAAGGACACTGTACACACATTCCCACATAGCATTCACATCCAAAAATCCCAAGTGGGGGGGGGGTCACCACAATTCAACAATACCATTGCCTGTGCCCGACCCCCGGCCCCGCCCCCGGACCAGACGCCCCCCGGACCAGGCCCCCCAAAGAGGGGGGGCCGACATGACCCGTACGGGCCATCCAACCAGAGCTCCCCCTCACCCACTATATACCTAATAAACCCCTCCCCACCCCGACCTTACCCTAGCCACCCCTGCCCTCCATCCCTTCCTGGGGAGAGCAGAGGCGTCAGCCCCAGATCCGGTAAGCCGCTGGCCAGCCGCAGCCGCCCCCCGCCAAGACCCCGGACACAGTGGCCCGCACCTCCTCCAGGCCCCAGACTCCGTGCCGCGATCGGAGATCGGGGGTGTGCAAAAGACCCCCGATCCTCCCTACGCCCGCTCAGATGTTGTGTTGTTGCATGTTGATCTCAGGTGTGTTTAAAACTGGGAGCACCGAAGGGGGTGCCCGGCACAGCCCACCCCCCCTCCGGAAGAAAGCTGGTGCCAGCGCCCCCCCTCCAAGCAACTACCTAGAATCCTCAATGTCTAAATGCGAGTCGGGGTGAAGGGAGCCGCCCGGGGCGAGGCTCACACAACATAAGCCCCCCCCCAGACGACTTCCCCCCACCCCCCCATATCATGGCCTACATGAATGTGCGTTGTGAAAATGTTTGGAGTGAAAGTGTCTAAGATGCATGATAAAATTGAGGAGAGGGACGTCACCAAAAGGTGGCAACCTCAAGTAACGCCCTCTCCCCAAGGCCTTACATGTGTGGCGGCGTGATGGAGCAGGCAGAGGGAGGAGTCCGGGGATGGGGAGCAAAGGACTGGGGAGCCAACCCAGGGAGCCAGCTCCCCTACTGACTCCAATAGGCACCCCCGCTCCCCGAAAGCCCCACCCGGAGAAAGGGGCCCCTCCAGCGGCACCACCATAGCCCCGGGGCCGGGGAGAGGCCGCAGGGCCCGCCAGCCAACCACCCACCAGGACCAACACCTCTACCTCCCCCAGCCCACCCCCCATGCCTACTGTATTTAACCCCCCCCCCAAAAAAAATTAATAATAATAATAATAATCTATATATAAATAAATAAATTAAAAAATAAGTTAATAAGATGGGGGACCCTGGCCAGCCAGCCCGCACGAGCCATCCCGAACCCCACCCCCCAGGTGAAACCCGCACCGGGAGACTACACGGACCAGGACCGGGACATGGGGCCGGACACAAGCCCACCAGAACGTCCACCAAACCCCCCCCCCACACCACCCGTAGATTTAACCCCTCCCCAACACTAACATTCAAACATCTCACCATACATTCGACACTAGACATCCAAGCTGGGTAAGTCACTACTCCCCCTCCCTCCCCTCCCCCCACTAGCAGAATGCCAACCCAAAGAAGGGGAAGAGCATCTGCCCTGAGATGTTAATGACCATGCCCCCCTACCAGCTCAACAGGCCCCGAGGCCCCCCAGCGCGCCAGAGGCCCCGTGCAGGGGCGGACACCCGGGCGCACGCCGGCCCAGACCCCAAGCGGCACACCCCCCGGAACCGGAACCCCCGAGGCCTCGCCGGGGCCCCCGCCCGAGGGCGGCGCGCCCCAGGGACCCCAGGCCCCCAGACCCACCCAGGACCCACCCAGCGACAGCACAGCTACCAGGTCAGTAACCCACGTCCGTCACCGCGTAGCTCCCCAAGGGCGCCGCAAGCGGCGCTGTGGGCCACCCGTAGGCCTCCCAAGCTCCTCCCAGATGGGGGCAACAGACCCTGGAGTCAGACCCACCAAGCGCCCCACTCCAAGTGCCCCCAGAGTCCCAGGAACCCCTCCACCCACCCACTGCGCCCTTCATGAAGCAACCCACCACCCCCCATTCCACTAAGTGATAGTGCTAATCAAAGGAGCCCAAAGAGATCGAACAGATGTGGATGCAGATGCTGTCTCAAGATTAATATGATCCAACAAAAGATCTCTATACTGATTCATACTGAGATTCTCCTTACTTTTCCAATTCATGAGGATAGTTTTCTTTGCGATACATAGTGCAGTGAAAACCATGTAAACTATTTTATTCCCCAGCGGGCTTTCCTCAAAATTACCAAGCAAACAAACTGATGGGGAAGGTGTAATTTTACAGCTCAAGCACTTTGATAAGTCCTTACATATCTGTGTCCAGAACCTCTGGACTGGTGTGCATAACCATAACGCATGAATATAATTATCAGGATGATTGCCTATGCAGTGTGGACAGATGTTAGATTGTGCCAGACCCATCTTGAATAATCTTTGTCCTGTGTAGTGTACTCTGTGAAGGATTTTGTATTGTATTAGTTGTAAGTTGGTGTTTCTAGTCAATTTGAAAGTTCTTAGACATATCTGAGCCCAGAAGTCTTGTTCAAAGCTGACTGATAGATCTTCTTCCCATTTCATAATAGGAAGAGATATTGAATCATCTATTTTAGTCAGTGTCCTGTATGATTTAGACAGTAGTTTGGGGGGGTTAAAATCTAGGAACTCTAATATATTACTTGGAATTTGTAAACCACCTTTAATATGCTTAAATGTTTTTCTAATTATAGATTTAAGTTGTTCATATTCCAAAAATTTATTTTTACTAATGCCATATTGCATATTTAGTTTGGAAAAATTGATGAACTCGGTTCCATCAAGTAAATGTTCCAGATATTCAATACCTTTATTCTTCCAGTATGTAAAGTTTATCATATTATTATTTTGTAGGATGTCAGGGTTGTTCCAGATGGGTGTACGACTGCATGGGATAAGTGACGACTTTGTCATTTTAAGAAACTCCCACCATGCTGTCAGAGTAGAGCTGATATTGATATTTTTAAAGCATGTATGCCGTTTTATATTTGAGCTAATAAACGGCAAATCTGAAATCATGATATTATTGCATATTTTCTGTTCTATATCTATCCAGGGCTCGTCTAAAGGATTTTGCTTTATCCATTTAGTGATATATTGTAGTCTATTTGCCAAGTAGTACTTATGGAAGTTAGGCAGATCTAGTCCCCCTCTGTCTTTAGTTTTCTGTAGCGTCTTTAAGCTGATACGGGGTGGTTTATCTTTCCAAAGAAATTTAGAGATTAAAGAGTCTAGAGATTTAAACCAGTCAGATGATGGTTTATTGGGGATCATTGAAAATAAGTAATTAATTCTAGGTAAGACCATCATTTTAATCGAAGCTACCCTACCCATGAGTGAAATTGGAAGCGATTTCCATCTATTCAGGTCATCTTATATCTTTTTTAAAAGTGGGATGTGATTAGATTTTACTAAATCCGCAAGTTTAGACGACACAGTGATACCCAAATATGTGATGTTTCCTGAGCGCAAATGTAAATCTAGGGGGTTTTGGAAAGAGCAATTAATTGGCAGTACCGTAGATTTAGACCAGTTTATAGAGTAATCAGAAACTTTTGAGAAGGATTCTAGTAATCTAATTATTTGAGAAAGGGAAGAGTTTGAGTGCTGAAGATAGAGTAATACATCATCAGCATAAAGACTAATCTTATGCTCTATATTCATGCATTTTATACCTTTAATAACCTTTGTTTGTCTAATTGTTGCTGCTAGAGGTTCAATAAAAATGGCAAAAAGTGAGGGGGAAAGTGGGCATCCTTGCCTAGTGCCCCTCTGGAGACAAAAGCTGGAAGATGTTTGATTATTTGTCCTGACACAGGCTGTAGGAGAGCTGTATAAAATTTTTAACCAATTTATAAAAAAATTGCCAAAACCAAATTTATGCAGAGTAGCGAATAAAAAATTCCAATTTACTCTATCAAATGCTTTTTCTGCATCTAAAGACATTATAATAGTTTTATTATTTGTACTGTAGGAATAATCTATTAAATTAAGTAATCTGCGTGTATTTGTGGAAGACTGCCTTCCTCTGATAAAGCCAGTTTGGTCTGGGTGGATTATGAAAGGAGTGACTTTATCTAATCTTTTTGCAAAAGCTTTACATATTATTTTAATATCCACGTTGATTAAGGATATGGGACGATAGCTGGTGGGCAACATAGGATCTTTGCCTGGCTTAAGCAGAAGACTGATGGTGGCAGAGTTCATATTAGCTGGAAATCTGCCATTTTCCTGAATTTCCTGCAACATTCTGTGGAACGTTGGTGCCAGAATATTCCAGAATTCTTTATAAAACTCAGTAGGGAATCCATCTGGGCCTGGAGCCTTTTTATTGGGCATGCCTGTTAAAGCTTCCTGAACTTCAACTGTTGTCAGCGGTGAGTCCAGTGCCGTTCTTTGGTTAACTGATAGTTTAGGAAGTGTAATTTTATCCAGAAACTGCTTGATGACATTGTCTGATGGATTTATCTGTCCGTCCGTCCGTTGTCTTCCGCTTATCCGGGGTCGGGTCGCGGGGGCAGCAGCTTCAGTAGGGAGGCCCAGACGTCCCTCTCCCCAGCCACTTGGGCCAGCTCCTCAGGAGGAACCCCAAGGCGTTCCCAGGCCAGCCGGGAGACATAGTCCCTCCAGCGTGTCCTGGGTCTTCCCCTGGGCCTCCTCCCCGTGGGACGTGCCTGGAACACCTCTCCAGGGAGGCGTCCAGGAGGCATCCTGACCAGATGCCCGAGCCACCTCAACTGGCTCCTCTCGACGTGGAGGAGCAGCGGCTCTACTCTGAGTCCTCCCCGGATGACTGAGCTCCTCACCCTATCTCTAAGGGAGAGCCCAGACACACTACGGAGAAAACTCATTTCAGCCGCTTGTATCCGGGATCTCGTTCTTTCGGTCACGACCCAAAGCTCGTGACCATAGATGAGGGTAGGAACGTAGATCGACCGGTAAATCGAGAGCTTCGCCTTTTGGCTCAGCTCTCTCTTCACCACAACGGATCGGTACAGCGCCCGCTTCACAGCAGACGCTGCACCAATCCGCCTGTCGATCTCCCGCTCCATCTTCCCCTCATTCGTGAACAAGACCCCAAGATACTTGAACTCCTCCACTAGGGGCAGGACATCCTCCCCAACCCGGAGAAGGCACTCTACCCTTTTCCGGTTCAAGACCATGGTCTCGGATTTGGAGGCACTGATTTTCATCCTGGCCGCTTCGCACTCGGCTGCGAACCGCTCCAGTGAGAGCTGTAGATCACGCCCTGATGAAGCCAATAGGACCACGTCATCCGCGAATAGCAGAGACGCAATCCTAAGGTCACCAAAGCGGATCCCCTCAACACCTTGGCTGCGCCTAGAAATTCTGTCCATAAAAGTTATGAACAGAATCGGTGACAAAGGGCAGCCTTGGCGGAGTCCAACTCTCACCGGAAACGAGTCCGACTTACTGCCGGCAATGCGGACCAGACTCTGACACCGGTCGTACAGAGACCTGACAGCCCTTATTAAAGGGTCCGGTACTCCATACTCCCGGAGTACCCCCCACAGGATCCCCCGGGGGACACGGTCGAATGCCTTCTCCAGATCCACAAAACACATGTAGACTGGTTGGGCAAACTCCCATGCCCCCTCAAGAATCCTGCTGAGGGTATAGAGCTGGTCCAGTGTTCCACGGCCAGGACGAAAACCACACTGCTCTTCCTGAATCCGAGATTCGACTATCCGACGGACCCTCCTTTCCAGAACCCCTGAATAGACCTTACCAGGGAGGCTTAAGAGTGTGATTCCTCTGTAGTTGGAACACACCCTCCGGTCCCCCTTTTTAAATAGGGGGACCACCACCCCAGTCTGCCAATCCGGGGGAACTGCCCCCGATGTCCACGCAATGTTGCAGAGCCGCGTTAACCAACACAGCCCCACAACATCCAGAGCCTTAAGGTACTCAGGGCGAATCTCATCCACCCCCGGAGCCTTTCCACCGAGGAGCTTTTTAACAACCTCGGCAACCTCAGCACCAGAGATGGGAGAACCCGACCCAGAGTCCTCAGGTTCTGCTTCCTCAATGGAAGACGTGTTGGTGGGATTAAGGAGGTCTTCGAAGTATTCCGCCCACCGACGCACGACGTCCCGAGTCGAGGTCAGCAGCACACCACCCCCACTGTAAACAGTGTTGGTGCTGCACTGCTTCCCCCTCCTGAGACGCCGGATGGTGGACCAGAATCGCTTCGAAGCCGTACGGAAGTCTTTCTCCATGGCCTCTCCGAACTCTTCCCACGCCCGAGTTTTTGCCTCGGCGACCAGCCGAGCCGCCTGCCGCTTCGACTGCCGGTACACATCAGCTGCTTCCGGAGTCCCACAGGCCAAAAAAGCCCGATAGGACTCCTTCTTCAGCTTGACGGCTTCCCTCACCGCTGGTGTCCACCAGCGGGTTCGAGGGTTGCCGCCACGACATGCACCGACAACCTTGCGGCCACAGCTCCAACTAGCCGCCTCAGCAATAGAGGCGTGGAACATGGTCCATTCAGACTCAATGTCCCCCGCCTCCCTCGGGACGTGTTTAAAGTTCTCCCGGAGGTGGGAGTTAAAGCTCCGCCTCACAGGGGACTCCGCCAGACGTTCCCAGCAAACCCTCACAGTGCGTTTGGGCCTGCCCGGTCGGACCGGCTTCCTCCCCCGCCATCGGAGCCAACTCACCACCAGGTAGTGGTCGGTGGAGAGCTCCGCCCCTCTCTTCACCCGAGTGTCCAAGACATGCGGCCGCAGGTCAGATGAAACGACAACAAAGTCGATCATTGAACTGCGACCTAGGGTGTCCTGGTGCCAAGAGCACATATGGACACCCTTATGTCTGAACATGGTGTTTGTGATGGACAATCCATGACGAGCACAGAAGTCCAACAACAAAACACCACTCGAGTTCAGATCAGGTGGGCCATTCCTCCCAACCACGCCCCTCCAGGTCCCACTGTCATTGCCCACGTGAGCGTTGAAGTCCCCCAGCAAAACGAGGGAGTCCCCAGGAGGGGCACTCTCCAGTACCCCTTCCAAGGACTCCAAAAAGGGTGGGTAATCTGAACTGCTGTTTGGCGCATAAGCGCAAACAACAGTCAGAACCCGTCCCCCCACACGAATGCGGAGGGAGGCCACCCTCTCGTTCACCGGGGAAAACCCCAACGTGCAGGCACCGAGATGGGGGGCAACAAGTATGCCAACCCCAGCTCGGCGCCTCTCACCATGGGCAACTCCAGAGTGGAAGAATGTCCAGCCCCTCTCAAGGAGACTGGTTCCGGAGCCAGAGCGGTGCGTCGAGGTGAGTCCGACTATCTCTAGTCGGAACCTCTCAACCTCGCGCACAAGCTCAGGCTCCTTCCCCACCAGAGAGGTGACATTCCACGTCCCAAGAGCCAGCTTCTGCAGCCGAGGATCGGAACGCCAAGGTCCCCGCCCTCCACTGCTACCCGTTACACATTGCACCCGACCCCTTTGGCCCCTCCGACAGGTGGTGAGCCCATCGGAAGGGGGACCCATGTCGCCTCTTCGGGCTGAGCCCGGCCGGGCTCCATGGGCAAAAGCCCGGCCACCAGACGCTCGCCAACGTGCCCCACCTCCAGGCCTGGCTCCAGAGTGGGGCCCCGGTGACCCGCGTCCGGGCGAGGGAACACGAGGTCCAATGAGACCTGTGATGTGTATAAAGTTTTGTAGAAATCACGGAAGGTGTTATTTATACATTCTGGATTATGTAATGTATTCCCATTGGAATCTGTAACTGCAAATATAGTTGTTTTCTCTTTATTTATTTTTAACTGATTAGCTAAGAAGCTTCCTGACTTATTGCCATGTTCAAAATTTTCTAATCGAAGTTTTTCTATTAGAAATTTGTTTTGTTTTTCAATATACTGGTTTAATTCTAGTTTTATTTTACGGATTTTGCCCAACTTTCCCTCTTCCAGGGAAGTTTCTAGTAACTTAAGTTTTTCTTCTAATTCCTGAATCTTCTTGTTTTCCAACTTCTTTTTGTGAGATGAGAATGAAATTATTTTGCCTCTCATCACTGCTTTCCCTGCTTCCCAAAGTATAGATGCTGAAGTGCCTGGCAGATCATTGTGTTCTAAGTATGAAGCCCACTCTTCTTTGAAAAATTTATTAAAATCTTCATCTTTAAGCAACGATGTATTAAATCTCCAGCTCTTGTTTTGTGGGGTTATTTTTTTATTTGTTAGGGTTAAAGTAACAGGAGCATGATCACTAATAGCGATAGGATGAATTACAGCATCTGAAACATCCGACAGCAGCGAACTGCTGATTAAGAAATAGTCCAAACGAGAATACGAGTGGTGAACATTTGAAAAAAAAGTATATTGCTTACTATTAGGATGAAGAGAACGCAATGCATCGCAAAGACCAAAATCACTCATGTATTGTTTGACTATATTTAATGACTGCCAACTACGCTGAGACCCTGTTGCATTCAGCCTGTCTATTTCCTCATTTAGACCAAAGTTGAGGTCACCCCCAATAATTAGAGAACAATCCCCGTGTTTTGAAAGTGCATGGAAGAGTTTGTGGAAGAATGAGGGTTCATCAACATTTGGACCATATACACTAACAATACATAACTTCTGGTTATGAATAGATATTTTAATTATTATGAATCTACCTTCGGGATCAATAATTTTGTCTAATATTTTAAAACCAACGTTTTTGTGGATTAAAATTGCTACTCCTCTCTGTCTAGAGTTATAGCAGGCAGCAAACACATCAGGGAACTCAGGTGAGTTAAGATCACTTAAAGTTGTATCTGATTTATGGGTTTCTTGCAATAAGACAACATCTGCCTTTAATCTTGTAAGCTGGTTAGAGATCTTTAGCTGTTTTTCCCTGGTGCCAGCTCCATGCACATTCCATGACACAAACTTTACATTCATCATAGGTGAAAGTGAGAAGTTGAAAAGTGCATGTCCTCAGAAGAATAGTTATACAAAGACCCAGGTAGCATCATCTGACGATAGATTTTAAGGCAGGCTTCTATCACCTGTATTTCTACAGCAACGTTGTTGCCTCACAGATGGTGGGCGACGCTTACGCACCGCTATTGCGAACGGTTCAAGTCCAGGGTGTGTTTGGAGACATTATCACGGAAACCTTTCATAAGCCTTACTATCTTCCGGTTGCCAAGAAACACATTGAAAATATACAAGGTGAAATAAAAACGGATCAGAACACCCCGGTGAAATTTACATACGGAAAGTGCATTGTGAAACTGCATTTCAGACCTACAGCCTCACACCGAGCATTCAGGTGAAACGGATTGTGCATATAAAAACACACGACTGTGGCTGGAATCATTTATAGCTGTGCAACCAGTCGCACCAGCAACGCTGCAACGTGCTAAAACGTGAGAAGAAAAAAAGAATCAAGAAAACATGGTTTTCTTGAGAGAGGACCCTCACCGTTTTGTCTCCTATTACCAAAAGCAGGTGGGCGGCGCTTTACCAGGTTTCTATGGCGCACCTGTTATGTACGGCCGCGGGATAGGATCGATATTTTCAAAATTATTTCGTTTCGTATCACCCCTAGCAAAACCGCATCTAAAAAAGGCAGCCACAAACATCGCTTCGGACGTCATAGGTAAAGCTATGATGAAAATAACCGGCTCGCACGGGGGTGTTAATAACCAGGAAGGTTCAGGCATTATGGTTCTGTCAAGACGAGCTAGAAAGAGACCTCCTGGGAAACGTGTTTGGCGTTCACAAATACTCGTGCCGCGTAAAAAGAAGAAATCAGTCGGCAGGAGCAAACCTAGAAGAAGGAAGTCTGCACCGAGCAAGGATATATTTAACTGAATTAGTATTTTTCATTAAAAATCAATCATGGCTCTTTTACATCAGAAATCATCAGAATGCACCCTGGCTAAGCTCGCCCTGTTCACCGTCCCCATGACTCAACTATGTATCGAAGATAAGGTCTACACCGAAATATTACCCGTGTCAGCGATTACAGACACCGGGCCTCTCGAGTTCTTTATTCCAGGAGATGGAGAAAAATACCTGGATTTGAACGACAGCTTGCTGCACGTCCGTCTAAAGATCACCAACGCAGACGGAAACAACCTGGCTAACGACGCCGCCGTCGGACTCATAAATTACCCGCTGAATACAATGTTCAGTCAATGCGATGTTATTCTGGTAGACAGGTTAATTTCACAGAGTAGCGTGACTCACCCGTACAGAGTAATGATTGAAACTTTGCTCAACTATTCAGAAGACACCTTAAAGAGTCAATTTAGTGCAGGTCTCTTTTACAAAGACACTGCGGGAGCTATGGACTCGATTGTTTTTGTCGATGGTCCTAATTCGGGAGCTACCCAAAGAGCCTCTTTCACAGCTAATTCAAGAGAGTTACACCTGATGGGGCCGCTTCACGCAGATATATTCTTCTGAGAGAGACTCCTCTTGAATTCTGTCGACATGAGGGTTAAACTAACCAGAGCCAGCGACGCATTCTCTCTCATGGAACCTCGTGATTCAACCTTCCGACTGAAAATTCTGGGGGCTTCTCTTTTTGTGAAAAAAGTTTCAGTCTCCCCAGCTATCTGACTCGGGCATGCCTCAGCATTAATGAGAGGAAATGCCCTCTATCCTCTTTCGCGTGTGAATGTGAAAACATTCTATCCCTGAAAATTCCAGGATATGTACACAGGAGAATCTGTTTTTGCAAACCATGCCTAAATATGTCGTTTAAGGTATGGTAAACCATGAGGCATTCACTGGAAGGAGAAGCATGTCACCTTTCAAATTTAAGCATATGGATGTGGAATATTTAGCTCTCTGCAAAGACGGTGGACAGGTCCCTGCCAAAGTGTTTCAACCTCAATTCAACAAGGGTATTTCAGTCAGGGAATATTACATGTTCACCGCTACAGGCCGTCATTTAAAAGACCTTCCTTTAAGCATTGCTCGCGAGGAATTTAACAACAGCTATTCCCTGTTTGTCTTTAATCTCAATCCGAGTGAGGACGCTGACACTCTGTCACCGGTGTGTAATGGGAATTTGAGATTGGAAATGAGATTCAGAGTTCCTTTGCCTCACACGACCACCCTGATTGTGTACACGTGTTACAACTCAATTTTGGAAATCGACTCAAAAAGGCAGGTCCTGGTGGATTTTTATTAAAACATGAATTACCATGAGCTCGAAAGTCTGATGCATCACCTGTTGGGGGACTTATTTTACGGCGTTTGGGCATCTGATCAGCTCCCACTACTCAAACGCACGTACAGAGGACCCGCCTATTTTATCGTCAACACTCATCCTTCACACATGCCTGGAGAACACTGGCTGGCTTTGACTCTGGAAGAGAATGATCGAGCCACCTTTTTCGACTCTTACGGATTCAGTCCAGATTTTGAATTTTATCCATCAAGCATAGTGACCTTTTTGAAAGATAGATCCTCGAAAATATTGTATCATAATCGTCAACTTCAAGACACTCTGTCAGCCGTGTGCGGTCACCACTGTGTTTATTATCTGTCATAAAGCCTGTGGGCTATCGGTGCATGAAATATTGGCTACCTACCACGATGATGTTTATAAAAATTATGTCATGGTATATGATTTTGTGACAAGATATCAGCAATGTATCAAAAGTAGGGCCTTGTGCTCGTTTAATCATGGAAATTGTTCTTTACAAATGTTTGATTGATACATTTGTATCAATTGAAGATTGTTACAAACTGTATCTAGTCTAAAAGAAAAAACACTGTAGGCATGAATAATTTGAAACATTAAAGTATCTTTATTACAAATTCTTTTCTCCAGTTTTTATTTCATACAGACTTTTTTAGGGTGAAAATTTAAACCATGTGGGGTTTTTGACTCTTTTGCTTCGAGTGCGTCTGTCATCGAGGCTTGTATCCTCAAACCCTAATCCTGAGAATTTAGGGGATAACACAATTTACCCTTTGCGTTTTGTGAGAGGTTTATCATTGTCCTTCTCCATTACACCTGTTTCTGTCAAACGTATGTATTGGTCACGAGCTTGTGGATTACTGACTGATGACACAGGAATGTTTAGCTCCTTCAGGGCTGCCATGAATGGGGTCCAACCTACAGGTTCCTGGGTCTGTGTTTTCCTCTTAAACGGAAGCAGAAGGTTTTTCAGCAAATCGACCAGATGTGAGCCTCCCATCACACGATCCCGATAAACAAATTCGCCTTTCGACGTCCAACCAGTAGCATATTGGGGACGCGTTTTTGCGATCTCTGTTAGGTAGAGCTTTTAAAACCTCGTTAGCGGTTTCGTCCAATTCTGCAGGAGAGGGTGTAGAACCGATAGAACCAGCCTGACCGTCATTACTTTGAGGCATTGGGTTACGCTGCATAGTCAAAGTGACTCGGGGTACGTCCAGCTGACCCTGCTTCATTAGAGTCAGATACCTTTGGAGCAGAGCGTTGTACCTTTTAATTTTTTCATAAGAACTCAGCCCCGGTTCATTCAGAATCTCTCTCATTTTAGAATCCAAATCCTCTTCAGCCGTCTGTCTGATAGGAGGCTCTG
The DNA here is from genome assembly GCA_037039145.1 of Fundulus diaphanus. Lineage (NCBI taxonomy): Eukaryota > Metazoa > Chordata > Actinopteri > Cyprinodontiformes > Fundulidae > Fundulus > Fundulus diaphanus. Next base: position 46,147,158 of record CM073137.1, on the reverse strand, counting down.
AAGGGGTCAAACATTTGAACTGATGCGGTGAAACGAGATACATCTTTTGTGCCGTCCTAAGAGACATTTTGTCTCATCTCCTGATGACACCACCCAGCACCTCTCCTGTTAAAGGGGCCACTACGCTCAGCAGGGGAAGAATAAACCCACCAGTTTGATTTTTCAGAGTCAACTGCTTGCGTTTTAACCCAGTTCTTTTATCAGCTAGCAATCTGATGGTCTTTTTTTGCTTAATCTTTTTATTAATTTTTTGCAATTCAGAATACATACTTTGGAAAGAGGTGAAAATCCAGACTATATTTACAGGAACATCATCCATAACATGGTTATAATTTTGCAATACACTTTTAACAAAAAAGATGTACCACAACCACTCGGCCCTGCTATTAGAAGTGAAAAAGAGGTTTTGAATCTTGGATCAAATTCAACCTCCTGTGTTTCACAGGAGAGCAACATTTTTTTTCTCAGTTAACCTTTAGTAGCCAAACGGAAGGGTTGTTCCGTCAGGAAAAAGCCTTCTTTTATCATACACCACCCGGAGCTTTTTTCTGAAATGTGGCATTTTGAAGCTGGAAGCTTCTTTTATCCCTCCTGATGGTATGCTGTGGAGCCTGTAAAACATCCCCTGTAGAACCTTGCAAATAACCTTCTACCAGGTCTTTCACGCTGTCATAATTCACCCTCTCACTACATTTGTGAGTCTGAGTGATACCTTTAAACTTCATCACAACCTTTTTCTGGCTTCTTGTCTGGTAAGAATAGCTTTTGGGAATTCCTGTATGATATCACCTGACAGTTCGTCTGTTAAATCCCCCAAATAATTCCCCAGCTCGAGGGAGGTCTCACCTGGTTTAACCACGTAGATCAAGCTGTCTGTGTCAATGTACAAAACACGCTGTTGAAGTCGTTCGAGACAGGTGTACAATTTCAGACGCGCATGCGCAGTTTTAAAGCCAGCGATGAAGACATTCACCTTGTTGGGTGGAGAGATGCAGCGCTTGTTGTATTTCCACTGAACCATACACATTTCATCGTTCAGAAAGTGAAAGTAGCTCACTGTGTATTTACCTGAAAACAGGAAGTTAAAAAACTCATCGGGCTCGCTTACAATACTAGTCTAAGCCAAATCATTTTAAATCTTCCTGCTTACCCTTGAGAAGAGTGTGGATAAACGGTTTAAAGATCGAACTGCTTTGTTTTTCAAAATGCCAAACCTCGGTGATTTCAGCGACGCGGTAACCGTGTTCTAAAGTTTTGCAGAACTCTACGCTTACCCATACACCTGTTAACGCTATCTCTTGGTCAGAGTGGGTGCAGGGACCTGTATGGTAGTTTATTTCAGCAAAACGGGAAAAAACAGACCGTGCAAGGGAAAACACCGTCGCCCTGATAAACCCAAAGTAGCTACGGGGATCGTCAAAATCTTTGCAAATGATTTTGGGATGGCCGAGTGGATAGCTGCAGTTTTCATTCACATACGGGGAAGTAAAGACATAATGCACCGATTCCTCCTCCCCAGCCGTGTACCTCAGCCTGAGAGCACAAGTCCTGCCACCAAACAGAGCTTCTCGCGGGGAAAGAGGCTCCGGTGCGCTGAAACACTCCAGAAACCTTTTGAGACCCGAGTAGGACGCCTTGATTAGAATCCAATCGTGTTCCGACATAACCTGTAATTGCACGCCGTAAACCGATTGCAATAACCTGGCTCTCTCCATGGTAGCTGAGTGGAACGCCTCAAAGCAAACTCCTCTTAGAGGACACGTCTGGTCAGCTGGAAAGCAAGTGGGACAGCCGTGGTAGAAACACCCGTTGAACTCAAACCAAATTTTGACCCCTTGAACCTCTGCGTATCCATCGACATAAGAAGGCCCGACTTTCATTTCACCTTTATTAAGCGCATGCTGAATGAATATGCCCCGTTCAACAGCTACCCACTCCAACCATTGAATGGACACGTCTGAAAATGTCTTACACTGCCGTCGGTAATCCACTGGGGAGGGGATGGCTAGAGTGTTAGGGGGCAGGAAATTTGATGTGAAAACATTCATGCAGGCTGACGCAATGGTGATGGACTTTAAAGGATCCACGTTTGTCTCTTTAAAGAATTCTTCTCTAAATCTCACATGAACCCTGAAAAGAATCTCCACATCATTTTGACAATAATAAAGAGCTTCTTTCTGAAAGTCAAAGGGTTGTTTACAATCCTCGTTGTACCAAATGGAAAAACATTCCTGTTCGGCGGGATTCATGTGCTCCACCGCGTAGAAGCTGGGGGGAGGAAGCGGGCCCATGTAGTTTAAAGTGTTCTCAGAGGAGAACAAATGGGGGGAAAAACATTTACAGTGATCAGTGAAGCCTAAGGCTTTTGGCATTTGACTGAGTTTCATAGTAAGGAATGAAAGACTGTCAATGAATTTCAGACCGTAATCAGGTTCAATAAAACAGAGGATTTTACTCCCTTGTGTGATCAGGAACGGTTTAATGCCCAGCTGAACCATCACACTCAGAACCAAGTAAGAGTCAAATCCGCGACTGTTGTGAGCTAAAAAAGTATAGCCTCTGTAACAGGGTTTCCTGAAATTGAGCAGAAGATCCCTTACGCAGTTCAGCCCGTAAGAATACCAAACATCCCCCGTCAAAGTTTGTGTGCACACCAGAAATGGAAAGTGCACACCGCTTTGATCTGTAAAAGTTTCAAAATCATAAAAAAACAGTTTATCGCGGAGTTGCGGATTAGTCAGGGTCGGTTGAATGTAGCACAGATGTTTGTTTAACGTTACATCAGCACCGTGAGGCACTTTCTGATGACAGACCGTGCATTTTATCGAACAATCGTGGGGCTTGCTCTCTCCGCCTGCTGGTAGATAATATAGTTTTTTACATACAGGACAGAACTTTGTTGTCTTGCAGTTACTCACAAGCTTCCCGAGTTTAGGTCTCAATCTGGGGTCTCTGTGTTTAGCAAAGCAGACAGAATTACGACAGATTCGTTTACAATCTGTATTGCTGGAGAGTACAGTTCGGGTCGAGGCATACGGAACAGCGTCCCTTACAGTTATGCGTGGCAATGTTTTCGAAACCGTTAAACCAGTAGCCGCAAATGTGCCTCGAGCCTGTGAAACCTGTGAGATTTTTTATTCCATAATAGTGTTTTTTGAACAGAAACAGAAAAAGAGGATTTGAACGATCTGAAAAGCCGGTCTGGAATTTACGAAGCACTGCCTCCTTGCCGTCTTTAAAGAAAACGACAATTTTCCTATCTCTTCAAATTTTTGCACATTGCTGAAAGTCACGGGAGTTTGCTCAATGAGGCCGGCTGTGCGTTGCCAAAGTAACGCTTGCTGCACGGCTTGGGCGTCTGTAAAAGCAGGGTTACAAAGATGTGTTAGACTGGTTGCAAAACAAAGCTGATTAGAAGCATTTTCAACAATATAGAGATGACGACGTTTTTTATGAATCAGCTCACAGTCTAATGTTTTTATTGCCTTACGTTACAACCTGCAGTACTATTTCCAAGTTTTCGGCTCCTGCCAATTCTCCAATAGACTGTGTTAACTCGTCTAAAAATTCCAGAAATGCAGGCAGAATTGAATCACCTTCATCATTTACTTGAACGATCGCATGACGAGAAAATCCTTCCCCGCTTAATTCTAGCTGTATAATATCGTTGCGCGACGTTAAAGGTGCAACAGAGTCTGTGAGCTCGGTGAGAAGTTGATAAACCCGTGTGCAAAATTCGGCGGGGGTTAGGAATTTCACCGGGTCGCGAAGCTGTCACGCTGAAAGGACGTCTTATTTCTGTAACATTGAAACGTTCATGCTGAATGCAGGGGTTAACAGCTGACTGAGACTGAGACTGACTGGTGCAGGGCTGATCCTCTCGGTTGAGCGTGGGAACGACAGGTGCGGTCAAGCGTGGCTGTTGAGGCGAACTGGATGAGGGATTTTGCAAAACAGTATTTGAAGAACCAGGCCGATTATGTTCACCGCTTTCGACAACACTTTGATTTAAACGACCCCCTTGCTGCTGCTGCTTCTGCTGCTGCTGCGGAAACTGATCACTTGTAGGATTAGAGGTAAATGTTTGAGAGACAGAAACGTTTAATTGATGGATCGCTTGTTCTAGTGATAATAAACGCTCATAATTCGAACCTGAGTGCGTATGACCCTGATGTCTATCCGGTGAATTACCTGGATTTAAATTGGCAACCCCCACCCCATGCTGAACAGGTATATTTTGAAGCTCGTTAACCATTTGCGTGATTTCATTTAAAACATTTGCAACTTGTTGCTGGAACTGTAACGAGTCATTTACAGGTGAGAGTGGTTGAGAGAAAGAATCATTTAATTGGCTGATGGCTTGTTTTAACCATAGAAAACGCTCAAAATCCCAATCCGGATCGTTCTGCCCTTGAAGTCTGATGGGGGATCCTGGGGTTAGATTTATAGATTCGGATGCATGCTGAACAGGGAGATTCTGGAGTTCATTTACAGCTTCCACAATTTCATCCAAAGCATCTCTGATTTGCTGACTATCCATTTTTAAAGGAGGTCACAGCTTAGCAGGTTAACAGTACTATGGCATCGATGGGTCGAACAGCTCAGTCATCAGAACCTTGCAGGTACTAAGAAGCACAGCAGATTTCCGGCGGTAGAAGGTAGCTTGACGTCTAGTAGAAACTGGTATATATTCTACTGCTGATGCAGTGGCTGTAATACAACAAAAATATATATATATATATAATTAGATTTATCATATATAATCAGAATTGAATAAAAAATATTTATTATATTACAAACAAATTATTTGAAAGCTTTGAACTTAAGATATACCTTCAATAATCTGTCTAGCAGCACACGCTTTGGTGATTATCCGGGTGATGTCTTGTTGGAATCTCAGGACTGATGAACGTAGGCTTCTGAGACTGGGCCTCCTCTTGTGTTTTCTTCTTCCACGGCGGTTGGCTGATGCTACTGCATATTAAAATAAGCAGACAGAGACAGAGTTTTAAACGGGGCAATACAAGAAAAGAAAAACATAACAAAAATAGAATAAAGAAAAAATAGGCTAAGGGATGCACCAGGATTAGAACCCCTGACCTCCCATCCCGGGTCCAATGTGTTACCATCAGCGCCACAAACTCATTGTTAACTCACCAGGGTGCTGAGAAGATGAGGCTGGACGAGGCAGATCTTCTGCTGGTGCTGGCTCAGTGTCAATATTTTCGTGTATAGACTGGGTTGATACTGTAGAAATAACAAGCGGGGAGAGACAGACTTTTTAAATGAGGTAATACATGAAGAAGAAGAAATAATAAATAAATAAATAATAGAAATAAAAATAGCAATGAACAATTGTTACTTACCGTCCAGCTGAGAAGATGAGGCGGGTGGAGGAGGAGGAGGAGGAAGATCTTCTGCAGGCTCAGTCTCAATGTCTCCATGTACAGACGGTGGTGTTACTGTAGAAATAGTAAGCGGACAGACTAACTGAACTGGCCTAATTCAGAAATGTACCATCAGGGTTAGTTTCAGACTTATAATAGTTAACTTACGTGCTGCGGGAAGCGTTGTCCCCTGATTAGAGTTTCGAGGGAGGCCGTCTGACGTGGTGGGCTGGGGAGCTGGCGTTTCCTCTGAGAAGTGAACGTGTTGCGCTGGTGTCTCCGGAGAACTTATTAAAATAACTGACCCGTCGTGTTCTTCAGTTCTCTGTCGCTTCGGTGTTGATGTGTTTTGAGCAGCTATTTCCGGTAGAAGCCTCCTTCTAGCTAGACTCAATCTTCCTTCACGGTGCGTTTGTGGTCGGCTCGGTTCAGGCAGTATCCCTGTTAGCTCTCCACGGAAAACATTCGGGTTGTGTGGGTTCGGACGCCTGAAATATTCGTCGATTAACCCTTTCTCGGTATAATCTGGAATACAGAAAAATAAAAATGGTAAAAATATGGTATTAGTATTTTAATGACTGTGATTTTAATAACATAAAATTGAACATAGGTTGAATCATATCTTACCAAAATCTGATTGTGTAAAATCGATGCCTTCTAGTTCAGCGGGCATTGGCGCTGAAACAAATAATTAAAATATATTGTAATAATAGATATATACCCCTGCAACCAGGCCATGAAGACTAACACTGCTATTGAAAGCATTACCTCTGAATTCAAGCTAAAACCCCAAAAACAGCAGAGGCCTGTAGCTGCCAGCATCAAACACACAGTAATACATTAAGGTTCACAAGGTAGCTTAAACAAAAAAAAAAAAAAAAAAAAGCCAAAGCCCTCCAGCAGAACTAAACCACAGAAACGTTCCAATATATTACAAGCAGGTAATTTACCGCTGAAAATCTCGTTGTACTCCTGCGTCAGCGTCAATCCAGCATTATGGACCTCTGCAGCGACAGCCGTTGAAGAACGACCTCAGGACATGATGCGAGTTTAAGCCGTCTTTGAAAGGGAGGTTCACTGGACGTCTTATAGTAAGTCTCTAAAGTGGAGGCGGGCTTCCCCCAGGTACCCCCAGGTATCGAAAACAATGGCCTCATCGTCTGATTGTTAAACCCTGCCAACGATATGTTTACTGGGACAGGATGTCGCGGCGACTGTACACTAGCATAATCAAACATTTCCTCGGCATTGTATACAGATTGTTGCGTCACGACCCCGCCCGTCTTGTCGCCCGAAATGGTGTTTGATATAACACTTAGCTCCGTGTGGGCGGAAAAACATCTTTTGAATTCTAGACGGCAGGATGTGTCCCGCTGGGTTTAAAACTTGTCTGAATAAGCTATTTCCTCGGCAATGTCGATTGGAAAAGACGCAATCCTGTCACGTCACGACCCCGCCCGTCTCGCCGCCCGAAATGGTGTTTGATATAACACCTAGCTCCGTGTGGGCGGAAAAACAACCTTTGAATTCTGCAGACGGCAGGATGTGTCCCGCTGGGTTTAAAACTTGTCTGAATAAGCTATTTCCTCGGCATTGTTTATTGATTGGAAAAAGACGCGGCGGTGTCTCGAAGTAGCGGTTCGGGCTACTGTTTAACAAAAACTCCTCCCTCCAAACAGACCAGCTGAACCATCACATTCAGCTGGATGTCCTGAGTAGGGCTGTCGGATTTCTTTGAGCTGCTTTTTAGCTGTGCCGCGTAGAAGCTGGTCCGCTCTGTAAATGCTTTTAAGTTAAGTCCTTACCGATTGTTTAAAGGGAAGAAGTGAAGAGAAAATCTATCTTGCTGTTGTGTGTTTATTAGCAGAGCGGCACGGAGACTGGGATGTATGGAGAGTTGGATGTGCCGGAATGGAGACTTGCTGAATGGAAGGAGAAATGTGCCGGAAATTGTGCAGCGTGAAACAGACTTTTCAGAATTTGAGCTTTATATTCTGACTAAACACACATAGATAAAACAAAAGTTGTCAAACAAAATTCCATCATGACGTTTTGGTTATAATGAACCCTAGAAAAATAAAAAAAACCACATCTCCCAACCATCAAGATTGATTGTGCATAAATTAATTAAGCAAATATGGAAGATAAAGCCAGCCAACCAGCATTCTCCAGCGAGCCACAGGTGCACCGTTTTATTTATGAATTTCATTTGGATCTCTTGACCATCAAGATTGGTTGTTCATAAATGAATTAAATAATTAAAATAATTAAAAACAATAATTTTAATTATTTTTTATTTTTTAATTAAAATAATTAAAAACATTAATAATAACTAGAAAATTTCTGAAGAAATTTAGCAAGGCGCCTGCCTCGTGGTGCGTACCGTACCGTCGAAAATACTAACGGGAAGTAACACTGCGAATTTCAGCTTCCTACGGTCTTCACAGCCCCCGCAACGGCCGTCCAAAGGTGCCATGTTAAGTCAATGGACCTCCTAGGAGCCTCTGGCTAGCAGCGTTGTCATGGAGACTCCCTCACAGCTGTAGCCCTCTGTCTTAATTATCATTACCTTTATCATGTGAGGTACTGAGGTGAATGTGTGATTTCAGTGTCTTTGGAGCATTTCTGCAGCATGTAACAGAGGCAAAGAGGGGTCAAAAATGGATGTTTGACACCTCATAAAATAGACATGTTTTATCTGACATGGCCCAAATTTGTTGTAGAGCCTTCTCACTAAAGGAAGTACAGACTCTGTGAAGTAAAAGTTTGTGCGAGCTTCCTAGAGCTACTTCCGGTTAGCAACATGCTAACCGTTAGGCGCTAACAAGGTTGTGTTCAGGATGACCAGGTGATGGTACTCTGTTAGTTTGGTCCATAACCTGTGCTGGGAAGTGCCTCAAAGAGGGAGAAAATACGTTGTTTATTACGTCGCCATGGTAACTCAAAATGGCGGGTGGTCTTGGCCCATTGAAAAGCATTGAATATTTGACACCTCCTAACATGGAGATGCTTTATCCGACATGGCCAAAATTTGTTGTGGAGCTTTCTCTCTACAGTAAGAACAGACTCCGTGAAGCAGAAGTTGGTGAGACCTTCCTAGAGCTACTTCCTGTTAGCAACATGCTAACCGTTAGCCGCTAACATGGTTGTGTTCAGTATCACCGGGTGAGTATACTCTGTCAGTTTGATCCAAATCCTGTACTGGGATGTGCTTCAAATAGGGAGAAAATACGTTTTTTATATAACGTTTCCATGGTAACTCAAAATGGCGGGTGGTACAAAAAATACTTCATAGGATCAGCACACGTGTTTTGTTATACATACTGTGGGGATTATAATATAAAACTCTAATTGTCCCACACCGGGATTCGATCCCATGACCTCTTGCATGCAAAGCCTGCACTTTCCATCTGAGCTATACTGTAGCACCATATATGGGCATGCAGTATTGGGACCATAAGGGGTTTGATCCCCCATTGAAAAGCATTGGATGTTTGACACCTCATAGCTTGGAGATGGTTTATGCGACGTAGCCCAAATTTCTTGTGGAGCTTTCTCTCTAGAGTAAGAACAGACTCTGTGAAGCAGAAGTTGGTGAGACCTTCCTAGAGCTACTTCCGGTTAGCAACATGCTAACAGTTAGCCGCTAACAGGGTTGTGTTCAGTATCACCAGGTGAGTGTACTCTGTCAGTTTGGTCCAAATCCTGTACTGGGAAGTGCATCAAAAAGGGTGCCAATACTTAATGTCACCAAAGGTCACCAAAGGTCATGAGTCAGATTGGCCTCCTTTAGCAACTCAGCCTCACCACATCTGGGCCCAGAACTCAACATTTGACCAAAATGGTCAGTAGCGCCATTTCCCACAGGTGGGTGGTGCTGTATTGGCCAATTGGGTCGTGTCTGGGCATCATGCCAGGTCCTGTTGGAAGCAAAGGCCCAATAGGAAAGCATGTGAAATCCAAAATGGGACAGAAAAGTGACACATGGCTGAAAGTCACATGAAAATTTTAAAATGTTAAGAGGAAGTGACTGTGCGAATTTCAGATTCCTACATTAATCACAGCCGCTGCAGTGAGCGTTGAAAGTTGCCATTCTATCCCAATGGAGCGTCTCCCTCTGGCCCTCAGAGTTCCGTCGTCATGGAAACTCACTCACACCTCTGCTGCAGGCCAGTCTACCGAAGTGCAGACACTTTGCTCAGGCTATGTCCCATTGGGTTATAATGGAGAACTTTGCCTCGAACAACGCTCCATATCTCCTGATCCGTAAATGGTAGAGACGTAATTTTTTCTGCGTTTATTTCGTAACGGATAGGGGAAGAAGACAGCCTATCGGTTTTTGCTGGAAAAAGTTTAATAAAGGCGTGAAAAATTATGATATAAAGGTGATTTGTATGGAATTTCAGAAATCCTCTAAAAACGGTCGCGAACAAATCGCTGTAGCTGAAAAAGTATAAGAGATATCAAAATAATTCTTTCACTATGAGTATCAGCAGGCTTTTGAGGACTATGGTGCCCATTTTCATGTTTGTACAAAAATCGGTGTAGGCACAGCGACGATGTAAAAAAGTGGATGATGTGGGAAAATGCAGCTGAAAAGCGTTTTCAGGTATTTGCACATTCGCTACTCCCGAACAAATTGTTGCTGCGGTAAAACCGTAACAGTTATCCAAACAATTCCTTTTTTATGAGTGCCAGAAGGGTCGGGACATTCATGTGTGAAAGTCTCATGCTTGTACATGAAACGGTTTAGGAGTAGCGACGATGCGAAAACATGTGATGTTTTGGATTTTCAGACGTCATTTTTCAAAACCGCTCCATAGGAAATGAATGGGGAGGATTTCGGGTTTGTGTCGCTCTGAGGTGATTTGCGAAAAATCTATAAATGCTACACCAATGAGGGTTACATTTCCTCAATCCAGACAAAAATACCTACGTTTTGATGTATAATTTGTCTACATAGAGTGAAAATTGAGCGAGTAGGCTGAAGTTGTTCGGAGTTTTGAAATCTTTGAAAACGCTAGAGTGGGCCACTCTAAGAGTCTGAGAATTCCGTCATTGACTTTCATTATAAGCGATGATTTCGCTGATTTTTGGACATGAGCTTTGAGGAGTAACTATGAAGAAACGATAAAAGATATCCACATCCCGTTTTCACTTCTGAGTAGTTCACAGATATATCTACAAACTGGAAGTTAAACGGTGTTCGTAGGTGAAAGCATGGCGACACAGTACAGCGTTGAAAATGGTCATTTTGAGGCTTTTTCGAGGCTTTCTTTCTCCCCGACTCCATTGATTAATATGGGTTTTTTGGGGGGTGGATTTTCGCTAATTGTGTTGCCATGGTAACTCGAAACCCCAATAAAAGTAATAGCACACTATTCCCGACCGAGCCGCACGTTCTGGTACCTATATCGTGGGGGTGCACGCTACGGTTTGGGCCGCATTAACGTCCGAATAATATAGAATAACTAGAAAATTTCTGAAGAAATTTAGCAAGGCGCCTGCCTCGTGGTGCGTACCGTACCGTTGAAAATACTAACGGGAAGTAACACTGCGAATTTCAGCTTCCTACGGTCTTCACAGCCCCCGCAACGGCCGTCCAAAGGTGCCATGTTAAGTCAATGGACCTCCTAGGAGCCTCTGGCTAGCAGCGTTGTCATGGAGACTCCCTCACAGCTGTAGCCCTCTGTCTTAATTATTATCATTACCTTTATCATGTGAGGTACTGAGGTGAATGTGTGATTTCAGTGTCTTTGGAGCATTTCTGCAGCATGTAACAGAGGCAAAGAGGGGTCAAAAATGGATGTTTGACACCTCATAAAATAGACATGCTTTATCTGACATGGCCCAAATTTGTTGTAGAGCTTCCTCTCTAAAGGAAGTACAGACTCTGTGAAGCAAAAGTTTGTGCGAGCTTCCTAGAGCTACTTCCGGTTAGCAACATGCTAACCGTTAGCCGCTAACAAGGTTGTGTTCAGGATGACCAGGTGATGGTACTCTGTTAGTTTGGTCCATAACCTGTGCTGGGAAGTGCCTCAAAGAGGGAGAAAATACGTTGTTTATTACGTCGCCATGGTAACTCAAAATGGCGGGTGGTCTTGGCCCATTGAAAAGCATTGAATATTTGACACCTCCTAACATGGAGATGCTTTATCCGACATGGCCAAAATTTGTTGTGGAGCTTTCACTCTACAGTAAGAACAGAATCTGTGAAGCAGAAGTTGGTGAGACCTTCCTAGAGCTACTTCCGGTTAGCAACATGCTAACAGTTAGCCGCTAACAGGGTTGTGTTCAGTATCACCAGGTGAGTGTACTCTGTCAGTTTGGTCCAAATCCTGTACTGGGAAGTGCCTCAAAAAGGGTGCCAATACTTAATGTCACCAAAGGTCACCAAAGGTCATGAGTCAGATAGGCCTCCTTTAGCAACTCAGCCTCACCACATCTGGGCCCAGAACTCAACATTTGACCAAAATGGTCAGTAGCGCCATTTCCCACAGGTGGGTGGTGCTGTATTGGCCAATTGGGTGGTGTCTGGTTATCAAGCCAGGTCCTGTTGGAAGCAAAGGCCCAATAGGAAAGCATGTGAAATCCAAAATGGGACAGAAAAGTGACACATGGCTGAAAGTCACTTGAAAATTTTAAAATGTTAAGAGGAAGTGACTGTGCGAATTTCAGATTCCTACATTAATCACAGCAACTGCAGTGAGCGCCGAAAGTTGCCATTCTATCTCAATGGAGCGTCTCCCTCTGGCCCTCAGAGTTCCGTCGTCATGGAAACTCACTCACACCTCTGCTGCAGGCCAGTCTACCGAAGTGCAGACACTTTGCTCACAATAAGTCCCATTGGATTATAATGGAGAACTTTGCCCCGAACAACGCTCCATATCTCCTGATCCGTAAATGGTAGAGACGTAATTTTTGCTGCGTTTATTTCGTAACGGATAGGGGAAGAAGACAGGCTATCGGTTTTTGTTGGAAAAAGTTTAATAAAGGCGTGAAAAATTATGATATAAAGGTGATTTTTATGGAATGTTAGAAATCCTTTAAAAACGGTCCCGAACAAATCGCTGTAGCTGAAAAAGTATAAGAGATATCAAAATAATTCTTTCACTATGAGTATCAGCAGGCTTTTGAGGACTATGGTGCTCATTTTCATGTTTGTACAAAAATCGGTGTAGGCACAGCGACGATGTAAAAAAGTGGATGATGTGGGAAAATGCAGCTCAAAAGCATTTTTGAGGATTTTGCACATTCGCTACTCCCGAACAAATTGTTCCTGCGGCAAAACCGTAACAGTTATCCAAACAATTTCTTTTTTATGAGTGCCAGAAGGGTCGGGACATTCATGTGTGAAAATCTCATGCTTGTACATGAAACGGTTTAGGAGTAGCGACGATGCGAAAAGACGTGATGTTTTGGATTTTCAGACGTCATTTTTCAAAACCGCTCCATAGGAAATGAATGGGGGAGGTTTCGGGTTTGTGTCGCTCTGAGGTGATTTGCGAAAAATCTATAAATGCTACACCAATGAGGGTTACATTTCCTGAATCCAGACAAAAATACCCACGTTTTGATGTATAATTTGTCTACGTAGAGTGTAAATTGAGCGAGTAAGCTCAAGTTGTTCGGAGTTTTGAAATCTTTAAAAAAGCTAGAGTGGGCCACTCTAGCGGTTGGAGAATTCCGTCATTGACTTTCATTGTAAACGATGAATTCACTGATTTTTGGACATGAGCTTTGAGGAGTAACTGTGAAGAGACGGTAAAAGATATCCACATCCCGTTTTCACTTCTGAGTAGTTCACAGATATATCTACAAACTGGAAGTTAAACGGTGTTTGTAGGTGAAAGCATGACGACACACTACAGCTTTGAAAATGGTCTTTTGGAGGCTTTTTTGAGGCTTTCTCTCGATCCGACTCCATTCAATTCCTATGGGATTCATTTTGGGGTGGTTTTTTGGGAATTTCGTCGCCATGGTAACTCGAAACCCCAACAAAAGTAATAGCACCCATCTCGAGATCGAGCCGCACGTTTTGATGTATATATTGTGGGGGTGCACACTACGGTTCGGGCCGCATTAACGGTGATGTAAGAATAATAAAGAATAAAGAGTCCGTTTAGAGGTGAATAGTAATAGGTGCCTCCATGCATTCTAAATGCCATGGCAGGCGCCTAATAATTTAAGCGGGGTTGAAGGGTGGGACTTCCGGGGGGGACATCAGCCCCGGAAGTGGAAGGCGGGACATCCGGCGGAAGTGGAAGGCAGGACTTCCGGCTGTCACTTTAGAATGTGGGCGTGGTTTCGAGTTTGATGAAAGGGTACTCCATAGTTTTTTTAGGTTCGACCACTGACATTCTTTCAACAGCAAACTGTGCACAAATTGCAATAAAAGAGTGACAACTTCTCTTCAAGTTCAAAAATGTATTAACGGAACTAAATGAACATCCAGAGAACATCACTATAGAATGCTGTGAAAATTAAGATAAAAAGAAGTTAGGGAACTATGTACACACAAAGAAAAGACAAATAAAAGAGTTGAAAACCATCATCAGAATGATTCTGTTGTGCTATTACACACTGTTTAAAGTTACTTAATGTTAAATAAATAACTCTCTGTCTGTTAGGTATTGTCTGGTGAATATAAGCCCAAGGGCTAATATTGGGACAATAGTTGAAAGGAATGATTCGAGCACTGACGTTCTCTAAACAACAAACACTGTTTTTAATTCATGGAAGGTTTTCTGTATATAGAAATATAAGGATTCTTTGTTTTCTTAAAAATATGGAAGTTCTATGTATTGAATATTTTGTATCGTCTTCTCTCATTTGCAAAAAAGTGTACATTTGCATTTGCAGATGCATCCGAATTGTTCAGTGACCTAAACAAAAATGGGCGTGAAGGATGGAGCCTAAAACCTGTTAAAAAAAACTCTCAGAGCATCTTGAACTGAATTTTTTTTCCCTGTTGTCGTCTATTGTGACATGTTGACTATGATGCCGCAGGGTACAGTCTTGTTGCAATCTGATGTATTGACATATCTTGAGACGTCTTAAGGCAATCTAAGTGAGTAGTACTGGGATGGCAGCCTTCCTGATGTTTGCTACAAGACTAGCTATCACCTGAATCGATGGTGATCGCACCAGTGTTATTCATGGAGTAAAAAGTGTCAAAAAATTTAATTGTTTCCTTACTGTGTTCTATTGTTCTTCGCTTTTGTCACACACTTTATTTAATTAAATTGTATTTATTAACGGAAAAAAGTAATCAAAATCAACTTGACCCTATGTGGAAAAAGTAATTACGCCCCTACAGCTAGTAACTTGTTTTGACACCCTTGCTCACAACGTAGGCATGCATTGAAGACACATGGCAATCAGAAGTGATTCTCGCATCAGTGGTGCTCTGTAAAAGCCCTTTGAAAGCTCCAGCTATTTGTCTCTCTGTTGGCACTATATTTCCTTCTATTTGTTGCTGCTTCCATGATACAAACATCAAGAGAAATAGTCAGAGTTCGTAAAAGCTTAATTTCTTCATATTTCCCGCTAAGGCATAGCTAAAGGTACTGATGCTCAGATACTGATGCTAAAAGAGGCAGAAATGTCACAGAAGAACTTGAGCCTCAAACCATGTGGATACAGTGTGATCAACAGCAAACACCTTCTGATCTTTCTATTTTCAGCAGCAACATATTGGAGTTTGAACTCCCCATTGACAGCTCAGGCATTAACATTAGAAAGCATTAAAAAGCAGTAGATAGTACAGCTAAATGTGTCCAAGGGAAAACCGAAAAACAGATTCATTTCTTATGGCACCCTGAGCTACTGCAAATAGGTTTGGTTTGGCTCATGATGCCACATTTGGAATTAACAACAAAGAAAATAACAGCATTGGCACTATTTTGTAACCCCTTGCAGTCCCAAGTACCTTGTAGTCCCATTGGTATAAATAATAATGTACATATGAGCACTGGTAGTGTGATATACCTGATCACGGCACTAACAGAATCAGTTGTATTGTAAACACCATGGACCATAGAACACATTTGAAATTGGTGCAGCCCATTAGGCAATACTCCCAATACCCCCACCCAACACACACACGCACACATAAAACACCAGCATTTCCCTAACTACACAACTGATTTGCATCATGTGATACCAGCTAAACCATTTTTAGACACCAGAATGTATTGCTTTCTCATAGGTTGTGGTCCCAGCCCATTAGATACATGGCTGCCATATACGTTATAATTAAAAGTCAGCTACTGACTATTTATTTTTCTTTTTTTCTGACGTTCAAGCACACATGCTCTGGATTTATTTCAACTTATATACACTTGATACAATAGGTTAATAACAGAATAAAAATGGTTTCAAAAGAAGCGTCAAACTCACCCCTTCTCTAAATATTCTCGAAGAAGTTTTTCCATCTGTCATTATGCTCAATGAAGGCTGTGCCTATCCTCAAAGCATCCATTGTGATCAAAACATCCCTGGGTGCTTAATTAGCCTGAAAGTTTTACCTACAATGAAACGCTGTAAAATAATAGTAACTTTTTTGGCATAATGCCATTGGGGGGGTTAATGTAACTGCAGCTGCTTTCACTCCACCCAATGCTGACCATGAACCCCATGATGAAGCTTCAGAAGAAAGGTCAATCGACAGTGTTCATTTCCCCACACCATAAAGACGTTTAAATAAACATTTACTTTTGTTATGCCAGAAGCTGATTTGAATATGATTATTATTATTTAAATTATAATACCAAATTATAATTAATAATAAGTCATTCAAACTCAAATATTAGCTATAACAAATATGATTCAAATGATGGTGATACTGGAGCTATAAGCTTGTAATGATTTATCCTACCAATGCATTTATTAATTAGCTGTTATGAACTCAGTTGTGCTGGAACAACTGATCTGATCGGATTCGATCAGATTTATCCAGCAACGGTGATAACTCACTTATAACTGCAATTAGAGTTTAAACCGTTACCCCTTTTATCACCAATTCAATGAAAATGTCTCTGTGTTAATATCGGATGGTAACTCCAAAAGGAAGTTGGTTCTGAATAACCGTGCAATTCTGAATTGGAATGAACACAAACAATTACTATTCCACAGTTGTTGTTTTATTAAACCAAAGGCAATTCCCTGTTACAGTAATTCTCTGATTCAACAACCTTGGAACCTATTCACTACTAAAACTAAACATGCAAGATATATGTGGAAATAAAATCAAAAAGGGATTGAAATGAGAGATAGCAAATCTTAGTTCAACTCACAGTTGTTTAAACTTCACATTCAAGACGTCGGCATTTAACGTAGCAGCATTGACAGACACCAGTTCTGGGAACTGTATGGACGCTTCACTTTTCTAACAAGCTGTCAGCTAGCTAACAGCTCAGCTACGCTGCCACCCTCCTAAGATGGCGACGATGATGACGTATGATCTACAACCTTGCGTGATGCGTGAGGGGAGGTCCTAATGATGTAACTACACTTACGCTAATGTGGGGTGGTGCCTCGGCCAGAGGGGGAGCGCTCAGCTGGCGAGTTTAAAACGAACCGCAAACTGAGTTCTAACAAAGAGATTGAACTGATAAGGGCAGGGGGCGAAGATAGAACGAGGAGAGAGAAAAAAAGGAAAAAGAGTTGAAGAAGCGACCCGCGGCGGAGTCCTTATGAACCACAAATCAACACAGCCAAAAATTCACCTTCAAATGCATGCACATACAAACAGAAAGATATTCAACAGTTAAAAACACTCCGCCTTGGAGTAAGCACAATTAAACTAACTCTAACACCTGCCCAGGCACTTCTAACCCACCCTGTGACACACAAATAGGGTCCACCTTATGTCAAAAGTTAATTTATGGCGCCTATGACCCTTATATGACCCATTGATTTATGACACCTGTGACCCCTACGTGACCCCCCCCCCAAAATATGATTTATGATACACACACAAACCTTACTTTTAACTATTTATTTATCTATTTATTTAATTATTCTTTAATGCATATGGTGAAGGTCGAGAAATGTGCTTATTGTAGGGTTACTTATAATCAGACGTGTAACTTTAGTTGTATAAACCTTCAGACTTATACTCTGCATTTGCAGGATAGGAAACTTTATTGTTTAGAATGAAAACATGTCTCTTGACACTAAAGGGATATGGTTTGGTAACAATAAACAGATTATCCACATAAATCTGTAGCTCATACAGAACAACGGAAAAGAAAAATGAGGCCAGAAATATATACCATCTCCATGCAGGCTCCTCTCTAAGCAAACAGTGGGGTCTTAGCTAAAAGCGCACCGTTGGACGCGAGCCTGTGTCTTACATGGATGCCATACGGCTCCAGCCGGGCTGCGTTAAAACAATAACCCCGACGCATTTGTTCGAGGCATCGATGTGTCTGAACCTTATTCAATCAGATGGGTATAACCCTGCAGGACACTTCACCGTGTTCTTAGAATCAAAAGGTTTGAATCCCTCCCCTGCTGGGCCAGGTGTCTGTTAAAAATACCGGTTCTAGCAATAAAATTGAGTCCGACAATGACGTGGCGCCGAGACGCGGCTCTGCTGACACCTTTTCGGCATAGCCAGACTGCTTCGAACAATAGGACGGGTGGGAGAATAACAGAGCGCCCTGCCGTGTTGCGTATCAATATGCATATCAGCATACTACGCGCCCAGGAAGTAAATAGGATCAAACCTTTTAGACGTTGGGCGATACATTCATCAAGGCCCGGAATCAAAAGGTTTGCAGCCGTCCCCTGCAGGGCTAGGTATCTTACAGGCGCCAACGGTCAAGAATCAAGATTCTGGCCGCCCGTGACATGCCTTCAGGAGGCGGGGGACTAGAGCTCACGGTTTCACCTTTAAAAAACAGCTAGAATTTAGTCTGAACGCGGCATGTAGCCGATTGCTACAACATGTCTCACGGACCGTCAACACATAGAGTGACAGCTCAGATACATTCCGATGGGCTCACCGAATCGCAGGAGTATAACCAAATCACCGCCGGTAAGTAAACGTTTTAATTCTTTATTCTTAATCTACAGTCAATAGCTACTTTTTTTAGCTCTCAGGTTGCAAGCTTGCTTGTTCTCTGTAGAATATTTGCGGGGTTTCCCCCGTGACGCTAGCGGAGGGAAAGATCATGTATCATGGGATAAGCCTAGTCAAATGACGCAGGGGTTTATAGCGCTGAGGCGTTCAAGAACGCTTCAGTATGCCCGTTCCTGGTTGCAGAGGAATATTTGTTCCGTCGCTATTATTACAATATATTTAAAAAATAATATTTTTCAGGGCCCACGCCTCGAGAATTAGAAGGAATCCATTTTACTCAGTCCGACTTTGGTGAGATATCTTTCAAGCTTATATTGATTTTATTTTAATAATAGCCCTAACCGTATGTTTGTAACCATTTATTCTTTTTATTTTCTGTATTCCAGATTTTAACAGGTACATTGACGAATATTATGGCTCTTCGAACCTGGTCAATCCTAACCCTTATGCAGGAGAATTAGCGAGCGTTCTCCCCCAACCGGGCAGACAGCGAACGCCCCGTGAAGGCAGACTTCGACGTAAAAGGAGGCGGGATATAGCGTTTCAAAATGCCTCGGGGTCTACGCGACAGAGGACCGGAGAACGTGATGATGCATTTATTGTAATCAGTCCACCTGACTCTCCCGTGGTTCGGAGTGTTCAGGAGTCACACGGTTTGCTTCGAGAGGCTAACCAGCGCACGCCGCTTCACGGAGCATACGCGGCACGTAAGTTAACTATTATAACTCTGAATCTAACCCTTATTGTACATTTACGAATTATCTCGGTTCATTTAGTCTGTTTTATTTAGCCGCAGTAACAACCCACCGAGACATTCTCGCTCAAGCAGCGTTTACGGCCGAAATATTGCCTCCCCCCGCAGCATTTAACCACCCGGACGGTAAATGAACATCTGTTTGTTACTTTGTTTATTCAGTATTTATATTTTATTTATTTTTATTTTTCCGCATCTAGTACCCCTGTTTTAAAAAATGTTTATTATTTTCTTCAGTAGCGGCTCACTCTGTAACCGAGAATATACAGGTTGAATCACCGCTAGCAGCAGATTTCCTTCCCCAGGCCTCAACCCCTCGGCCGGATGGTAAATGAACATCTGTTTGTTACTGTTTTTATTTATTCTGTATGCTCATGTTTGTGTCAGCAGCCCAGGGAGACATTGCTGGTGAAGCATTCCCGGTTCTGACCCCGCCACCAGCAGCAGCAGCTTCAACACCGCAGTTACCCTGTAAGTCGAGAAATGGTCATTACTATTTTTATAGTTTATTTTTTTATTTATTCTGTATGCTCATGTTTGTGTCAGCTGCCCGGGGAGACATAGTTGTGCAGCCATCACCAGTTCTGACGCCCCCGCCACCAGCAGCCCAGGCAGACATAGTTGTGCAGCCATCACCAATTCTGACCCCGCTGCCAGCAGCACCCCTGGGAGACATAGCGGTTGAACCATCACCAGTTCTGACCCCGCCACCAGCAGATCTACCCCCCCTGGCCTCAACCCCTCTGCTGGATGGTAAATGAACATCTGTTTGTTACTTTGTTGATTCAGTATTTATATTTTATTTATTTTTATTTTTCCACATCTAGTACCCCTGTTTAAAAAAACTGTCTCTGTCTGTTTATTTTTAATTTGCAGTAACTCGAGCCACCCGTCGTGCAAGAAGTGAAGAAGAAGACC
Source organism: Fundulus diaphanus (assembly GCA_037039145.1). NCBI lineage: Eukaryota > Metazoa > Chordata > Actinopteri > Cyprinodontiformes > Fundulidae > Fundulus > Fundulus diaphanus. The sequence continues at coordinate 46,127,009 of CM073137.1, read as the reverse complement.
CCACTTGAATAGTCTACGTACATCTGTCCTGAAACTCCAACAAGACATTGGCCAAATAATCATCAAAGCTCGTACTGTTAAGAGGATTATTCAAGGTATATCTTAATTTCAAAGCTTTCAAAGAATAAGTTTGTGATATATTAAATTTATTCTATTTTTTATTTTTCCTGTATTACAGAGACGTCAGCGGTTGTTGAACGAATTCCGTCGTCAGGAGACAGAGCACAGTTGTACTGCCTGCAAGCTGCAGAACTTGTGAGATCCTGCCAGATTCAGCTGGATCAACTGTTCCAGCCGTCGAGACTGCACTCACTGTAACCAAGTAAATTGTGACCTCTGTAAAAATGGGGATCCAGCAAATGAGAGATGCTTTAAATTAAATGTTGAAAGCTGTAAACAAATTACAAAATATACCTGTTCATGATACGTCTGGGGTTCTGAATCTACCTATTGCTTCACCCTCCCGATTAGAACAAGGCTTCCATCAATTGAACGTTTCATTCTCTCAACCCTCCTCCCCGGAAAATGATTCGCTACACTTTGAGCAGCAAGTTACAGATGTTTTAAATGAAATCATGCAAATGGTAATGGTATAATCAAAATATACTTGTTCAGGATACGTCTGGGTCTGCGAATTTACATCAAGGTAGTAGTTCTCCCGATAAACAACAGGCTCACACGGAGCAGAGTTGGAATTATGAGCGTTTATCGTCGCTAGAACAAGCCCTCCATCAATTAAACGCTTCCTTCTCTTAACCATTTAGCCCTAATCCTGCAGGCGAGCAGTCTCCGCAGCAGCAGCAGCAGCAAAGGGGTAGTTTAAATCAAACTGTTGTAGAAAGCGGTCAAGTTAATCAATCTGGTTCTTCAAATACTGTTTTGCAAAATCCCTCCTCCAGCACGAGTCAACATCCTGGCGTCACCGAATCTGTCGTTCCCGTGCATGACCCAGAGGATCAACCCTGCACCAGCCAGTCAGCTGTAAACAGCTCTGAGCATACTCAGCAGACCTCTACATCCAGCATCCAATGTGAATGTTTCAATGTTACAGAAATAAGACGCTCTTTCAGCATCACCGCTTCGCTGCCTGCCGAGATACCAAATCCATAAGAATTTTATACACAAGTGTATGATGTTCTGGCCGACCTTGCACAGTCTGTTACACCTCTGACGTCCCGTAACAACATTATTCAGCTAGAATTAAGCGGGGAAGGATTTTCTCGTCATACCATCATTCAAGTCAATGGTGAAGGTGATTCAATTCTGCCTGCATTTCAGGAATTTTTAGACAACTTAACACAATCTAACGAGGAATTAACCGACAACTTAGAAATTGTCCTTCAGGTTGTAAGAACGCCAAGCGGGGGTGCAAAACGTAAGGCCGTTAAAACGTTAGACTGTGAACTGATCCATAAAAAACGTTGTCATCTCTATATTGTTGAAATGCATCTAATCAACTTTATTTTGCAATAAGTCTAGCACATCTCTTTAATCCGACTTTTACAGACAATGAAGCCGTCCATCAAGGGACAATTTGGCAGCATATGGCAGGTCTGACAGAGCAAACTCCTGTAACTTTCGCAGATGTGCAGAAATTTGAAAAGATTCTCAACAGGAAAATTGTCGTTTTCTATATTTCTAGCAAGGACGCGCTGCTTCGTAATATCCAGACCGACTTTTCAGATCGTTCAAATCCTCTTTTTCTGTTTCTGTTAAAAAATCATTATTATGGAATTAAAAGTCTCACAGCATTCACGGGTTCTAAGTACATTTGCAGCTATTGCTTTAGCAGTTTCAAAAACATGAACAGATATAACTGTGAAGGTTGCTGTGCGGTTTGCCTTGATCCGAACTGTACAATGCAGCCATACAGTTCTGTACAATGCATAGACTGTAAGCAGATCTGTCGCAATTTATTATGCTTTAATACGCACAAGGTGCCAAGATTGAGGCCCAAACTCGACAAGCATGTGACTTGCTGTGACACCACTAAATCTGTCCTGTTTGTAAAAAGCTATAAGATTTGCCCGCTGGCAAAGAGAGCAAGCCTGGTGGCTAAATTGTGTCTGAGCAGTTTTTGGGGCAAATTTGCACAGAGAAATGATTTGGCTCAGACGAGCATCGTCTCCGACCCGAATGAATTTTTCAACTTCCTGTTTTCAGGTAAATACACCGTGAGCTACTTTCAATTTCTGAGCGATGAAATGTGCATGGTTCAGTGGAAATACAGCAAGCGCTGCATCTCTCCACCCAACAAGGTGAATAATATCTTCATCGCCGCCTTTACAACTGCGTACACGCATCTGAAATTGTACACCTGTCTCGAATTACTTCAACAGCGTGTTTTGTACATTGATACGGACAGCTTGATCTACGCGGTTATACCGGGTCAGACCCCCCTGGAGCTGGGACATTTTTTAGGTGATTTAACAGGTGACTTTATACAGGAGTTTGTTTCCACAGGCCCAAAAAGCTACGCTTACCAAACGAGACACCGAAAAAAAGTGTTGATGAAGTTTAAAGGTATCACTCAGACCCATGAATGCAGTGAGAGGGTGAATTTTGACAGCGTGAAAGACCTGGTAGAAGGTTATCTGCAAGGTTCTACAGGGGATGTTTTACAGGCTCCGCAGCATACCATCAGGAGGGATAAAAGAAACTTCCAGCTTCAAAATGCCGCATTTCAGAAAAAGCTCCAGGTGGTGTATGATAAAAGAAGGCTTTTTCCTGACGGAACATCCCTTCCGTTTGGTTGTTAAAGGCTAACTGAGAAAAACAAATATGTCGCTGTCCCGTGAAACACAGGAGATTGAATTTGATCCAAGATTCAAAACCCCCTTTTCATGTATTATTTCGGGGCCGAGTGGTTGTGGTAAATCTTTTTTTGTTAAGTGTTTTGCAAAATTGTAACCATGTTATGGATGTTGTTCCTGTAAATAGAGTCTGGATTTACACCTGTTTCCAAAGTATGTATTCTGAATTGCAAAAAATGAATAAAAAGATTAAATTCCTCGAAGGACTACCTGATTCTTTTGATGATGAAAATCTGTTTCCTCCTGATCAAAATCATTTGGTTATTTTAGACGATGTAATTTTCCAGGCTTCGGAGTATCCAGAAGTGGTCAAGATTTTTACCCAATACCGGCATCATAAAAGTATGAGCGTCATTATGCTGACTCAGAATGTGTTTCATCAAGGCAAGTACAGCCGTCCATCAGTTTAAACGCTAATTATATGGTGTTGTTTAAGAACCCGAGAGATAAACTGCAACTGAATATATTAGCCCGTCAAATATTTCCGTCAGAGAAAACTTTCTTTATGGAGAGTTTTCAAGATGCGACCACAGAACCTCATGGGTATTTAATCGTCGATCTGACTCCCGCTTGTCCAGACCGTTTCAGACTGAGAACCGGAATGCTCCCAGGTCAGTGGCCAGCTGTGTATGTACCAAAATTAAATTAAATTAAATTAATTCATCATGTCAGCGCGCATAAGAAGGAATGCTCCCTTATTCAAAGCCACACAATTTCTCAAAGCCTTGTGTGAGATAGCTCTCAATATCTTAAAAGGTAATGTTAAAGTAGCTCGTTCTCAACATAAAAAACTGGAAAAGCAGAAAAAGATCATCAGACTGCTGGCTGATAAAAGAACAGGGTTAAAGCGCAAGCAGTTGGTTCTGAAAAATCAGACGGGCGGGTTTATTCTCCCCTTGTTGAGCGCCGTGGCCCCTTTATTAGGAGAGGTGCTGGGAGGTGTCATCAGGAGATGAGAGAAAATGTCTCTTAGGACGGCGCAAAAGATGTATCTGGTTTCACCGCATCAGTTCAAACGCTTGACCCCGTCAGAGCCTTCTATCAGACAGACAGCCGAAGAGGATTTGGATTCTAAAATGAGAGAGATTCTAAATTAACCGGGACTGAGTTCTTATGGAAAAATTAAAAGGTACAACGCTCTGTTGCAGAGATATCTCACTCTAATGAAGCAGGGTCAGCTGGACGAACCCCGGGTGACTTTAACTGTGCAACGTGACCCCGTGCCTGAAAGTAATGAGGCTGACTCTACCGGTTTTACAGCCTCTCCTGCAGAATACGACCAGACCGCTAACGAGGTTTTAAAAGCTCTACCTAACAGAGATCGCAAAAGCGCTGAATACATACTGAAAAAGTTATCGGAAGTTGGCACGAGTTGGACCTCCAAAGGCAAATTTGTTTACCAAGATCGTGTGATGGGGGTTCACATCTGGTCGATTTGCTGAAAAACCTTCTGCTTCCATTTAAGAGGAAAACACAGACCCAGGAACATGTAGGTTGGACCCCGTTCATGGCTGCCTTGAAGGAGCTAAACATCCCCGTGTCATCAGTCAGTAACCCGCAAGCCCGCGACCAATACAGAGGCATGACAGAAACAGGTATATCGGAGAAGAACAAAGATAAACCTGTCATGAAACGAAAAGGAAAAATCGTGCTGTCCCCTAAATTCCCCGGAATAGACTTTGAGGATCCCACCCCCGAGAAAGGACCTGCTCGAAGCAAAGGAGTCCTACTCCTAGGCTTGCTCTGGCGAACTGGCTTCTTCTTCTTACGCGGCACGAGTATTTGTGAATGCCAGACACGTTGCCCCGGAGGTCTCTTTCTAGCTCTTCTTGACAAAACCATAACCCTTGACCCCTCCTGGTTATTCACACCAGTTATCTTGGTCATAGCTTTACCTATTACGTCCGAGGCGATGTTTGTGGCCGCCTTTTTCAGATGCAGTTTTGCTATAGCGAAGCTGGATTTAACTAGGGGTGATACGAAACGAAATAATTTTGAAAATATGGATCCTATCCTGCATCCGTACATAACAGGTGCGCCATAGATACCGGGTAAAGCGCCCCCAACCTGGCTTTGGTAATAGGAGATGAAACGGTGTGGGTCCTCTCTCAGGAAAACCATGTTTGCTTGATTCTTTTTTTTTCTTCTCATGTTTTACCACGCTTCAGCGTTGCTGGTGCGACTGGTTGCACAGCTATGAATGATTCCAGCCACAGTCGTGTGTTTTTATATGCGTAATACATTTTCATCTAAACATTTGGTGTGAGGCCGCAGGTCTGAAATGCAGCTTCACGATGCACTTTCCGTATGTAAATTTCACCGGGGTGTTTTTATTTTTTTATTTTATTTCAACTTGTATATTTTCAATGTGTCTCTTGGCAACGGGGATATAGTAGGGGTTATGGAAGGTTTGTGTGATAATATCTCCTAACAGGCCTTGGACCTGAACAAGAGGGGGGCGTGAGCGTCCCCCACCATCTGTGGGGCGACGATGTCGCTGTAAAAATAGAGGTGGTAGAAGCCCGCCTTAAAATCTATAGGATGAGAGGCGTGCCAGTGGTCGAATTTGACCCATTTTCCGGGTTCCATACCGAGCATGTAGGCTATTGGATCGGAAAAACGTAAATGGTTCTGAGCTCCGGCCTGGTAGGTGAGTATGTTTGCGGTGCGGTTAACTTTGAAATAAATATCTGAATCTATCTTTCTCAGATGGGCTTCAATCTCTGTGATAAGCTGATTCAAACTAGTGTAGTATCCGCTTCCAATCTGTACGCGCTGGACTTTTTCTTCGCCCGCTTTCCTCCATTCAAAATAAGCCTTTTCTGAGGGGATGTTATGCCATGTGTGAGGGTATGAAACCTCCGTCAAAGCCACTTGCCACTGACCTTGTAAATTAATAGGCTCGGCTAAATCCACGCGGAAACTCGATATGTTATTATCCTTAGAGGCTAGCGTTGGACGGTAGCGTCAAATAAAATCCCTTGTCCTCGGCTATGCGATCCATGTTGTCAGCCCTCCGGTGAGAAGCGCTTTCTTTTATACATCACGGAGGTCATCCGCGCTCACCCAGCTGTTGAATTTCTCCGGCCAATTTTTCCAGCGTAGAGCTGCCTGACTCCCCGGACGCTGCGTTTGCGCAATATTTCACCCACTTGATACATTTTGTTTTTTGGCATTTTCACCTTTTGAAGCTCCTAAGTGTAAAAAGAACCTCGGACGGGCTCGCCATCTAAATCTTTCAGTTTGAAGACGGGAGGCGATCGCTGTATCACTTCTGTAACTGTAAAGATTTCATCCGTGAAAATCTTGTTCATATTTCTTGTCAAACACTCCACGCACTTTGGATATTCTGACATGGTCGACTTGCTTAAACGCCATCTTGAGCTTTGTGCAGCGATTGGAATTAGTCCTGTACAAATTCTGAAACACCTGAAAAGCATTACTAGCGGTGACTTCGACAGGGGCCATTTTAATACTCGAATGATAGCTGTGGTTGTAACTTTTGACTAGATCCTGAAGCACATTTACATATCGGAGAGTGTTGTTTGCAGTGAAATATCTCCACATTCTTGATTTTAACGTACGGTTAAACCACCCAACCACCGATGCTTTTATTTCACTAGCCGTGGGAAAATGTTCAATACCGTTTTTATCCATTAACGCTTTGAATGATTTGTTGAAAAACTCTTTACCGTCGTCAGTTTGAAGTCTCCTTGGAATATGACTCTCCTTTAAAACGGACTCGAAAGCTGTTATGACATCGGACGCTGTTTTCCTTTTTAAAACCCTGACGTAGGCTCTTTTGGAAAATACGTCGATGACAGTTAATAAATGATTGTAACCGTCATTTTCTTTGGATAAAGCATATCACAAAGATCTGCTTGAAACTGTTTCAGAGGCCTGGTGACAAACACTCTATTTCTAGGAAATCTTATTCTCGCTGGTTTATGCAAAGAATATAATAATAATAATTGAACTTTATTGATCTCACAATGGAGAAATTCACTTCTGCATCTTAACCCATCCCCTTGGGGAGCAGTGGGCTGCCACTGTGCGGCGCCTGGGGAGCAATTGGGGGTTAAGGGTCTTGCTCAGGGACCCAGAATGGAAGCTTGTGAGAGTTGAACTCAGAACCTCTGGGACTGAAGCTCTGTGCTCTAACCACTAGGCCACCACTCCCCTTTAAAAATCTGGAAGCTGTCGGCATCGAACCCAGGAACTCACGCTTGCCGGCAGAGTGGCTCAACCGGGTGAGCTAAACTCCCAGCCAATGCATCTTGTTCTGATAAAAAGTCTTGAACCTTTTCAACTGGGACCTTCTCGCCCGTTTCACTTTTCATAGCTCTCTGTAATCTATCTACTCCGCCGAAAGAACAAGGGTGAGCAGGTGTGTAAAATACCCATTTCATTAACTTTTCTTCAGCCATACCTTCCCACACACGTAGTGATGGTGAATGAAGGAAAAGATGCCTGTATTCGGGTTTTTATATATTTTTTATTAACATAGTCAGGAAGGAAAATACATTCATTTATTATACCACAAACTATTTTATATATTTCATATATAACAAGAAAAAATGTAAAACAGATACATTGAAAAGACATTCTTTTTAATATGATGTCACTAACTAATTTAATATATATGAAAAGAAAGACAAGAGAAAACATGTATGCATTGGTTTCAACACCCCCGCCAGTACTGCGAGGCGGCTAGAAGCTGATCTCTGAATTCAGAGCTTTGTTGAACGACCTGACCATACACATCGTTGATGGGTCATACACCTGCGTGACCAGCGTCAATTCGTACAAGTAAGCTTGTGCGACCGCGCTGACTGTGTCATTGTCTTTATGGATGTTGCGTGCGGCTAAAAAATTGTTGAATGGCTCCGATGAAACGTGTTACAAAGCACTGGCATTACACGATAGTAATTGCTTTCAAAGAACCCGTCCTCAACATGGTTAAAGCATTCATGGTCTCTCAAACTAGGACGGTCGTTAATACACCCGTAACATTTATCCTGCACATACTTGTTGATGGGATGGTACATAAGATGGTGCACCACAGTTTTCACAGCTCTGATGAACCCGAAGCGAATCCACCCGTCGTATTCATCGGCCCCGGTGTCAGCCTCTACTTGGCCTGGCTCAAAAGGTTCCGGGGAGGGCGGATCTCCTTGGCCGCAGGGGAGCTGTGAGTCCTGGGATAGCGCCGGGGAGGCTGGATCTCCTTGGCTGTCAGGGAGCTGCATGTCCTCAGGCTGACAAGGAAGGACACAGGCAGGAAGATTCACAGCTTGCGAATCTTCGTCCAGGGTCACGGTTTGAGGTGGAATGGCAGGAAGCCCGGAATTCTTATCCCTTAAAACAAAGATCTCCCGGTGTAGGTTTGCGCCTCCAGGGGGCCAGGCCGGTCGACGGTATGCCTCTTTAGCGCCGTGAGGATACTCTCGCTCCCGCCGTCGCTTAGGGCACAAGAATCAGAAGTTGGCGGGGATGCGGGTGAAGGAGGGGGGTACAGCTCCAGGGAGAATTTCTCGCCGTCCAGGGACCCATGCTGCGCCGATGATGAAGCGTTTGAATCGTTTGAAGGAGATGGCGGCGGAGTAGGAGAGCTATCCCGCCCGCAGAATGTCAAACTGCTGCCAGCGTCGTTCCTCCATGGTGTCAGATGTAAGAAGTCCGGTCAGTGAAGTTGCATGGAGTCCCGATCGGTCTGCCTGGTTGTTTTTATATACTGAGAATGGTGTGGTTAACGTTGAAGGGGCAGTATTGGCTGTTGTGAGGGGTGGGTCTAAAAAGTGAGCGCTTTCTTGACCCCCAAAATGTCTTTCCAGTTGCGACAGTCGCGAAACAGCATTGAAATCCTGTCTGATATTCCGATCATCTTGTCACGTCAGGCATCAAAGGGAATGGCTAGCAAGGTCCTGAACACACCACAGTCAGAATTATAATAGTCAAGCATGAACATAACCGTCTGTGTTTTATCTTGAGCCTTTCTGAGACTTGGACATGGAAAAACCATCGGCCGGTAATCCCCGTCTTTGACTGCCAAGAAGATCCTATTTCCTGAATCCTTGTCAATTTCATTGAGGTTGGTCAGCACTCGCCTGCAGCGTTTAGTGGAGGGTGAATCCATGATTCCTTCCTCGGCTTGTTGATGTGGCCGTTTGCCCCGTTTAGCGGGGGGTGAATCCTTGATTCCTTCCTCGGCTTGTTGATGTGGTCGTTTGCCCCGTTTAGCGGGGGGTGAATCCATGATTCCGTCCTCGGCTTCTTGTCTCACAGAGGGGCCTGCTGCTGCTGCATTCGCTTCTCCAAGGCCTAGTCTGCGAAGCAGGATGAGTTTAAGAACAGCCCAATCGTTTGATGTATGCCCAAGGAGTGGATAGTTTGCAGCTTGTCACCTTCATCATCCAGTTGATAGAGGTACATCTCACCAGATTCATACTTGAAGATGTACCCCCATTTACCGCGGGCTCCATAGGGTTCCAAAGACCATTGTTCTTGCAGAGGCAGGCTTCGAGGCATCTGAGTTCTGCATAAAAACAGCGTAGCCTTTTGAGGGGTATGCTGAGCTCGCCAAAAATGGCTCTGATTGCCAAAAATGGCAAATCGTGACGGGTGTCTCAGCAAGGTTCAGAGGTGGTTCTTCCAGACGCCATGTTGAAAAGTATTCATTCACTACGGAAGCTGGAGAAATGGGGCTTATATCATGAGAGAAGCGGCCATGGGCGGGTTCCGGGGCGGGACTTCAGCCGGAAGTGGGGGATGGGTGTGAATTCATATAGGGGTGACAGGTGTCATAAAATGGGGGGGGGGTCACGTAGGGGTGACAGGTGTCATAAATTACTGGGTCATATAAGGGTCATAGGGGGCATAAATTAACGTTTGACATAAGGTGGACCCTATTTGTGTGTCCTGTGGGTGAAAAAGAAATAAAAAGGGGAAAAAAACGTTTACTTGACGTTGTCCCGACTGGGTCCGGGAGCGCTCAGAGTAACGCGGCTTCCTGAAGGTGTCTTGACGAACGCAGGTGCGCTGCAGCAGCGGGACCGGGATGAGAAAGTTCCTTCGTGTTTCTCTCTCCGGGCTCCCAGACGCTTTTTTTGGCCAAACAAAAGCGTCGTCCTCTTTCGACCACCGGGAGATAACGGCTCTCAGTCTTTGATCAGAGGGAATCCAAAAGTACTTTTAAGTCGACCTCCTGTATCCGCACAGGGAATAGTTTTGCTTCGGTAATCTTCGGTCCAGCAAAGAGTTATCGAGTATGTGGCGTGGGGGATGGAAACCCATGCCACATACTCGATAACAGCAGCTACGTGTCTTCTCAAGATGGCTGAGTTCCAAAAAGAAGGCAGATTGCGGTCTGTGACCGGAATAAATACCTTTCCCCCTAGTAACGTCATCTCTCCGCTTCGTCGTTAGGGGCGGCGGCCATTTTGGGCCGTGTTGCATGATGGGAGTTGGTGGCCATTTTGACCACATTGCATCATGGGGAATGCAGTCCGTCACGTCCTGACATGGCATAACACTTTGTAAAGATTAAAATCAAAAACTGCAAATGTAATCAATAAATAAAAATGTATTTTATTGATCCGTATTAGATTTTATTGCTAAGTGCTGTTGCACACTTAATGTTCCTTTAAGTTAGGTTGTTTTGGGTTTTTACTGGAAGAAATGTGTGGCTTTTGGGGGTAGGAGTGGTGGTTCAGGGGACTGGCTGGGTGAAAGCAGTCCCGTTCTGTTCATCCTAAAATAAAGTTTTAGCAGCAAAACCTTGGTCTGGTGCTTAGGTGTCATAACGGAACATTACAGTATTCACACGAAAAATTATTTATTTAGAAGAAATCTTCTTCTACGCTTCATTTTAAGATGAAATATACACATTGCGCTGTATATGCGCACCTAGCTTGTGGCCTCTGCTTCAATCATTCTGGCACATATGCTCAACTGGCTGAAACCAGGGAAACTGTCATGCAGGTGAGACATCTAAGGTCAAAGTTAGTGATGACGGAGGAGAGTAACTAAGACAGAGAGGAATCGGAGGCAACAGAGGAGAGAATTGAAACCGATCCGGGAGAAGAAAACGAGCGAGAATCAGAAAATGTCTCTTTCTCTCTCCTCGCTTCACGACGTTTACGTCAGCAGAGGAAAAATTTAATTTGGGCCGAAAGTTTTATTTACAAGATTAAATTGAGTGACTGTCTCCCTATCGATTGCGCAGCACCTACAAACAGCGCTGCTCATGGTGCTGGGACTCTACCGCTACAAGCACTGATGCGCATGACACTCCCACACCGCTGCAGCCTCCGCTGTGGGGGAGGGCGGTTGGGAGGAATTGGTGGTAGGAGCGGTTTCTTGACTATATTCACACACAGAGCTGTAATACTTTTCATTGTGATTCAGACAGCTGCAGTTAATTTTAAAGATGCACTTTTGCGTGCATTCAGGCCGGAACAGGGAAACCAGCAACCTGCGGGAAGCTGAGGTGTGTTACCATGGACGTGTTTACCTGCTTGATATAACCACTGTGAAACATTTAGGACATAACTTTTTATTTCTCTGATTTAATAACAGCTTTATGGAGCTTTGGCTCTACCAAAGTGTCTCTCTCTTTCTCTCACTTGTCATCGGACACAAATCAAATCAAACTTCTTTGTGTTTCTATTTTGTGGCGTAAATTTGTGAGTTAGACTCAGATTTAGAAGCTAGTACATGAAATAAACAAAGTGAGAACACACGGGTATATCATCAGAGTTTAGTCTGTCAATCCACTTGGATGGCCTCTGCTTCAGAGACGTTTCAGGTTGTGGAGGTGTCTCTTTCTCTGAACCACCGATGCATCTGAAAATCCTCAGGATTCTGTGTAACTTTATTGCAATTTAATTCAAATTATGTTCTAATTTTATTTCCACAACCTTTGTTATGATGGTTGTGTTGTTGTAACTGCAACTGCAATTTTTATTTTATTTTATTTTTGTTGAAGATTGGGGGTGCGTCAACCCGGTTGGGACACGGGAAGGGGTGCGCGGCTAAAAAGGTTTGGGAACCGCTGGACTACTGCATGCGTGCAGTTAGGGCCGGGTGATTAATCGATATTGATCTTGATTACGATGTGTTTTCAACGATCATAAAAACATAATGATCAATGTTCCTTCTTAGTTGACTGTTATGTGTTGTGAATCCAGTAGCGATGCCTGCATGCCACTATGCTGTAGACTCCGCCCACGGCCCCAACCAGTTTCATTTTGATCAGCACAAATTACACTTCAGGAGCGAGACTGAAAAGTTGAGCAAGGCTAAAGACAACAGGATAATGGCCAGATAAAGAGAGTTGTTGGTAGAAAAGAGAGATACAACGAGTTCAGTGGTGTGGAAATATTATGGGATACATGGAAGCAGATGTTGAACAAGTAGCAATAGTGTGGAAACCCTGCTATGCTATCGTAGCTGCACGGCAGAGTGGGCTCGACACATGGAGCCACGTTGCTCCCTCTCCATTCATTTCCTAAGGAACTGGTGCAGTGAGGCGACAATTGCCTGGCCTCCTCCAGCCAAGCGACTGGCAAAATTTGTGTGTGTGAAAATTTGAGCTTGTACACGTGAACGTCCACACATGGGCTTGCAATGCGACACAACAAAGTTGAACAATGTTAAACTTTTGTCACTCTCACTACCAACCTGACTCTTGCCAGATGGATGTAGTTCCGCCAAGCTCCACTCATCTGTGTGGAGCTCAGCGGAACTACATACATCTGGCGAGAGTCAGGTTATGGCACTACCGCCATTTATCTGGATCAGCCATGAGGTGGCCCTTAAAATGATATTCTCTATGCCAGTTCCTTGTCTCTAACATAGGATGAACCCAGGGGTATTTTTCTTTTGTAGAGTAGACATTAAAACATGATTTCAGTCAATTCCAGCAAAATCTTCTGACTCTTGATCCCTGTCGGTCACAGACTGCTTTAAAAATATCAAAACCCCTCCAATTTCATAAACAATAAAATTTCTGGGAAACAAGCAATCTAACAGCATTATATGAAACACTGTCGCGTCCCGTGTGTTGGGTCTTCATTGCGGTGATCATGAAAGCCATTAGTCGCTGTCGTTGGTTACTCCCGGGAGCGACCAATGATTTTATTTGTCTTTTTTCATCTAATTTTTGTCAGATTTTTTCCAAAATGTGTGAAATCCTAAGAAAAACATTGTTTAACAATCAGTTTTTATGTTCAATAAACTCGAGTTATCAAAGTTGATGAATAATCTGAGATCTCAATTTCAATCAAAATAATCATGATTATAAGTTTTGCAATAATCGAGCAGGCCTAAATGCGGTGTGCGGAGCTGTGGTTACTATGCTGTCTTCTCAAGGAAATGGAGGAGCAACTGCTCTTTTGACTTAATTAGAGACACAACCTCTACTTGGGAAATCTATGATCAGATTCTTTCTGCAAGAGCTTAGCTTTAGTAGCTCAGATTCAGGCGGATAGTCTTATGGACAGCAGACCATACTTCCGGTCCAAGTTTTCTTCAGAGAAGCAGTCTTTTCATAGAGTGCAGTCTGTGGAGAGCTGCGGACAAAGAGAAGGAAATGTTGCTGCTCTCAGAGTGTGTAGCTCTATGACATCAGAGGGGAAACAACTGTTGGAAAATACTCCTTCATGAGAGCTGTGCATGAAATTGGGTTAATGCTGTGCATTATGGAAGTTCGAGTTCCTCACCAGTCTCCTTTGTTCTCTGGACATGTAGTGCAGTCCTTGTGTCCGCCAATGGCTGGGCCAATACAGTTTATCTTTGATTTGATTTTCTTTGATTATCTGATACTTTTAAGTGAAGGGAAGAAATCTGAAAGAGGACAAATACTTTTTCATTGCCATGTACATCCTGGTCTTTACACCACCCAAACCTAACCAGGTTTTCCAGTTACAGCTTGCAATATAACTCAAGGTTTTCTCTTGTAGCAAAGCAACACCAGCTTAAGAAAGGAGTTGAAAACATATAAAACCTATTAACATAAGAAAAAGCAATAAAATGAAAGTGCATCTAAGAAAAAGCAGAGGCAAATGAAGAGAAAGGCTGAAGGAATTAGCCTTTAATTACATCCACTGGATGCAACAGTGGTTACAATTCACTCACATCACTCTAAGTGATGGTGTGTGGTACAATCACATTTTCCATTTCATTTCCAAACACCCAGGAAAGGCTGGGGTGCAGAGCTCCTTTTCAGATCTTTCCCATTGCCACAGTTGGATCGATTGGAAGCAATTCAGATTCTGATTTGAACTCATGTCGCTGTAGACAAAAAATAGCGAATTTAGAGTGCTGTCACTGGCTTTGACTCCCATTCTAAGGGAAACACCTGGTTTAGAAAGACGTCATTCATCCGAATGCTCTTTAACTCTGCAGCTGGCAGCATTTCACCCGTCACAATTTATATAAAAGGCAACATCACAGAGAGCATCAAGGAAGGGAGAGAATTGTCACATCAAGAATTTAAACACATTTAACCTCATTCAAACAAAACAGTCATAGAGATAAGTCACCAAAGGCCCATAGATTTTCTGTTAGGTGCTGCTATCAGTATCTGTTTCAGTTCAACCAAAATGTCCATTATTGTTTTTAAATCCTATAATTCCTGGAGTCCAATTTAAAGTTGGGAACATAACATAAGATATAAAAGTACTGGGTTGTTAGAAGCTATTGCTTGGTGTGAGTGGACCAAGATGGCTTCTTTCACCCCTTTCAAACTCTTTGTTATTCCTGTCCAAAATCTGGACAGCATTGTTGTCAAAAGAGTGCCCTTTGTTCTTGAGGTGCAAGTGGACTGCTGAATCTTGCTCTGAGCTGCTGGTCCTCCTGTGCTGTGCCATGTGTTTATGTAGCTGTTGTTTAGTTTTTCCAATGTAGGAGTCTGAGCAGTCCTCGCTGTACTGGACCGCATACACAACAGCGCTCACCTGTGGTTTGGATGTTCTGTCTTTGGGATGAACCTGTTTTTGTCTGAGATTGTTATTGTTGTGTTTGAAATTTACTGGTATGTTGTGTTTGGAGAAAATTCTCCTGAGTTTCGCAGAAACTCCTGACACATATGTAATGACAATGTTTTTGTGTCTCTTTGTTTTCTCCTCTGTGTTCGAAGCTGTGTTGTTTTTTTCTGCCAGCTTTATTTGCTGTAGCAAATCAAAATGCAGCTATTGGTCTGTGTGTGTGGGCTTCCGGTAAACCTCAGTTTTGAGACTCCCATCGATTTAAGCCTGTTTGCTGTTTCGATGACCCGGATAACTGAGAATTTGCACAGGCATATTAATCAATTGTTATTCCCCATCAGATTCCCCATTCATCAGTTCCAGGTGAGTCTACATGCTAATCCAACCTCTGACGAGACCTCGTCAGCAGCTCTATAAAGCTTGGAACCCCACACTACTCCAGACATTTTGAATTGAGTTTATTTGAATATAGCACATTGTGATGTTCACAGCTTTTGGCTGTTTTTTTGTCTCTGTTGCTGACTGCTGGCATCACACTCTGCTCCCTGTGCTGGTCTAGCAATTATCCCCTGATTTCCTGCACCTGTGATTCCTCTAATTAGTGGCGCTGCTGCACCTGTGTGTAGCTTATATATTCCTGTCTCCTCCATTGTGCAAGCGCCAGATTCTCGAAAACTGTAGTGTAAGTAGACCTTCCAGTATTCCTTGACTGCTTCCCTTTTAGTGACTGTGTTTGTTTGTACTCCTGCCTGTTTGCCTCACCCTTGTTGGACTCTCCTGTTGGTTCTCCCTCTCTGGACATCGACCTGTGCCTGTTGCCTGACTCTGCCTCCCTGCCAAGCCCTCCTGTACTTATGCCTATCAGTTAGCCCTGAGGTTCAAGACCCTGGACCGGACTCTATACTTTGCCTGTTGGATTCTCCATCTGATACCTCAGACTGCTTCTGAATCCCCGTGCATGACCCTGACCTGTCCCCGGGAGATGTTTCATCTCCCGGGGACAGCCTTCATCTAGCAAAAGACAACATTTTCTTCCCACAATTAAACTGTTTAAAAACTTATGTCCCATGGTGTTTGCCTGATCAAGGTTCATATTGCAAACTATTACGACAGTGTATTCAGGATTTTGCTCTTTAAGTGTCTGGGACAGTTTGCAGGGTTATCTCAGATCAGAACTCTATAACCATTCAAGAAATGCTGAATACTCAGAATTCCTTTATTAAAAAAAACAAACAAACAAGAGAGAGACATTTGTCAAAACACAGCCATGACACAAATAACAAGGATCCAAACACATCCCTTTCTCCTGCCTTATACTGACTGTGCAACAAACACCTATTGCCAGGTTTACACAGCAGGATAATTAGCAGATTTTTGCCCTGTTCTTCCCTTCCCACATTCTTAAGGACGCCCTATTATTATGATGACTTAAGATAATCTCATGAGATATTCCTGCCATGTATGGTGTGTTAAGAGTAATCTAGTCTGCTCGGAAGGATGTCGAGACTGCTCCATCCTCAAATCAGGGAAATTTAACATGCTTGATTGTCTTAGCCTGATATACTGACATGTGTGGTGTTCCCCAGGACAAACAAAAATGCCACCTGTTGAATGTGATGTGTAGCCAAATCAGAAAGCATGGTGACGGAAACCTGGAAGTAAAGAAAACACAACAACTCACCTCCATGTCATAGTGTAGCAAACGTAGAGCCCCTGTTTGCTCTGTCTCCACTCATTTAACCACCATTTCTTTTTGTAGTGGAATGTAATGTTTCTCTGTTAAAAATAGTCCACAAACTATCACCATTGTTCTTCCTCGTCAGCCATATTTATTTACTCTTAACTCATGTTTGATCCTGAGAGGTTTTACCTAATTCCCTGTCTGCCATCTGAATTTCTTCCTGACTTATTGCCATGTTCAAAGTTTTCTATTCTAAGTCTTTGTATCAAAATTATATTTTGCTTTTTTCAATATGTTCGTTTAATTCTAATTTTGCTTTTCGGATTTTACCCATCTTTCCCTCTTCCTGGGAGGCTTCCACTAACTTATTTTTTTCTTCTAATTCCTGAATCTTTGTGTTTTCTATCTTCTTTTTATGGGGATAGAAAACAAAAAGATTCAGGAATTAGAAGTAAAAAACATTAATGCTAATTTTCAACTCCTGTCCCTGGTTGGGCTTTTATACAAAATTTATCTGAGAAATTCGAATTTAGCATTTTAAATAAAAGCAAAACTGTGGTTCACTGTATTGAATACCTTTTTAAGGTTGATAAATACAGCTCCCACCACATTGCCCATGTACAGGGACGTTTTTACATTTTCAATTAAACAGCAGTTTGCTATTTCAGTTGAATAACCTGGTCTAAGACCAAACTGGTGTGAGTGGAGGAGCCGTCTGGCTTCTAAGTGGTCAATCAGTTGTGTCACAACAGCTTTTTCAATTATTTTAGATAAAACTGGTAGAATCCATAAAGGCGATAATTGCTCATTGAGTCTTGTTCTCATGAAAAGATTAACAAGATGTGTAAATGGTTTGACAAGGACATCTGTATACTTTTTAAGAAAGCAGCTATTCATCCCAAAAATGTCATTAGATTTGGAATTCGAAAGTTTATTGATTATTTCTGCAAGTTTTGTATCTGGCACCTCTTTAATATAAAAAGAATCTGCTGAGGTGGTTCTTAATGAATGATTGAAAGAACCAACAGGCTGAAAATATTTTGAGAATTCTTCAACTGATTCTACAAAATATTAATTGAATTCATCAGCCATAGTGGCACTATTGGTTATACTATTGCAGGTTCTGTAATCTTTTTGTTTTTACTTGATTTGTTAGATTGTTTTAATGCTTCCAAAGTGAATTATTGTTACCTTTAGCACTGTCAGTTAGTTGAGTGTAATATGTGGCTTTTGCTTTCCGTAGCTCAAGTACAACTTTATTTCTTGAACTTTTGTAAATCAGGAGATCAGTATTTAATTTAGATCTGCTGTACCATCAAGCCATGAGGGAAAATGTTGTGAACAACATGAAACATGACACTGTTGCATCCACGCAGAGACATCCTCTCAGAGCAGGGTGCCGGTGCTATAAAGCCAAGCTCCCACAGGCGATTTGCTTCATTTCCCTGCTCTTCGGAGGACCTGACTGGCCTCAGAGAGCTGCCGGTTGGATCGAAGCTAAGTCTGCAGTCTAACTTTTGCATAACCAGACGCCAGAGTAAAGAATCCATCTATGTCGAAACTATCCTTGTGTTTTTTTTTCCCCAGCTGTTGCAGGAAGCTGACTGCAGACGGCACGGAGCAGCAGGCTTATTTATTATTTAGAAGGGTTTACTTAATGCGTTTTCACTGTGTTTTTAAACACGTGGAGCTTACAGGATAGCTCCTGCTAGCTTCTTTGAAACTATGCCATGCTGATGTAATTCGAGTGTGTTTTGTCGGTTATAACAAATGTTATCTCCACATAGGTTTTATACATTGATGGGATATTGATGTTTGTGTTTCCCAGTCTGCTCATTATGACCAAAATAAAGCTGAAGCTTTTTAAAATTAGTGCCGAATGTCCGCTAACCTAATGCTATTAGCTTCTGAATAACATTCGTTCTTCCCAGACACGCAACTACGGTTTGTTTCAAACATAATGTTTGTTTCGTTTCGCTCCACCATTGTTCGATAGTGCTAAGAGCGTTATTACCACATTAATATGGAGTATTAATGTCGATTTAATTGTGTTTTTGTATAACCTTAGGATTAACCAATTTTAGCGACCGATCGCTACAGCGACCCCTAGTGTCCCGGAGGTATAATCGCATTAATAAAATCGACCGTTCTAAAGTTTACTGATTTTTACTGAGGAAATTATTCTTTAAAATGTTATTTTATAAAATAATTTTTGTTTAACTCAGGATTTGCATTGTGAATGGGTTGAAACATACCAAATGTTGTTCTGAATTGGTTAAACTAATTTACCCTCATTCCACATTCTTTAAGATGCACATTGGTTATTTAACTTAGTTCTGCAGTGAACCAGGATTCATTATTATTAATAATAATACATTGGATTTGTAATCCACTTTATATTTTCACAAATCCCAAAGTGCTAACTATTCATCATTATTCTGATGATGATGATCAACCATTTTATTTTGTCTTTTGTTTCTTTTGTGTGTACATAGTTCTTTAGCTTCTTTTTATCTTATTATTGCTTAGTAGTTTTAGTTAAGTTTCACTAGCCTAGTAGAGAGGATTTATTGATTGAAATATAGTGTTAATTCAGATAAACAGCATTCTATAGTGATGTTCTCTGGATGTTCATTCTATTTCCGTTAATAAATTCTTGAACTTGAAGAGAAGTTGTCACTCATTTATTCTATATGTCTGCAGAGTTTGCTGTTAAGAGGACGCCAGTGCTCGAATCATTCCTTTCAACTATTGTCCCAAAAACAAAACAAATCCGTGGCAAAAGCACCAAATGTCACCCGTGTCAGTCCAAGTTTCAACATGTTGCTTTCCCTTGTCATTACCAGAGCCCTTGCTTATCCCCCACCCAACCACTCATCCCAACATGTAGCTGTCTGTTGGAACCACCCACTTTTCAAAATTTGTCTGGGGACAGAGTTAAGCCTTTACATCTGGTTGAGTTGCTCTATCTACAGCTGAAAAGAGAGACAGCTAATGGTTAGCATGATGCTAATTTGTACTGAAAATTCCATAGGGATGCTAGCCCTATAAGCATATAATTTCTTTCTCTGATTCTTCCAACCTAAAATAACCTAAATGCCTCCTAGACGTATCTTAGACAAACCAACACTTATAAAAACATAATATCCACAGACAGATGCCCCTAGGGAGTTGAGAAGATATAACAGGATAGTTTAATACTGCAGAAACACAGCTTTAAACATAGCTCTAGAACTCTGTCTAAAATAGTCCTGTATAGGAATAGGCTACTTACTTACCATTCAGAAACCACTTATTGCATTTTTGCTGCTGTGTATGAGACTCCACAGGGTCAATGATGAACTGTTGTACCATTGTGGATCTGTTTGCAGCAATCTTCACGTGTATAAATGCAAGTGTAAACACTGAGTTGGCGGTTGCAGCCAGCTACAGATTATTTGCGTGAAAGTGACAGAGCCCTAAAAACAGCTCATCCTAAAAGGGGTCAAAATAGGAAAAAGTGAGGAGGTGAAATATAATAATGATTTTGTGCAAAACAATTTAATTAATATGTTTTGTATAGCCCATAGACCTATCTTAAATGTTTAAGGGAAGCATAATAGGTCACCTTTAAAAATGCTTGTACCACTCTTGATGGTAAAAGGTGCCATTGAGCATTTGCACTAACTGGCCAATAGTCTTTTACATTACTGTGGAGGAATTTGGTCCATTCGTCTTTGTATAATTATATTTTTTCATTCAGCCACATTGGAGGGATTTGATTTGGATTGGCCAGTTTAAGGTCATGTCACAAAATCTGAAATGGATTTAAAGCTATAGTTGGTAATACTTTTGAGAAACACTTTTTATTATACTGGGTAACACATTCCTTCCATTCTGACAGTAGATAATACATTATGTATTCAGAAAAAGGAGGTTAAAAATTCAATCTCTGTGGGAGCTGCAGGCCTGTAGAATCTTTGAACAATTACTGCCCTTGGCATCAAATGGCAGGGATTTGTCAGCGTTTTGACCTGCCGTCACCCCCCTCTGTCCCTCGAATCACCTTATCTATTAGTTATTCCAGATGCCAATCATTCTGACGAGCTCGTGTAATGCCAGTGTGCGTGCACATTCCTTGTTAGTTTCTGCTTGCTGGCTGGTATTTGCGCTTCTAGTGTTTATGTATTCGGTTAGCTTAGCGGTTGACTTCGGTGTTAGTTGTTCATTGTTGCTCTGCTGACATGTAAAAATGTTTCCTTTTTTCTTTTCAAGCCATTGAGATGTGGACATATTTTGTATTTTGAATAATCTTCCTGCTTGCTTTACTCAAATGAACTGCAGTTTAAAGTTATTAACTGATCTGCAGACATTCTCATTAAGGAATTTCTCCTAGAGAACAGCATTCATGGTTGCAATAATTACTACAAGTTGTTCACATTGTAAAAACAACTTCCTTTTTGGTCATGAAAAACTCTTTTTTTGGTTGTGAAAACTTGAAAAACAAATGTTAAGAAATTAGAGCGAGTAATCTACTGTAAGTCAGCCTAGACAACCAAGGTTGTAAACTTTAACATTATTCAGTGTTGTCAGTACTTGTAGCACTAAGTTGTAGGTCGTTGCTAACTACAACGGGCGACTGTGGCTTGACGGGTTGAATAGTCGTCTGGCAATCAGAAGGTTGTGGGTTTGATTCCAGCTTCCCCTTGCCACATGTCGATGTGCCCCTGGGGAAGGCTCTTAACCCCAAAATGCCTACCGAGCTACGTCTTGGTGTATGAATGTGTGCACGTTAGAGAGAGAGAGAGATTGGGTGAATGTGGCTATAGTGTACAGTGCTTTGGGTGGTCAGCATGACTGGAAAAGTGCCATATAAGTTCAGTCTATTTTGCATTTTTGTTGAGTAATAAATGTGAGAAGACCCAATTTTGGACTTGGCTTTAGGGTCAGAAGCTGTGTTACTTGGACAACAAGCCTCCAGACGTAAGTTTTGCTGTCATTTCATTGGATTGAAATGGTTTTGGAATCTCTTGTAAGCATTGTTGCATAATAGGGTAAACACACCAAAGCTTTATAAGCTGTATGGTTACACAATTAGCAGTTTCTCAAAAGATACAATGTCTTTCTCTAGCTGCTAAACATTCCTTATGGTTGGTATTATATCATGAATAATGTCTAAACAGTTGACAAAAACTCTTAATACCAAAAACTTAATTGTGGTTCTTAATACAAACATATTGATTGCTAAGTAACTTTGCTAAGAGTTATCTTGGTTGCAAGATTTGCTAACAATACACATGCAGATATTTATAAACCATTGCATCGTTATTTTCCAACAGTCAGGCAACATTGAATCATTTATTTTCGCTTCTTTTTTCCAAAATTGAAAATTTGGACTGAAGGAGCAAAAAAGCACACAAAAAACAATTTGCCATTTAGGTGTTCTATTAGAATAATATTAGGTAATAAATATTTTTGCTTCAAATAAAGAAGGTTGGTTGTCTACCTTGTAACTCAATCATTTAATAGTCAGTGTTGTCTATATGAACCGTGATTTAACACAACAGAAGTGAAGCTGTAAAACTGGGGTGTCAAATGCGGTTTGGTTGAACCTCACCCTTATGCTAGTGTGCCTAGGGAAAAAAAACTGGGCATAACAATGCAACATTTCATGAATCCATTCCATAGACTGTTTCAGCAGAATCTGCATTTTATGTAAATACTGCATGCTACATTTGTCCTTCTACATATTTTTCTTCCAAGAATGTTTATTCTATAAGTGTCATGATTTGTCTTCATGAACCCGGACAGAGCACACACACACAGAGCTGATGTTGAGAGTTTATTGCAAGAAGGAGTAGTGGAAGGTGAAAACCAAAACCAGAGTCAGTTACCAGGCTGGAGTTGATGATTTGCAGGAGCAGGCTGACTGAAGAAAACAAAAGTAGAGAGGCACTGGGGTGATAGGAGTTCCAGCAGCAAGGCAGTAAACAGGCGTGGAGTGAGTGGAGATTGCAGGTGGATACTGCAGACGACCCGGCAACCAGGAACAGACTGAGGTGAGCTTATAAAGGAGAGTAGAGTCCGTGGTTGATTGCAGCCTGACAGGTGTGGCTGATCAGGGTGTAATCAGGGCTGCAGTGGAGGGAGAAGGAGCCAGGAAATGCTCAGGGTGTGGCATGCAGAACTGCACCCTGCAATAAGTTTTTCAAATTTTTCTTTGAAGAGTCAAAAAGGGTGTTAGATATTTAATACTTTTTATTTCTTCTGATGGATTTACATTTTTGAAGGTGTCCTTTAGGGATGCTTACGTCTCGTTTTTCTGTTTTTAATTTAGCTCTGAGTGTCTCAGGCAAAATTTCATTATGGTTACTTAACAACAATAAAGACTCCTCTCCCATACAGTACCTTCACTCAGACTTTGTCAGCAAATTAAAACTTAATCAACAAATTATTACCATCAGAATGAAATTGTACTCTGATCGAGAAGGCTGGTTTGTGATCCATAATCTCACCAGCGTAGTGGAGAAGCGACCATGACGTGAGATTGTTTTGATAGCAATGGCGGCTCGTCGAGGAAGCAAGCGTTAACATTGATGCTGCTATTTCTTCCGTGTTGTCCAATCTACCTAATGTTGTTTCATTAAAAGAACATCAGAGAACGGCTCTGAAGGCTTTTGTTGGTGGAAACGATGTTTTCGCCCTTCACCCGACCGGATTTGGCAAGTTTTGTTTTCCGGGGCGCGTCCGCGTCCGCAGCGGACGCGCCCCAGAGCGGTTAGCGGTTAGCGGTTAGCGCGAACCATATTAGGAGGCCTTTAGTCCTCAACGCGGGTGGCCCGGGATCGACTCCGACCCGCGGCGCTTTGCCGCCTGTCTTCCCCCCTCTTCCTGTCAGCTCACTGTCAATAAAACGCGTTCCACTAGAGCCACAATCACATAAAAAAAAAAAAAGTGGTTTTTTTCCTGCGTCGCTCTCATCAGCGTCACGGGTTGGCTTCGGTGTGAGTGGTTGAAATAGCACGTCGATAAATATGACAGACAAGTGGCTTATCCAATCATATGCAAGGATTTTTGATAAGGCCCAGCCTTCCATAAAGGCAATTCCTATGGAGGTGTCCCAGATGTATGTGAGTGAAGCTAGGCGGAGCGACATACAGCTGGCGGAAGTCAGGTTAGGTTTTTATGTCATCAAGACGATATTCCAGAGGTGAAAAAAGGAAACCCTGAAAACCTGTTTAATATGGGAATTAAATGACATGTCTTGAAATGCAGTTCAAAGTCTTTAGCTGATTCAAAATGCTGCAGCAAGAGTTCTGATGAAAATCAACAAGAGGGATCATATTTCTCTAATTTTAGCTTCCCTTCATTGGCCTCTTGTTAAATCAATTCTCACTTAATAATCAAGCTCCATCATATATCAGAGCTCTGATTACCCCGTATGTTCCTAACAGAGCACTTCGCTCTCAGACTGCAGGTCTGGTGCTTCCTAGAGTCTCTAAAAGTAGAATGGGAGGCAGATCCTTTAGTTATCAGGTTCCTCTCCTGTGGAACGAACTCCTAGTTTTGGTTCATGAGGCAGACATCCTGTCTACTTTTAAGACTAGACTTAAAACTGTTCTTTTTGACAAAGCTTATAGTTAGAGTGGCTTATGTTACCCTGAGCTATCTCTGTAGTTATGCTGCTATAGGCTTAGGCTGCTGGAGGACATCAGGGTCTATTTTTCTCACTCTACTGAGTTCTACTGTTCTCCAATTTGCATTGCTTGTCGTCATTTCAGCTTTTAACTTTTTGTTCTCTCTCTTTTTTCTTCATAGTAGGTACTCCTGGTCTGGCGTTCTGTTAGCTGTGACATCATCCAGGGAAGACAGATCACCCGCTATTACCATCTAATGTAGAACAGATTACTGGATCAATGTGTGCTTCTGGGCTTACTTGTCTCTCTTGTTGTGTCTCTGCTCTGTCTTCTCCAACCCCTAGTCGGTCGAGGCAGATGACCGTTCATACTGAGCCTGGTTCTGCTGGAGGTTTTTCCTTCCCGTTAATGGGGAGTTTTTCTTTCCACTGTCGCTTCATGCTTGCTCAGTATGAGGGATTGCTGCAAAAACATGGACAATGCAGACGACTCTCCCTGTGGCTCTACACTTCTTCAGGAGGAGTGAATGCTGCTTGTCAGGACTTTGATGCAATCAACTGGGTTCCCTTATATAGGAAATCTTTTGACCAATCTGTATAATCTGACCCAGTCTGTATAATCTGATTGAATTTGACCTTGGAAAGTGCTTTGAGATGACATGTTTCATGAATTGGCACTATATAAATAAAATTTAACTGAATTGAATGTCTTGGTCAAAGATAACGCCAAGGTTTTTTACTTTATTACCAGAGGCCAATTTAATGCCATCCAGATTAAGTGATTGATTAAGAAGTTTATTTTTTGAGGACTCTGGTCCAAAGATGACAACTTCTGTCTTGTCAGAATTTAAAAGCAGGGAATTTAAGATCATCCAGGTTTTGATATAATCAAGACATGCCTGTATTCTAAGTCATTAATTGGATTCATCAGGATTTATAGATAAATATAGCTAAGTATCATAAGCATAACAGTGGAAAGTAATCCCATGGTGTGTGATAATTTTACAAATCAAGCATATATAGTAAAGAGAATTGGCCCAAGGACTGAAACGTGCAGTACTCCACAAGTATCCCTAGAGTTTGAAAAAGATGTACTATTAACATGAAAAAACTGGGATCAGTCAGACAAACAGACAGACACACACACACACACGCACGCACACATATATGTATATATGCAGGGTATGCAGACACATTACAGGCACCCACCCCCCACTCAAACCCCAAATACACACCACCACCAGTTAGTGTGTATAAATCTTATTCATTCATTGACTTACAAAACACACGAATATGACTACAGACTTTTTTATGTAACGTATAACAGGATGTGATCAGCTCAAAAACAAAAAATAAGGTATAATAATGTAATAACATATTGGGGGAACATGAAATCATGGTTTCTGAACAACAGTTTGTTCTCACTGCATAAGAATGTTAACACTAAATTGTTACATGTCGTACCTTTGCACTTGCCCAATTGTCAAGGATGGTATCAAATGAAATTGACCGAGCCACACTGAGATCACTGCTAACAGGGTCAAACGATCATTGCTTATGATCAAAAGAAAGTATGTTTTGATAAGCTTTACCTTACTAAAGCTTACTCTATCTATCTATCTATCTATCTATCTATCTATCTATCTATCTATCTATCTATCTATCTATCTATCTATCTATCTATCTATCTATCTATCTATCTATCTATCTATCTATCTATCTATCTGTATTTCTGTGTGTCAGAATTAGAATCACAATTCATTGTATTCACATGACCTACAAAATCCCATAAGGGCTGGCTTTACAGTCGTCTTCTAAGTAGAGCCGAGCTTGACCACAGTGTTACGGGGGTTGAGGCGATTGAACAGTGTTCACTGCTGCCTTGAGATGGAGGAATTTTCTAACTTTGTACATACACTTTTTTAAATTTTTCCACCAAATCAACATCTCATTGGAAGACAATTAAAGCAGGTTTAAAACCTAATGACAACCACAGAATAGTGACTTTGGAAAGTGTTTCAGGCACTAAATGGTCAGCACATGTGTGAGTAACAAAAGCAGTGCTCCAGAATTACACCACAATTCAAGAGTCACAGCATTAGTTTGGTGATGACCCAAAACAAAGTCTTACTGCTAGGATGAAGCCAGGCAGCTCCTTGTGAAAACAGTGTTTTTGACTTGTTAGCTATTTCCATCTTACAGATGTGGCATTGCTGCCTATAGATGGCTAATGTTTAAATGTGTTTGTGCTGTAGACAATAATGTTGCACTTGAGGCATGTAATATAGGGCAACCCTTTTTTATATGGCACTAATTAATTTTTATAGTAACACATGCTTAGGGGGAGCCACACAAAAAGCAGTCCGGGGTTCATGACCACCTTAATCTTCCATTGCCAGTTGATGCTTTTTTATTCTTTCTTCATCCAATCAGATTATTTTATATCTGTCATTAATAGTCAAATCCCTGACAACTAAGGCCAGATGTAGCTGCAATGTTGAGGAAAAAATGGAGAGAGAACACAAGTTAAAAGGTGAAATAACAGCAAATAATGCAACACAGGAGAGTAGTAGGAGAATGTAGCAGAGTGAGGGAAAGGGTCTTAATGTCCTCCAGCAGCCTAAGCCTATACACTGTTAAAAAAGTAAATGGCAATTGTTGTTCTAACACACAATTGTATTGTAATCTGACTCAGAAATATAAATTTGACATCTAACAAATAAATACATGTTTGCCCGACTCAAATTCTCAGAAGTTGGTTTAACAAGGAGTTTTAAATCGCCTATACAAGATTTTTTGAGTTCCCTCAACTGTAAACTCATGGGCATGCGCACTGCTCATGTTCATGGACACGCCTACTACGGTACGGGGTTTCTTATCCCTTTCTTCAAGTGCACAGCCTTCCCTCGCGTTTGAGAAGATTGGCGGACTTGAGATTTTCAGGTAGGCTAATTATTGTTATTTCTGTAAATACGATTTCATAGAACACTTTTGTTCAAAGAAACGAAGATCGATTTGGTCGGTGAATTAACCAGAGTCGTATATTTAGTGTATTTCAACCGAATTAATGAAGTTATTAGCTGTTTTTAGTTTGCTAACTTCAGGCTAATTTTTGAACGTGAGGTTATGCAGTCAGTAACTTAAACCGCTAAAACTGTTAAATGTAATTGGATTTATACTACATACACGTGTTTTGTAAGAACTGCGGTTGTTGCAAATGTGGTTGTGGAGCGTTTTTAAGAGGGATAGAAAGAGCTACGTCTGCTTAACAAGTAGTAACACTAGGCTATAGTTTGTGGTGGAGGGAGAGGGAGAGTTCGAGGCTGCGTGTCTGAGCTAGAGGCTGACATTTTCTCGGTAATGCCACGGGTCACGACAGTGTTTCCCGCAGGAATTTGCTTAGGCGAGGTGGTGAGTTGGGGGGGGGAAGACACGTTTTGCGCGGACCGACTCGCGGAGCGGGGGAGGGGGGGAGACGACAAGTTTTGCGCGGAGAGATATTCCAAGATAGCGCTGCGGGAAACCCTGGGTCACGATATTCCTGTGGGATTCCCGCGGGATGGGAGTCAACATTAGTAAATATCACGTGATTAGGACGGTACAGGACTAAATATCAACGGGAGCAGACGGGAGCGGGAGTAAACAAATAGCAGGTACAATAAACTAGGATCGATGCTTAAAAAAAAAAAAAAAAATTGTAGACTCGCCGCCGCCATTTTGTAGTTTTTTCCAAGAAACCTAAACTATAATGCAAGTCAAAAGAACTACACGACCCAGAAGCCAACAGTGCTTCCGGTCTGTTTTCTGCTCGCTCATAAACAGAATGGGGGGGGGATTAACAGCTACTCGCGAACTCAAACTGGAAAAGTTGGATTTGGAACGCAGAAGTAAGGACTTATTTATTAAATCACAGAGCTGACTGGAAAGTTGCAAATATTAACAAACTTGGCGAGAGTTGAATGTAACGGTGTTAACATTCAGTACCTGCTTGTAAAACGTGTTTCCTGGAATCATTATCCAATGTGCAACAGTGTAATAATACGGCCAATAACTTAAAACTACTTTATTATTTTATTCCGTATTATTTGAACAGTTGTGTTATTTTTTCTGTTTTAACTCACTAACTGAACAACGTCTTAAGACTTTTCTTTCACTTTTTAATGTCTGGTCGGATAAAAATGAGACAGAGCTGACTGGACCAGCTCTTTCCAGTCCCCGAAATTAACATAATCTCACTCTGAATTTTTGATAAAAGCTGAGAGGTCTGTCCAAGAATGTGTTTAATGTTTGATGGAAGTATTGGTTCTGATAGTAAACCCTAATTAGTTTGTGGATATTTCTTGCAAAAGTACAAATATTAATATGCTTGTACAATATTCAATTCAATTCAATTCAATTTTATTTATATGGCGCCAAATCATGAAACATGTCATCTCAAGGCACTTTACAAAATCAAGTTCAATCATATTATACAGATTGGGTCAGATTATACAGATTGGTCAAAATGTCCTATATAAGGAAACCAGTTGATTGCATCAAAGTCCCGACAAGCAGCATTCACTCCTGGGGAACCGTAGAGCCACAGGGAGAGTAGTCTGCATTGTACATGGCTTTGCTGCAATCCCTCATACTGAGCAAGCATTTGAATTTTTTCTTTTACAAAACTGAGTTTTTGAACTAATGAAGTACATTATCTAAATTGTGAAAGTATTGCCTTTATGCACTTTATTAATTAAGTAGTTAGTTTCAAAAATTTGAAACATAAAAGTAACTTTATTGTTCATGTGAAACAATGACTTAATAAATTAGTAAAAGGCAACATTGTACATTTTGTTTTTTATTCAACTAAGCTAGGCATGGTCTGTTTCCTTGTTTTTTTACTTTTATTATTATTATTTATCATTATTCCACTTACTTTAACTGGCCTTTACTACAGCCAAAAAACAGGAACTTAAATAAGAAAATCAGGTCCAGTGTATTGCTAGAAATCTTAATAAAGGCAACAAGAATGGGAGTGGTGCAGGAGCGGGAGTCATTGTGAATGGGAGCGGGACGGGAGTGGGAGTAATTATACCAGGAGTGGGACGGGACAGGACTTTACTTTCTACTCTGGCCTGGGATCGGGACAGGACACAATTTTTTTTCTGTGGGAGTGGGATGGGACAGGAG
The DNA here is from genome assembly GCA_037039145.1 of Fundulus diaphanus. Classification (NCBI taxonomy): domain Eukaryota; kingdom Metazoa; phylum Chordata; class Actinopteri; order Cyprinodontiformes; family Fundulidae; genus Fundulus; species Fundulus diaphanus. The sequence continues at coordinate 46,097,744 of CM073137.1, read as the reverse complement.
TGAAAATCAACTCCCGTGTCAGTCCAGGGTTTCCCGCAGCGCTCTCTTGGCGAGGCGGCCGCCTTGCCAAACTCACGCTACCGCCTCGGCAACATAAAAAAAAAAAAAAAAAAAACTAACTCGATATCATGTTTATTTGACGGTAACAGGCGTTTTTTTTGTTGTTGCTGTCGCGCGTGCATATAGTGAATGGGAGGAAAAAACACCGGCGCTCCGCTCAGGTCGTCCGCGCAAAGCTTGTCTTCTTCTCCTCAGCCCCCCCCCCCCCCCCGCTCCGCGGGTCCGACAACTCAACGCCTAGCCTAAGCAAATTCCTGGGGGAAACACTGCAGTCTCTAGTCTGAACTGAAGTGGAGGGAGCAGTATGTCTAGATTTAGACTACACTTTAGGTTGTTGATACATGCTGGCCATTCAGTATTTAATTTCTTGCTTCACTTAATTTGATTGTTCTGTCATTTGTGAAATACATATCTAAATATAACCTGCACTTAAATAATTACTGCAGTTATACAAAGTCCTTAAAGACAGTGATCTTCATGCAAAAAGCTCATTCATTTACTTGCGTGTAGGCCTATGTCGTTGCTCATTTCTGGCTGGAGAATGTTTAATTACTTCAATACCTTGTCACTCACTAACAAGAAATTGACCTAGAAAATGAAGGAATATTAATGGAAACATTGCCTATGCTTTAAGCAAGATGTATTCTAATGATTTGTGTGTGATTCTGTTTCAGGAAGGGACTTCATGCAGTGCAAGTCATGCAAGTTTTCAAGCTCCTCCCAGGACGTTCTTCTTAAGCATTGTAGGCTTCACCACGGTCACGGTACACATTGGCCTTGCATTTACACAGATTGCGTATGTGTATTTAAAACATCTGGTGCATTGCGGTCACACCTCTCAAGATCACACACATCCACTGTAAATTCACCCAATTCAACATTTCAATGTGAATTGTGCAACTTTAAAGAGATTTGCAGCGAAAAGACTTTTTGGAACCATCTAGAAAACCATTCAAGGAATCGAGAGACCGTGCAATGCCCCATTCTAAGATGCAATTTCAAAACCAACATTCGCCCAACCTTTACTTCTCATAGAAGCCGTAATCACAGACATTGTACTCTTAAAGATTTTCGAACCGTATGGAGAGGCAACACTGACATTGAAGCAAGTGATGGGGAACTGGATGATTGTGAAGCAGGGGTGTCATTGGAGAGTGGTGTAGATGGGGTTGATGAGATTGTGGATGGTGAAACACTTGAGCACAAATTAGCTAGTCTCTTTTTGTGCATGATAACAGAACTGCATATTAGTAGGCACACTACACAAAAAGTTGTAGAGGAATTGCATAACATTCTGTCTTTTGCTAGCAATCAGACTTTGAGAAGTGTGAAAGAGATACTTTTGAGGCATACAATTGAAGTAGATGATTCAGTTCTGCATGAAATATCTGATGCCATTGTCAAGACTAATCTACTCTTGGTAACAACAGCTGCAAAAGGCTGCCTCTCTACAGATTATCGCAGGACTTTATATTTTCAGGAGAAATTTTCTGTAATAGAACCAACAGAGTATCTTTTTAACCCAGTTCTCAAGAATTCATTTGTGTATATATCAGTCCCGAAGGTGCTTAGAAGTCTACTTAATAGAGAAGATTTTTCAGAACAGGTTGTATTTGGTCAAGATTCTTTCCCTGGATCTTACAAGTCTTTCCAAGACGGAAAGCACTTTAAAGACAATAAGCTTTTGGGACAGCAGAACAAATGCATCAGTCTGGCATTATACACAGATGATTTTGAAATCTGTAATCCTTTGGGCACCTCTAAAAACATTTATAAGATAACTGCAGTGTATTGGGTTCTTCTACATTTACCTGCCAAGTTCCGATCTAGCCTTACATCAATTCAGCTTGCTCTTCTTGGTAGAAGTGATGATGTTAAGGCGTATGGTTATGAAAAGTTTCTTGAACCCTTGATTAAAGATATACGGCGTATAGAGGAAGAGGGACTATTTGTTGAAGTGCTTGATCAGTTTGTCAAAGGTACTGTGTTTTGTGTGTGCGCAGATAACCTTGCAGCACGTAGTCTTGCGGGCTTTTCTGAAAGTTTTAATGTTGAGAAGTTCTGTCGGTTTTGTTTGATAAGCAAGCACCAAATTGCTACGACTCATGTTGAGGATTTCCAGTTAAGGGCTGTTGATGGACACAATGCAGTTTTGGAAGAGCTCGGGCAGAACGAAACACTCAAAAGCATTGATGGTGTCAAAAATAAGTGTGTTCTTGAGAAGCACTTACAATTCTTTCATACAGTGAATGGCTTTCCTCCAGATATACTGCATGATTTTTTCGAAGGGGTCATCCCTTATGAATTGTGTTTGTGTTTGAAACATTTGATTGCTAAAGGTCTTTTTACGTTGGATGTGCTTAATAACAGCATAAAGTCATTTCCATACAAAAACACAGACAAAGTAAATAAACCAAAACACATTTCGAAAGGAAGCTTTAAGAAGGGTACAGTTGCAGGCAATGGACATGAGAATTGGGCTTTGTTGCGCTTACTTCCTTTTTTAATTGGATGCAAGATACCCCAACATGAACCTGCTTGGATGATTTTAATGGACCTCAAGGACATTGTTGAAATAGTTCTTTCACACAAGCTCTCAGAGGCAGCTCTGTGCCGTCTGTCTTCCAAACTGCAGGACCTCCGTCAATTGCTTACTGATACATTTCCAGAGTACAAACTTAAACCAAAGAACCATTTTATTGAGCATTACCCACATCTAATTCGTTGTTATGGCCCTTTGGTGGAATTATGGACAATGCGATATGAGGCGAAGCACAGCTTTTTTTAAAAAGTGGTTCACGACACCAACAACTGGAAAAATGTGCTGCTTACTCTCTCCATGAAACACCAGCAATTGTTGGCCTACCACCTGGATAGCCCTAACCTTTTCAAGGAAAAGCTCATTGTTGAAAGAGTGAAAGTGGTCACGGTCTCAGAACTGGATACCACACTGAGGTGTGTAATTGAGAGGAAGTATCCACATCTTGATAGTGTGAGTCTTTCTAAATCTGTTCAGCTACATGGCACACAGTATGCAGAGGGCATGGTTTTATCTTCTGGCCAGTGCAATGACCTTCCAAAATTTCACAAGATTGCAATCATTCTGATAAATGCACAGGAAGTGCCGAACACTTGTTTCAAGGTACATTGAACATTTACGATCTTATGAACTTGTTGAAAGCCACCTCTCTGAAACTGTTGCCTTGGATCCAGATCAGTTGATAGACTATCACCCTCTAGAACAATACAAAGTTGGTGGGAAACTGATGGTAACCACAAGGACATTCATCCTCAACTAAGCCATCAAAAATGGTATGTTGATGAGTCACTGTTATTTCAATTTAAATGTGTTTCTGTGTTTAAATTTAACATTACCATTGCAGTTGTGTTGTTAACTTCAACATTTACCCCCCCCCCCCCTTTACAGACTTTGTTACTTTGAGTAGTTATCTCTCCAAAAGAAGCCCTTCGAATCCTGCTCACAGAGGTACCAGCATCTGTTGACCAGCTCATCAATGTACTTAAAGACAAAATCCAGTTGGAAGGTGATTTCTCACTCCAGTTCGAGGACCCCGATTTTTCAAATGCATTATGTCAGTTGACTCAAATGTCAGAGTTGCCAGATGGGCGTGCAGTCTTGCACATTGTGTGTAACACTCGGGCATCTCCCCTCAACCTATCTGATAGCCATTCCATTGGCTCAGTGTCCTCCCTTGACACAGCCAGCTTACACTCTGAGGACTGTAATGAAGCGCAGAGGAGCCCTACTCGTTCCTTCCAGGGGAGCTTGTTCGAGTCCCTCCCTTCTCCCTCCTCAAGTTCTGTCCAGGGGAGCTTGTTCGAGTCCCTCCCTTCTCCCTCCTCAAGTTCTGTCCAGAGCAATACAGATTCTCCCCAGACCCCTTTAAGGCGTACAACTCGGTGGCCAAATCCATTCCCAATCCCTAAATTTGTGTAGGATGTTGAGCTGAGATTGCGTAAGGGAAATGAGGTATATGAAAGAACACAGAAGCGCCTCATTCTGACAGGAGATATGAGATCTGACATTGTGAATAAACTTTGGCAGAGTATTTTTGATATCAGAGGTGCCTATCCCAGTAAGGATGAATTAGTGTCTGTTGCGTCTGGTCTTCTGGTCAAGTATCCTTGTCTAAAGGAGACAGATTGTAACTGGCTATGATGGATGGCTGAAGAGTCTTCATTATAAGATGGTTAACTTCAGGGCAAAGTTGCGTCGTGCAGGCTGCAATGAGGTGATGGTGAATACAAAAAGAAGGGGAGAGGATGGAGTGGCTGCTCCGTTCATCCTGAAAAGGGCCAAACGTGGAGAGGTCAACCATGTTCCAGAATATCCAGACAACCATGATGGTACCACTCTTGAGGAGGAAAGGCTTGCACTGATTGAAGAAATTAAGAAAAGGAAAAGGAACATGGGTCTGATTAGGCAGAAGATGGAATTGACTTTCTCCCATCGTCGGAGAGAAATCGTAGAAGTGCAGCCTATGGTGTCAGAAGTCCAAGAACGATGGCCTGCACTGTTTTCTCATGAGGAGGTAAGGATTTCCTTGTGTATTTGTGTACTAACGCTCATTCCTGTTGCTTTAGGCTGGCATGACTACCACATTAAGCCCTGACATGGATATTATAATTAAAGACTGTTTTGTTGCTTGTGTCCAGATATCTGAAGAATTTTATCGAATCACCAGCAGAGACCTCCGGGCAACTTGGAATGCATCCCTCGACAAGTATGTCCCTCGCCTGATAAAACTGTACCGAGCCAGAAAAGCAGCTTTTGGTCCAGATATGGAGATGTTGCTGAATAAACTTGATGAAGAGGTGGGTAAAGTGCCCCAAACTAAACTACATGCAAATACAAAAATGACTTTAAATCATCAAAATCAAACATTGACATTTGCTGTTTACAGATATTCTTGATTTGAGTCATCTTGCTGTGTTACAATGTGTGTGTTTGTGTGTGTCAATGTTTGTGTGCACATTTTCACAGACAACAGACATTGTGCTTCATCGAAGGACAGCAGCACTGAAAGGTCTTCCCATTTTTGTTCGTGACGATGCATCAGAGTTCTATTTGAAGTGTGTGGTAAGTAAGTCAAGAGCAATTTGGTGTGATTACTAGTTTTGCAGTGCCTCTTTAATATCTCCCCAGAGACTGGAAAATTATTGGCTGCTAGTCTTGTGCCTAAATGTGACTGTAAACAACTAAATAAGGATATGTGTTGTTTAATGGGTGACAGAAACTGTTACAGGGTGTCTATCGCTAAAATATGTCGCTGTGTCTGATTTTTACCATCAGAACACAGACCCTGAAGAATCGGTAGTTGAAGGAGTGCCCGTTGCAATACTGACCGTCTATGTAGATGATGATGCTGCCGCATGGGAAACAGTGACTGACATCGCCATCATCCTGGAAGGGGCAGTAATACTACACAACTTACCTGACCTCGCAGCTGCCTTCGCCTGCCTGTTTGGCCTTTTGTATGCAATGGACATAAACTATCCAGAGCAGATGAGGTACACCTTCGAGGCTATCCAGAACATCTTTTTCGAACTTGGTTCAAGATGCTCACAGCGCACGCGATCCTGCTGTGAAGCCTGATTGACACTCACGTGGACATCAACACGCATGCACGCACACACAGCTTTGTCATAACTCCTGCATGAACACACACACACACACACACACACAAAGCTCTTCTCTGCCGACTACCACATGGACAGGCCTGTACACATATATTGTTCTCCAACAACTTCTCCAAGAACAAGCATGCTGCACGTGCACACAGAGAGGAAAGAGCAGTTCTCAAGAAGCTCTGTTCTCAGGGCGCCAAGCTCTTCTGTGCTTTCTTCTAGAAGCTAAGATAATTTATTAAGTTCATTGTGGGTATATTTTTATAATATATGTGGTTTATGTTGTTGTTTTGTATCTTGATACAATAGCCGCATTTACATGACCCCTCTTGCCTAATTTCCTGATTAGAGTATTTAGAAAAGGTGTCACCTACACCACCTCTTGGATCCAAAGATTCTGATTTGGTGAGGTGCTTACATCTAGTTATCAATCAGATTGAAAGTGAAAGAAGGTCATGTAAATGGGGATATTGTTAAACAGCTTGTGAGGTTCCATTACCAATGTGAACACACACCTGCTACTCTGCTCGCCAGCACACATAGCTCTCATACATATTCTCTCTTCTCTCACACACAGACAGACAGAAGAGCAGTTCTCAAAAAGCTCTGTTCTCAGGGCACCAAGTTCTTCTGTGCTCTCCCCATAACAGTTCAACATTGTGGTTTTATGTTTGTATCTGTTGATATAGTAGCCTTGTTGCACACATAGCCCAGAATGCCATTTACCACAGCGCACACACACACATGCATGCATTCAGGTCTCGAACTCCTGAATAAGCAAACACACGCACACGTGGAGAGGAAAGTGCAGTTCTCAAGAGGCTCTCAGGTTACTTTGCTCTGTGCAATTAAGATTATGTTGCTGAACATGGTTTTATACTGTATCTATTGATACAATGTTTGACTTGAAGCAATAAAAATGTTGTATTAACATAATTTTTTGTGTGTTGAATGATGGTTAGCGAAGACGATTGGTAGAACTAAAAAAAACTGAGTTGATAGAACTCAACTTACAGATAACACTACAAAATCTGAGTTTGTAGAACTCAAAATCTATATGTCAAACTCATAAAACAAAGTTGATAGAACTCAGAACTTAAAGGTGAAACAGAAAAACCTAAGTTGGTAGAACTCAAAATGTATGTATAAAACTAAAAAACCTAAGTTAGTAGAACTCAAAATGTATGTATAAAACTAAAAAACCTAAGTTAGTAGAACTCAAAACGTATGTATAAAACTCAAAAACCTAAGTTAGTAGAACTTAAAATTTCTATGTAACACTCCAAAAACCTAAGTTGGCAGAACTCGAAAATCTTTGTAAACTCAACCACAGTGAATTTAAGTAAGGAAAACTCAAAAAACCAAATGCATCACGTTGCCTAGATAATTTAAGTTCTGTCAACCTCTATTTTTTTTTCAGTGTAGCGGCATAATTAAAGAGATAACATAAGACACTCTAACTTAATCAAAAAGGAAAGTTTTAAGCTTTGTTTTAAAAGTAGACAGCATATCTGCCTCACGGACAAATACTAGGAGTTGGTTCCACAGGAAAGGAGCCTGATAACTAAAAGATCTAACCCCCATTCTACATTTAAAGACACTAGGAACCACCAGTAGACCTGAAGTCTGAGAGCGAAGTGCTCTGCGAGGAACATATGGCGCAAGCTGATCTCTGATGTATGATAGAGCTTGATTATTAAGGCTGAGAAGGAGAATTTTAAATTCTACACATCTGCCATACTAGAATGCCATATTCTGTTGCTTTTCCCATTTTGAAGGAGGCTTCAGAGAATAGTTATGTCATTATTATGCTACCGAATCTAAATAGTTGTTTCTCTTTTTGAATGTAAAGAGTTTAAAAGTTGATGTTATGGTCTCTTCTACCCTCAATAAATATTTCTGGAATTTTCTTAAACAACTGAACCTTCTTCAGGTTGAAAAATGAATTAAATCAATCTTGTGGTCTCCTGTTTCCACCCATACTTTACACGTCCACTGAATGTTATTTAGCAAGTTTTTGTTTTTAAGGTTTTATGAATGTTTCATCCTGTTAAGGAACATCTTTGTGTCCGCAAAACTGTCTGCCCTACAAACATTGTATAGTTCTGAATCTGACTGACAGACCAATGTCTCACTGTTGTAACTTAAAACCTGAAAAAGAGAATTCTTATAATTTCTGCTAAAGTAAGTCTTCCATCAGTCTTGTGGCACACAGGTAGAATGTTGAGCAGAGACAGAGATTTAAAGAAGTCAGAGAACTGCTTCTTCTTTAGTGGTATAAAAAAGTTTTGTTTTCAAACCCAATATAGCTCAAAACTCTGTCAGGTGATGAAACATTTAAGCACCTAGATCATTTTTTGTCAAGTTAAGCTCGAAGAAAAAAAAGCTCAGCTCACACTTTGTAAAGCCTTTAGGCTCGTTATCTAACCAGCAGTGACACATTTAGCACATTTCCCTCTCAGGTGGTTCTGTTAACTCATGCACCTGCTCTCATCAGGTTGCAGTGCCTTTGTGTTTGACAGACTCCGTTTCCTGTAATGTAGATTTAAAACAGTTGTGGCTCTTACAGGCATGCATGCACTAAACATACTGAGACAAGGAATGTGATTGTGAGAGATACAATATGACAATGGACTTAGGATTTCTGTGTGCAGGCGCCAAGTCCTGTTGGAACCTGAAATCTCCATCTCCATAGAGCAGGTCAGCAGCAGGAAGCATGAAGTGCTCTAAAACTTGCTGGTAGACGGCTGCGTTGACCCTGGATCTCAGGAAACAGAGTGGACTGACACCAGCAGATGACATGGCACCCCAAACCATCACTGATGGTGGAAACTTTACACTAGACTTCAGGCAACGTGGATCCTGTGCCTCTCCTGTCTTCCTCCAGACTCTGGGACCTCGATTTCCAAAGGAAATGCAAAATTTGCTTTCGTCAGAAAACATGACTTTGGACCACTCAGCAGCAGTCCAGCTCTTTTTTTCCTTAGCCCAGGTGAGACGCTTTTCGCGCTGTTTCTTGGTCAACAGTGGCTTGACACGAGGTATGCGGCAGTTGAAACCTATGTCTTTCAAGCGTCTCTTGGTGGTGGATCTTGAAGCACTGACTCCAGCAGCTGTCCACTCCTTGTGAATCTCCCCCACATTTTTGAATGTTTTTTTTTTCACAATCTTGACTAGGGCGCGGTGATCCCTATCGCTTGTACACTTTTTCTGACCACAGTTTTTCCTTCCCTTTGCCTCTCTATTAATGTGTTTGGACAAAGAGCTCTGAGAACAGCCAGCCTCTTCAGCAATAACCTTTTGTGTCTTTCCCTCCTTTTGCAATGTGTCGATGGTCGCCTTTTGGACAGCTGTCAAATCTGAAGTCTTCCCCATGTTTGTGTAGGCTTCAGAACTGGACTGAGAGACCATTTAAAGCCCTTTCCAGGTCCTCTACCAGAGGCTGGGGAACTTGAGGGTTCTTAGTAGTAGGGTTGGGAATTGATAAGGTTTTCACGATTCCGATTCTCTTATCGATTCTGTGAAACGATTCGATTCCTTATCGACTCTGTTATCGATTCCAATTTGGGGAAAATTTTTTAACCTCTTAACCATAGATAGACATGGTATTAAAGGAGAAGTCCGGTCAACAAGGAAAAATCAGGGGATCATTAGCTATAACTAAAACTAATACGTTTGTGGTTATTTAATGAATTTAGCTTTAATCAATAAGAAAATAAAAACATAAATTTTCGTCTGGATCACTGTGTATGGGGGCGGCCATTATTACCCAATTATGGACGTGGAAAAGCGGAGAGCCGACAGCATTTCTCCGCACTTTCCAAGCAGAGTCAATAGGAGCCGTTCGACACAGCTGCGATCATCAACATTTTTTTTGGATTTCCAGAAGTCCACCACTCACATTCGCGAGAGCTATTGTTGAAGCAACAATGCCCACGTGCATGGCTGTTGGATGTTCCAACACAACTGGCAAAAGTGGAAAAAACATTGCTTATTACAACTTTCCGATTCATGAGCCACCACGGGTCCGTCGCTGGATTGCCAACTTAAAGAGAGAGGATTTACCATCTAACTTCTGGCCAGAGAGAAAACACATGATATGCAGCAACCATTTCGAAGAAGAATGTTTTGAACATGATATGAAAGCGAGTATTTGTGGTAGGTTATTTTTTTTTATATATATAATTTAGAATTTGCAGGGATATTTGGTTACCGACCAGAGGGGCGGAGGGATACCACATGTGATGTGCCTTATAATCTTGTCCATCGTCTGGGCAGAGCTGGTCTGTGTATTTTAGTCTTTAGCCTAATGTGCAGACCACCACAACTGTCTTGCGATGTTTTCCCCGTGCATCCGCCTAAGTCAGGGCTTCAGAAGCGAGGGGGACAAATGCACGGTAACAGCATTGTTGTTGTTTTTCCCCCACCACGCCCTCCGGGCTGTTTTCTTTTTTCTCCACCGTCCTCCAGATTACATTTGTAAATTACAAATGTAAATGTAAATTACATTTTACTATGTAATTTTGCCATTAATGACATTATTAAGAAACGTGTGTACAAGAATTCTCTCTTTTTATTTTCAAACCCTTAAGAATTTGAATGAAAACATCCTGGTGCCATAAAATGTTAAACTCTGGCCAATAATGGCTAAATCACTAATCAAATGTTACCAGGGAGTAAAAGCTCATCTTTAGAACCAATCTCTGCTCAAAATGGTGATCTGCACCGTCAGCAGTAATCATCAATTATTACAACCATAAACTGCTGAAAATACAGGCAGAGTTTCACTTTATGACTTTACTCACTCTGCTCCTATGGCAGTATGAGCTGCGTTGCGTTATGAGGCGGAGGGATATTTCCGCTGTCGGCTGTAGTGCGGCAGTTTCACATAGTTTAGAGCCGAAACAATCCACTTCACTTTCTCAAACAAGCCCAAAAAACTGCAACTAATTTTAATTGATATTGACACTGAGATATTACATCGGCAAGAAGAACAAACTGAGAAGAATAACACAAAAATAAGGAGACGGCTGTGGTGCCGCAGCAGACAGATTCAACTCACATCGTCCCGTTTTGGTCTCCTTGGCTCAAACTGGTACGGCTGAATTCCGTCAAAAGTCCGGTTTCTGTCAAGAAACTCTTCTAAAAAATCCATATCGCTATCAGATGATGATAACTCCACGGCACTCCCATCGCTGTCACTAATTACTTCCTCACTCTCTGCTTCGTACAGAGCACTAGTTGTCGCCATCTTGGAAAATAGCGTGTAGTGACAAACAACAGAGCGTTGGAATTTGCTCAACAGCGGGTCCCGCGCAGTGACGTCACAAAATGGGAGGTGACAGTAATATTCTTGACCAAGATAGATTCCTCCACATAAACATGATTAAATGAAAATTATTCTTAATTAAAAAAACGTATCATTTAATGAACAGTATGTAATAGTTTTATATTTAAAGTACTTTCAGCAGTTTGAATTCTGATTTTGACCGGACTTTTCCTTTAAGCATTTAAATTTAAAGTAATACTAATTTAACATTTTAGAGACATAAAAAGACAACAAATAAACATTAAAGTACGTGTAACCCACAATTAATCAGAGACTTTTATTTTTTCAGGCCCACTTCCTGTGTTGCCCAAATTAGCTAGCTTCTTTAAAGCCCCGCCTCAAGCATGCAGTTAAGGATTCTCACCTGTTTCCACTGTGATTGTGGCTTGCTGCTGGCGTCTTCTCCACGTATTCATCTGAAATCTTTAACCCTATTGATTTGATTGCTGGGTGAGTTTATTTGATACCAGTATTATTCTTCCTTGTGGTATTTCTGTTCGATTGCTCATTAGAGCGTTGTTTTATTAGAATCATTGGCATTGTTTACCTGGACCATCACTGGGATTCTGTCAGAGCTGATTGTGGCTAAGTACACCCCACTCTCTTTGAAAAGGTAACTTGCTTTCTGAATTTTGTGCGTGTTTGACACGTTTACCTTGATTCTGAAGCAGTGCTTAAAACAAGATTGATCTGAACAGAGTGTAGCTACACTTAAGTTGTTATTGCGCAGTATGTATATTTATTTATTTATTTTCCTTTCTCTCACTCTGCTTGAGTATTTGACAATTAATTTGTTTTATTTTTCTTGATTGATATTTTGAAAGTGCACTTTAACTTTAAATTGATTAGGCTTAAAATATGATACTTTATTTGTTTAACTTTGAATTATGGTTAATTTAACCTGATTGAAATGTTTGTCTAATTATTAGGAATATAATTATTGCATTTGCATTTAGTATGCATAAACTAAATGCTTAAATTTATTAATTGTTTCCTTTGTATTATATTTGCATTTAATTGTTTTTGCTAAAACTCAATGGGTTTTCTGACCTTTTTAGGTCGTTTTTTTTTTTTTTTCCCCTGTCGGATCAGATCCTCATCTGGATCTCAAGATGGCGAGCTAGAAATGGACTATGGACTTTATGATTTTGAAATTAATTTGTTTTGAGTTAATTCTCTTGTGTCTTATTGTGTTGCTGTAATTGTCTGTTTTTATTCAATCACTTAATACACATCCACCAAACCTAAAAGCACTGTCTCCTGTTTTTTCCACACCTCAGGCTCCTTAAAAGGACACTCTTCTGATGCTGCTTTTGTAGCCGCAGTTAGCTGCCTAGCCTGTAAGTGTTACATACGGTTTATAGGTTGGGTTCTGCAATGTTATAAGATGAGTATAAAACTCATCTTTAGAACCAATCTCTGCTCAAAATGGTGATCTGCACCGCCTAATCTACTTTTGTCAGGGTTTAGTTTTGACTTGGCTTTTGTTTACTATTAGTTTTCAGTTTTTCCTCTTTGTTAGGGTTGTAGTTATGATTTGACTTTATTAGGCCCGAGCAGCGAAGCGCTGCGAAGGCCTATTGTTTCTGTGTTGTTTCTTCTTATTATTATTAGGCCCGAGCAGCGAAGCGCTGCGAAGGCCTATTGTTTCTGTGTTGTTTCTTATTATTATTAGGCCCGAGCAGCGAAGCGCTGCGAAGGCCTATTGTTTCTGTGTTGTTTCTTATTATTATTAGGCCCGAGCAGCTAAGCGCTGCGAAGGCCTATTGTAACTGCAGATTTTATTATTATTAGGCCCGAGCAGCTAAGCGCTGCGAAGGCCTATTGTAACTGCAGATTTTATTATTAGGCCCGAGCAGCTAAGCGCTGCGAAGGCCTATTGTAACTGCAGATTTTATTATTAGGCCCGAGCAGCTAAGCGCTGCGAAGGCCTATTGTAACTGCAGATTTTATTATTATTAGGCCCGAGCAGCTAAGCGCTGCGAAGGCCTATTGTAACTGCAGATTTTATTATTAGGCCCGAGCAGCTAAGCGCTGCGAAGGCCTATTGTAACTGCAGATTTTATTATTAGGCCCGAGCAGCTAAGCGCTGCGAAGGCCTATTGTAACTGCAGATTTTATTATTATTATTATTATTATTATTAGGCCCGAGCAGCTAAGCGCTGCGAAGGCCTATTGTAACTGCAGATTTTATTATTATTATTATTATTATTATTATTATTATTTATTCTTGTGACTTTTGAAACGGCTTTTTGGAGGCCTAAACATGCATGAAAACTCACCAAACTTTGCCCAAAATTGTCCCCCGTGAGAAATCGCATGATTTTAGTGTAATTGAAAACGGGCGTGGCAAACCTGCTCAACAGCGCCAACTAGAGTGAGTTGGGCCAAACCGTAACACGTAGAAAGCTGAAATTTTTTACCTAGGTAGGTTTTTTACAATTATGAAAAAAAGTCTCTTGGGTGTATGCTCTAAAACCCACAGGAAGTCTGCTATTTTGGGTCAAAGGGTAAAATATTGGCCGTTTTTGCCTCAAACTTTAACGAACTAGTCCTAGGCATTTTAACCTATTACTTTCAAATTTTTTCAGCATGCAGTTAAGACATTGACGTTTAAAAGTTATCAAAGGTTTTATGAAATATGCATATTTGCCTGAGCTGTCGCATTGCAAAAATCAGGTTTGTGGAAAACCATTAAAAACGCATTAAATCAGTAAGCCCCAAGCCATGCTTTGTCTGAGAATTATGAAACTCGGTAAGTGCATGTAACTTCATAGGCCCTACAAAAAAGCCTCTTGAAGCAATGGGCTACCTCCTACAGGAAATCATTCATTTCTCATCAAAGATGTCATTTTCCCATATTTTTGGGGGTTACATTTGAATAAACTACTCCTAAACCGTTACACTTATGGCATTCAAAGTTACTCCAAAAAATTCCTCACACATAGAGGATCAAAAGTTATCAAAAACATTTTTGCTACGTCCAACCATATTTTTTTGACAATTATTTATAACATGAATTGTGTTTTGAAGGAAAAAACATTTATTATTTCCAACACTAGATGGCAGCACACCCAAATGTTTGGGCGTCATCTGTAAGTCACGGTACATATTTTACCAAACCATTTATACACATTCGTCCAAAAGTGGAAGCAGCTTTAAAATATCTTTAGCTGGCCTTTAAAAGAAATAAGATTTTAATCTTTAATCCTATATGTAGGAGCGCAAATGCATTGATTGGGTAATTAGCGTTCATGTCTTTTTAAGGGGGGAACTTTTCTTTGATAGGTAGGTTTTCCACCCGGAAGGGGAAAACAGTTTTTGACCGCAAAAAGATAAATACAAGCAAGCAAGTCTGCTTTATATGTTGTCTGGAGATGTGTTCATGTATGATGGACATTTGATATGCAAAGAGGAAAATATCTGCCTCGACCGACTGGGGGTTACAGAAGACAGAGCAGAGACACAACAAGAGAGACAAAAAAGCACAGAAGCACACATTGATCCAGCAATCTGTTCTATATAACCACAACTGTTATAACTTTGGGCAATAAATAATGTGCAATAATCTATTTAATACACTGTGCTATAACCTGTGCAATGATCCGGAAGAACTTCTGCTGCTATCACCAAGTGAATATATGTCAGTACATGTGTATGTAAATATATATATATATATATATATATATATATATATATATATATATATTTTTTTTTTTTTTTTTGTGTCTAAAGACAATTACAAGATCGGCTTTCTATCACCTGGAGAACATTTCCAGGATTAAAGGGCTGATGTCTCAGCAGGATCTGGAAAAACTAATCCATGCGTTTATCTTTAGTAGAATCGATTACTGCAACGGTGTTTTCACAGGTCTGCCTAAAAAGTGGATCAGACAGCTGCAGCTGATCCAGAACGCTGCTGAACGCATCTAAATACATCACAGACTTGTTATCAGTGTATCAACCATCCAGAGCACTAAGGTCTTCTGGCTCCAGCCTTCTCTGCGTACCTACAGCCAGAACTAAACAAGGAGAAGCAGCATTTAGTTCCTACGCTCCACTTATCTGGAACAAACTTCCAGAAAACTGTAAAAGTGCGGAAAACCTGAGTTCTTTTTAATCAAGATTAAAAACACATTTGTTTAGGACTGTTTTTGACTGTTCTAGTTAAACTGTTCTACTGAAACAGCATTAGTTCAACTTTTTTAGTCCAGCTGTTTATTGATGTCTACATTTTCTGTTTTCTTTTCCTGTATTTGAATAAAGCACTTTGCATTGTCTCTGTACTGAATTGTGCTATACAAATAAATTTGCCTTTGCCTTGCCTTTATTATATATATATATATATATATATATATATATATATATATATATATATTATATATATATATATATGTCCAACCTTATTATGAACCCTTTTATTTTTCACTGCAGGAATGTAACATTCATACCCAACTAAACATCTCAATATATTAAGTATCCTTTTACATTTTTCAATAACCTTATCTATGTGCACTTTCCAGGATAGTTTTTCATCAAACCATACTCTAAGAATTTAAATTGCTTTACTCTCTCTAGATCTTTGTTCTGCCCTGAATATGTTTAATATGTTTAAAAGACATTTAAAAACTACTTTGAAATGTTAATATACCGTTCTCTGTTTTAAATGAATTTGCGGTGCTTTTATGTTGAAAATCTTCCGAACCGGAAGTAGGAAGTAAAGACGCAAACAAGAGGAAGACAGCGTGTGTGCATCGTCCCAGGGCAGCAACAATGCAGTTAATCTCTCCGAAAGCAATGGTTGTAAGTGTTGCTCTTGTTTACAGATTCGATAAGATATGTTAATATCTTTTATGGTTATTTTGTGTATAAAAGCAACGGTAAAATGTTGTGGTCCGTGTGACAGCAGAGTGTGTGTGTTTACTTGCTAATTTGCCGCTTTTCTAGCCGGCTGTGAAAATACCTGTTGAGTAAATATTAAGCAGCTGATACTTTGATACGTTAATACTGATATTTACATGGCTGTTTATTAAGCCATTTTTTTGTATCTTTCTTTTCTAGTTTTACACTGGATTCAAAGCAGTCAGAAATGCTGACTAAATGTGTAAGAAGATAATAAAGGAGCAAGCCGCTCACTTCCTGGCTCTTGAATAAGGAGTTTGGCTGGCTGTTTATCTGTGTTCACGCAAGAGTAAAACACATAGAGAGAACAGTACAATCTTGATTATATAACTTCAGTTGTACTTCTTGATTTCTTTTCTGAGTAAAAAGCAATACTTTTGTTTTATCTACCGAAAATTTAAAACTCCATTTGTAAGACCATTGTTCAATCTTATGAATTGCTTTTTGGACTTTCCCTACAATAAATTTAACATTCCTTCTACGTTTCCAAATAGCTCCGTCATCAGCAAACAATGAACAACCCAATTCATTTTCTATTTCTTTAAGTGCATCATTTATCATAACTGAAAATAATAAAGGACTGATAATACTGCCTTGTGTGGTTCTTTTTAATTTCTCCCTGAAAGACTCTTACCAACTCTTACCTGTATTATCCATTCTGGCCTCTGGAAATAAAGTTAAAAATCTTGGTGTTGTCTTCGACCAAGACATGTCATTTAAATCCAATATTAAACAGGTTTCCAGAGTTTCCTTTTTTTCACCTCAGGAATATCGCCAAAATTAGAAACATTCTGTCCAGGGGTGATGCTGAAAAACTAGTCCATGCATTTGTTACTTCAAGGCTGGACTATTGTAATTCTTTACTATCAGGAAGTCCACAAAATGCAGTTCGAAGTCTTCAGCTGATCCAAAATGCTGCAGCAAGAGTTCTGATGAAAATCAACAAGAGGGATCATATTTCTCCAATTTTAGCTTCCCTTCATTGGCTTCCTGTTAAATCAAGAATAGAATTTAAGTTTATAGTTAGAGTGGCTCATGTTACCCTGAGCTACATCTGTAGTTATGCTGCTATAGGCTTAGGCTGCTGGAGGACATCAGGGCCTATTTCTCTCACTCTACTGATTTCTACTGCTCTCCAGTTTTGCATTGCATTACATTGAAATGACTGTTGTCATTTCAGCTTGTAACTTTTTGCTCTCTCTCTTTTTTCTTCATAGTAGGTACACCTAGTCTGACGTTCTGTTAACTGTGACATCATCCAGGGAAGACAGATCACCACTATTACCATCTAATGTAGAACAGATCACTGGATCAATGTGTGCTTCTGTGCTTTTTTGTCTGTCTTGTTGTGTCTCTGCTCTGTCTTCTGTAACCCCCAGTCGGTCGAGGCAGATGACTGTTCATACTGAGCCCGGTTCTGCTGGAGGTTTTTCCTTCCTGCTAATGGGTGGTTTTTCTTTCCACTGACGCTTCATGCTTGCTCAGTATGAGGGATTGCTGCAAAGCCATGGACAATGCAGACGACTCTCCCTGTAGCACTGCGCTTCTCCAGGAGTGAATGCTGCTTGTTGGGACTTTGATGCAATCAACTGGTTTCCTTATATAGGAAATTTTTGACCAATCTGTATAATATGATTGATTTTGACTTTGTAAAGTGCCTCGAGATGACATGTTTATGAATTGGCGTTATATAAATAAAATTGAATTGAATTGAATTGTTAAAAAGTTCTCTACCCAATGATAAATTCTTCCACAAATTCACATTTTCCTCAACTTGATCAATAATCCCTCTTTCCACATCATATCATAAGCCTTTTCTATATCTAAGAACACTGCCAAAACACTTTCTTTATTAACTTTTGCTGTTAGTACCTCATGTTGTAAACACACAATTGGATCCATAGTATTCCTTCCTCTTCTGAAACCGCTTTGATAATTTGATAAGTACCCTTTTGATTCAACAAAATAAATTAATCTTTCAATTACCATTTTCTCCATAATTTTACTTAAACATGATGTTGAAG
The DNA here is from genome assembly GCA_037039145.1 of Fundulus diaphanus. Classification (NCBI taxonomy): domain Eukaryota; kingdom Metazoa; phylum Chordata; class Actinopteri; order Cyprinodontiformes; family Fundulidae; genus Fundulus; species Fundulus diaphanus. The sequence goes on along the minus strand of CM073137.1, from coordinate 46,079,780 downwards.
CAATAGGTCTATAATTTTCTGGTTTTGAGCTATCTTTACCTGTTTTTGGAATTGGAACCACAATAGATTCCAATTCCAATAAAGTTATAGCTCTATCCGTTTTCTACTCTTCACTAATATTATTGGAACTATGTATTTGTACAAATGTTTGTGACAACATTGTTGCTTTTTCTTCATTAATACCTGCCGTTGTTCTATCACTAACTAAAACTGGATAACTATAATCCCTTTTAATACCATTCATTCGTTTAATCATTTTCCATACTTTCCCTATATCTGTTTCTCTTCCTAATGAATTACAATAATTTCTCCAATATTCTCTTTTTGTATTTCTTATAACTCTTTTTACTATAGCTTGCATCTTCTTGTATTCAATTAAATTTTGAAAATTCTGATTTCCTTATAGAATTTTAAAAGCTTTATTTCGGGATTTAATAGCCTGGTCACATTCTATTGTCCACCATGGAATTATCTTCTTTTTATGTATCCCTCCTTTCTTTGGAACTGACTGTTGAACAGCTTCTATGATTGAACTACAAAAGATTTTGTTTAATGAATCAATACCAAGATTCATGTCAATTTCCTTAATTTTATCTTCACTTATTTCCTTATATTTCTCCCAATCTGCTCTACTAAATTACCAGTTACATAATCTTTCACACCCTCCATATGTTGCCCTATGTTCCCCACCACAATTACAGCATTTATCCTGAACATTTTTACCATATTCTTGTATATTGTGGTCCCCTCCACATTTTAAACAGCTCTGTTTGCCCCTGCACACTGCAGCAAATGTGACCATACCTCTGACACTTGAAACACCGAAGTGGAGGTGGAACATAAGGCCTAACTGAATAACACAAGAAACCCACTTTGACTCTATCTGGAACTTCTGGAGTAGAAAATTCCAGAAGCACAGATAAGCTGTCAACTCGCTCATTATTAACTGTTTTCTGCATTCTCTCTATATCCTTGACTTTAACATGATTTTATGTTTTAATTTCTCTAGATCTTCATTAACTGGAATTCCATAAATAACTCCTCGGGATCCTTTCTTTTCTCCCAACACTCTTTTACTTTCCACTCTTTTATTTCCAATACTCTCAACACTCATTGCTTTCCTTTTTTGTTCTTCCAATTTACAAACATTTAACAAGCTTCCATCTCTCAGCGTTTTAGCCATTTCAACTTCCCCTATTTTCTTTTTTGTTTCCTTAGAAACAATTTTTTGGCTCAGAGCAATATTTTCATCTTTCTTTTTGAATTTTAATGTTATCTTCACCTCCTCTTTCATGATCTTTTCAAAGTCTTCAGCTGATCCAAAATGCTGCAGCAAGAGTTCTGATGAAAATCAACAGGAGGGATGATATTTCTCCAATTTTAGCTTCCCTTAATTGGCTTCCTGTTAAATCAAGAATAGAATTTAAAATTCTTCTAACGTATAAAGCCCTTAATAATCAAGCTCCATCATATATCAGAGCTCGGATTACCCCGTATGTTCCTAACAGAGCACTTCACTCTCAGACTGCAGGTCTGCTGGTGGTTCCTAGAGTCTCTAAAAGTAGAATGGGAGGCAGATCCTTTAGCTATCAGGCTCCTCTCCTGTGGAACCAACTCCCAGTTTTGGTCCGTGAAGCAGACACCCTGTCTACTTTTAAGACTAATCTTAACACTTTCCTTTTTGACAAAGCTTATAACTAGAGTTGCTCATGTTACTCTGAGCTACCTTTATAGTTTTACTGCTATAGGCTTAGGCTACTGGAGGACGTCAGGATCTAATTTTCTCACTCTATAGAGTTCTACTGTTCTTCAATTATGCATTACGTGTTGTCATTTCTGCTTTAACTTTCTGTTCTCTCTCTTTTATATTCATAGTAGGTACACCTGGTCTGGCGTTCTGTTAACTGTGACATCATCCAAAGAAGACGGCTCACCCGCTATTACCATCTAATGTAGAACAGATTACTGGATCAATGTGTGCTTCTGTGCTTTTTTTGTCTCTCTTGTTGTGTCTCTGCTCTGTCTTCTGTAACATATATTCACTTGGTGAAAGCAGAAGAAGTTTTTCTGGATCCTTGCACAGGTTATAGCACAGTGTATTAAATAGATTATTGCACATTAGTTATTGCCCAAAGTTAGAACAGTTGTGGTTATATAGAACAGATTACTGGATCACTGTGTGCTTCTGTGCTTTTTTTGTCTGTCTTGTTGTGTCTCTGCTCTGTCTTCTGTAACCCCCAGTCGCTTGAGGCAGATGACCGTTCATACTGAGCCCGGTTCTGCTGGAGGTTTTCCTTCCCGTTAATGGGGAGTTTTTCTTCCCACTGTCGCTTCATGCTTGCTCAGTATGAGGGATTGCAGCAAAGCCATGTACAATGCAGACGACTCTCCCTGTGGCTCTACGCTTCTCCACGAGTGAATGCTGCTTGTCGAGACTTTGATGCAATCAACCGGTTTCCTTATATTGGAACATTTTTGACCAATCTGTATAATCTGACCCAATATGTATCAACTGGTTTCCTTATATAGGAACATTTTTGACCAATCTGTATAATCTGACCCAATATGTATAATATGATTGAACGTAACTTTGTAAAGTGCCTTGAGATGACATGTTTCATGATTTGGCGCTATATAAATAAAATTGAATTGAATTATTGCATTTGACCTAATAAAAACATGAATAATGTATTTTATTAGGTCAAATGTGTGTATGTATATGTATATATATATATATATATATATATATATATATATATATATATATATATATATATATATATATATATATATATATATTAGTGCATGCCATGCCAAGAGGCAACTCATGTGTTTTATATAAAGACAAATTAATTCAATCCAATTTTATTTATATAGTTCCAACATGTCATCTCTTTACAACCCCAGCGGTCCGGCCCGGTGGCCAAATGCATTATCATTATTCAACGGCTGTATCTCCTCGCTGCATCCACCAATCTGCACCAGATTTTTTGTGAGTCGTGGGGGAGCGCTGCCGAAAGGGTTCGTGTGAATCGCCCAGTGGACGGGCGGGGAAAATGCGGGACAGCTTCTGCGGTGGCTGGCGGCAGGAGGTGCGCGTACCCCAGCGGTGCTTGGCTGCGAGGGCCGCTCATCGCCGCTTGCGGCTTTAATTATTATTATTATTATTATTATTATTTATTCTTGGGACTTTTGAAACGGCTTTTTGGAGGCCTAAACATGCATGAAAACTCACCAAACTTTGCCCAAAATTGTCCCCCGTGAGAAATCGCATGATTTTAGTGTAATTGAAAACGGGCGTGGCAAACCTGCTCAACAGCGCCAACTAGAGTGAGTTGGGCCAAACCGTAACACGTAGAAAGCTAAAATTTTTTACCTAGGTAGGTTTTTTAAAATTATGAAAAAAAGTCTCTTGGGTGTATGCTCTAAAACCCACAGGAAGTCTGCTATTTTGGGTCAAAGGGTAAAATATTGGCCGTTTTTGCCTCAAACTTTAACGAACTAGTCCTAGGCATTTTAACCTATTACTTTCAAATTTTTTCAGCATGCAGTTAAGACATTGACGTTTAAAAGTTATCAAAGGTTTTATGAAATATGCATATTTGCCTGAGCTGTCGCATTGCAAAAATCAGGTTTGTGGAAAACCATTAAAAACGCATTAAATCAGTAAGCCCCAAGCCATGCTTTGTCTGAGAATTATGAAACTCGGTAAGTGCATGTAACTTCATAGGCCCTACAAAAAAGCCTCTTGAAGCAATGGGCTACCTCCTACAGGAAATCATTCATTTCTCATCAAAGATGTCATTTTCCCATATTTTTGGGGGTTACATTTGAATAAACTACTCCTAAACCGTTACACTTATGGCATTCAAAGTTACTCCAAAAAATTCCTCACACATAGAGGATCAAAAGTTATCAAAAACATTTTTGCTACGTCCAACCATATTTTTTTGACAATTATTTATAACATGAATTGTGTTTTGAAGGAAAAAACATTTATTATTTCCAACACTAGATGGCAGCACACCCAAATGTTTGGGCGTCATCTGTAAGTCACGGTACATATTTTACCAAACCATTTATACACATTCGTCCAAAAGTGGAAGCAGCTTTAAAATATCTTTAGCTGGCCTTTAAAAGAAATAAGATTTTAATCTTTAATCCTATATGTAGGAGCGCAAATGCATTGATTGGGTAATTAGCGTTCATGTCTTTTTAAGGGGGGAACTTTTCTTTGATAGTTAGGTTTTCCACCCGGAAGGGGAAAACAGTTTTTGACCGCAAAAAGATAAATACAAGCAAGCAAGTCTGCTTTATATGTTGTCTGGAGATGTGTTCATGTATGATGGACATTTGATATGCAAAGAGGAAAATAAATGGACGAAGCGTTCAACATGCCCTGACGACTCGGACTCTAATTCATCCCAAAACGGTAACAATAAGCGCGTCAACTCTATTACCCCGATGTAGCACCTCAGTGGCTTAAAGTATTGGCTTGGCCGCTACAAAACCAGTCAAAAACTGTTTGTGCATCTTCACGAACTGTGCATAAGTAAAGATACGTGTTTCTGCATGGTTGATGGTGGTGATTGCGCAAGATAAGACTGGGCTGGAGGTTACGTGTTTGGAGTGGAGCATCAGCTGATCGAACTCAGCTCACCTGAGGTGACGTCGGACAGGATAGACATCGGTGAGGACGCAGTTGATCAGCTCGGCGCTGGATTTGAACAATCATTCATCTGGATTAGGTATGTGTAGCGCTACCACCGATATGATGGCCATCTAAATATAGTGTGCACACATAAGGGCGTAATTCCAATGCATCGGTTGCTGAAGTGGATGAACAATTAATTTTGAATCAACAAACTGTTGCCATCTGTGGACTGTCGGACTTTAATTATGGAGGATTGCGCGGCTAAAATGGATAAACATTTTAGCCGAGGGAACCAGTTGATTGCATTAAGGTCTTGACAAGCAGCATTTCCTCCTGAAAAAGCGTAGAGCCACAGGGAGAGTAGTCTGCATTGTCCATGGCTTTGCAACAATCCCTCATACTGAACAAGCATGAAGCAACAGGGAAAAAAAACCTCCCCATTAACAGGAAGGAAAAACCTCCAGCAGAACCGGGCTCAGTATGAACGGTCATCTGCCTCGACCGACTGGGGGTTACAGAAGACAGAGCAGAGACACAACAAGACAGACAAAAAAGCACAGAAGCACACATTGATCCAGCAATCTGTTCTATATAACCACAACTGTTATAACTTTGGGCAATAAATAATGTGCAATAATCTATTTAATACACTGTGCTATAACCTGTGCAATGATCCGGAAGAACTTCTGCTGCTATCACCAAGTGAATATATGTCAGTACATGTGTATGTAGGCCTATATATATATATATATATATATATATATATATATATATATATATATATATATATATATATATACAAGATCGGCTTTCTATCACCTGAAGAACATTTCCAGGATTAAAGGACTGATGTCTCAGCAGGATCTGGAAAAACTAATCCATGCGTTTATCTTTAGTAGAATCGATTACTGCAACGGTGTTTTCACAGGTCTGCCTAAAAAGTGGATCAGACAGCTGCAGCTGATCCAGAACGCTGCTGAACGCATCTAAATACATCACAGACTTGTTATCAGTGTATCAACCATCCAGAGCACTAAGGTCTTCTGGCTCCAGCCTTCTCTGTGTACCTACAGCCAGAACTAAACAAGGAGAAGCAGCATTTAGTTCCTACGCTCCACTTATCTGGAACAAACTTCCAGAAAACTGTAAAAGTGCGGAAAACCTGAGTTTTTTTTAATCAAGATTAAAAACACATCTGTTTAAGACTGTTTTTGACTGTTCTAGTTAAACTGTTCTACTGAAACAGCATTAGTTCAACTTTTTTAGTCCAGCTGTTTATTGATGTCTACATTTTCTGTTTTCTTTTCCTGTATTTTAATCATGTAAAGCACTTTGCATTGTCTCTGTACTGAATTGTGCTATACAAATACATTTGCCTTGCCTTGCCTTGCCTTTATTTATTTATTTTTATATATATATATATATATATATATATATATAATGTGTGTGTGTGTGTGTATGTATGTATGTATGTATATAACCGGGAAGTACACATGACATCACCTGCCTACTCCAATTTCTTTTGTATTTTTTTAATTCTTACTTTTTTTCTCATTTTCTTTTTTATCCACTGTATATAGGAAGATACACTGTATATAACTGATGCACCCTTTCCTACTGCTGACTATTGACTGACTATTGAGCCGATGTGACAAGTGAATTTCTCCAATGTGAGATCAATAAAGACTATCTTATCTTATATCAAGACTTAGATTTGCCCACACAGGATTAAATGGTACATTATTCAAAATAGGGAAGCATAACACTGGCAGATGTGAATATTGTGAGGAACAAGACACAGTTGAACATATATGACACACCGTGAGAAAAATTCATAAAGAACAAGAGAAGAAGAACACTCCCAACAGCAGGGGCGCACTCCAACAATCTGAAACGTGTCCGTTTGCCTGAGGAAGAAGTCCGTGATGTCACAGCTAACAACATTAGCACCACACATTGGAGAATTTAGGAGGGGAAACAGACAAACAGGTAAGGCTTTTTGGATTATATATGCATGTAGTGTAATATCCCCCACCACAACTTGAGGTGGGATGAGCAGTCTCAGTTCTGCGGCTAATTCTAGCGTCTTAAGGTGCTACTTATAGCGCTAATGCTAGCGCCCTAAGGCTAGCGAGCAAGGCTCTTGTTTACATCCGGGTTCCGCTGGCTCAGAGCCTTTCTCTCTATGGCTCTGCGCTGGCTACCAGCACAGACATGTATACGTAGACCAAAAGTTATGATCGGTGTTCAATCATAACTTTTGGAAGAACATCTCAAACTGGCCACAGATGCATGAATGAAAGCAGTGGTGGTCAAAGGTTTTCTTTGGGTTTATGCGAACCAGCAAGTCAGGAAGTGGAGCGGATTGACCATCTGACAACAACTGCCCTCGGTAAGCGTGTCTGTCGATAGACACACTGTCGCTGCTCCAGTTAATTAATGAATTATTTCCACCTGTGGCCATGTCACCTTTCAGCGTGTATTCACTGGCTTCCAGCAACTTAGCTGATAAACCAATCAGGGACCTTGTAATGTGCGATCAGTGTTAAACTAAAATGTATGACATCATAGTGTTGGTTATATGTCCTGCATTGTCCAGGTTGTGGTTGGCCTTGTTTGTTCATATGATTAATTTATACTGAAGGTGACAGGGAGCCAGTGGAGGTAATGTTCAGATGTGAAGTAGATGATGTAAAGATGTAAATTGCTGTCTTTTGTACTAGTTGTAATTTATGGAGGTTTTCTGGAGGACAGGGAGGGAAGGGAGCTGACAGTGTAAAGTGGACTGTGGACCAGTTTGGTTAAAGTGTTAAGGAAGAACTTGATGTTCCCGATATGAAAGTTAACCAGGTGATGTTATGGATGTGGACAGTGGAGGAGAGGATGGGAGGCTGTCCAGGAAGACACCAAGGCTCTGAAGCTGAAAGGTGGGACAGAGACATGAATGGTCAGTGGATATTGTAAAACTACCAGATTTGGTTAAAGTTGACTCTGCACAATAAGCAAGTGAGGTAACTAATGTGGCATTATTTCCACGGTCCCGGGAATATATGGGCTGACTAGGAATTTTTTTCAGTCAAACTGATTATTTTAGCTTTAACCCATGACGTAGACGCCCCGTCGTCGGGTGAGAGGCGTGCCGACAGAGCGGCCATCTTAGGTCAGACCAAGCTGCGCTCAGAGAGAATACACGTCAATGCAGCAAAATGTACTTTATGTTTTCAGACACTCTGAATCCAGCCGTGGATATTAACCCTGTGGAGCTCCCGACGGACAGTTTTGGTAGAAACAGGAGAGTTGAGGTGCACGTTTAGTTCTGCCGTGATTTGGGGAGCCGTGGTTTCATGTTTTTTGGATACAATCCGGGTAAGCACTCTAACATCCCTTTCAGACAGCTTCCTCTTGCGTCCACAGTTAATCCTGTTGGATGTGGTTCATCCTTCTTGGTGGTATGCTGACATTACCCTGGACACCGTGGCTCTTGATACATCACAAAGACTTGCTGTCTTGGTCACAGATGCGCCAGCAAGACGTGCACCAACAATTTGTCCTCCTTTGAACTCTGGTATGTCACCCATAATGTTGTGTGCATTGCAATATTTTGAGCAAAACTGTGCTCTTACCCTGCTAATTGGACCTTCACACTCTTCTCTTATTGGTTCAATGTGCAATTAATGAAGATTGGCCACCAGGCTGGTCCAATTTAGCCATGAAACCTCCCACACTAAAATGAGAGGTGTTTCAGTTTCATTGTCCAACCCCTGTGTATATATATATATATATATATATATATATATATATATATATATATATATATATATATATATATATATATATATATACATACATATATAAATACATACATATATGCACATGTACTGACATATATTCACCTGGTGATAGCAGCAGAAGTTCTTCGGATCATTGCACAGGTTATCGCACAGTGAATTAGATAGATTATTGCACATTGGTTACAGTTACAGTGCAGCACTGTATAATCTGATTGCATTAGGAATGAATGACTTGCGGTAGCGCTCCTTTTTACAGACAGGATGTCTAAGTCTGGCACTAAAGGAGCTGCTCAGCTCCTCTACAGTCTGGTGCAGGGGGTGGAAGGTGTTGTCCATGATGGATGTGAACTTGGACAACACCCTCCTCTCAGCTACTTTCTCCACTGAGTCCAGAGTGCAGCCCAGGACAGAAGTGGCCTTCCTCACCAGCTTATTCAGCCTCATTCTGTCCCGTTCTGCGCTGTCTGGAGCCCAGCAGACAACAGCGTAGAGAAGGGCTGAGGCCACCACAGAGTCATAAAAAGTCTTAAGCAGGGGCCTGCTCACTCCAAAGGAACTCAGCCTCCTCAGGAGGTGGAGGCGGCTCTGGCCCTTCTTATGCAGAGCGTCGGTGTTATGAGTCCAGTCCAGCTTATTACTGACGTGAACACCCAACAAAAGAGTCCTACGTCTCTGATTTCAGCTTCATAAATGTGAATATTTCTGTTTTCTTTGCTCATTTATGGCAATAAACTGAGTATCTCCATGTTTTGTTGACAGAACAAGAGATTTGGGAAACACTGATATTTTTCAAAATTTTGTAACATTTTATTATTATAGCAACCAATCAATTAATTGTTTAAAATAATCAATAGATTAATCAACAATGAAAATAATCTAGACCCAGAGTTTGTCTTTGCATCGTGTTTACTCCTGTGAGCTATAAAAATGAATTAGCTTTGAACTGTTTTTGTTCCCCCTTAGGTCACAGCAGTGTCAGACATTGGTGGGAGGACTGTGGATGAGGCCACGAGACGTATGATGTTCTTCATCATGGACTATGGCCTGTCAAGACAGTACAACTTTGTGGGCTGGAATGGAAAGTAGGAATTCAGGACTTTAAATCTGTTTGAAGTCATATTTGGTAAGTGCATAATGGATAATAACTGTAATATACTAACTTTAGGATATTTGTGTCTGTCGAGGGAAATTTATGTATGTTAGGGTTAGGGGAAATACAACCCCACCTACAAACAACCGCACCTGGCTTGATGGAGAAACCAGGAGAACAGCTGAGCATCTTTACGACAATGCACTTTTACTTTCGCCCTCTGGGGGGAGCCTCGCTGGAAAATCAACCCCGGTTGCATAGTATACCTTTAACTGGGACTAGTTTGTTGTCAAGTATTAATTGAGGTAACGGCAGTATACCTGTATGAATTGAAATTTAAATCTTGCGCTCCAAGCAAATAAGCACGCACACACGCGCTAGAAATCAGAAAGAGGAAAGGCGGGATTTAAGGCAGTACAACCAATGAGAGTTAAGTTTAAAAAAATGCACAGAGCACAGTCACGTGTGCTGCCGATTTAAAGGGGCAGGCAGTCAGACAGCGGCAGCAGCAGCCGCGGAGCTGCGAGAGGAGAAGAAGGGAAAAGTGAGGCACGTTATGTGGATCATGTAACCGTGCCAGGGTAACTGTGGCAATTTAGATCTAAATTATTTTTATTTTGGACATGCACACACACACACATAAAAAAACACTGACAAAAGGGCACTTTGGGCATCAAGGGGCAAAGGGGCAGGTGACCAAGCCCCCCGCCCCCCTCTGCACGTCCCTGCTGTTAGCTGTGATATCACGTCTTTCTTCCTCAGCCAAACCGGCGCCTTTCAGTTTTTTTCAGGTGCGCCCCCTGCTGTCGGGAAGTCTTCTGCTTCTTCTTTTTCTTTATGGATTTTTTTTGCCGGTTGGCACGCAACCAAATGGTGCATTACCGCCACCAACTGGTATGGAGTGTGGATCAGAATTATTTATACTAAACAAAACAAGTCACAATCAAATTAACAAAACAATATAAACAAAACCAAAAAAAGATTTCAAATCCTCTCAATTACATTTATTAATCTAAGATAATGAAAAATAATCACATAACAATTATCTCTGGAGTTTTTCTAAGTATTTCTATTAAATCAAATTGTATTCTTTTCCTTTTTAGATTTTGGACCATTTCTCTCCTTTCTCTTTCGTACTTCCTACAGTATACCATAACGTGTTCAACTGTCTCTTGTTGCTCACAATATTCACATCTGCCATTGTTATGTTTACCTATTTAGAATAATGTAAGTTATTATTTAATCCTGTGTGCCCAAATCTAAGTCCTGATATAATTGTTTCTTCTCCTATGTTCTTCCCGGCCCATCTCATTTTTCCCACTCTCCTCTGGATCATGTAAAACCATCTTCTGTTCCTCTCTTCCTCCCATTGCTTTTGCCACCTTTCCTTCATCTTCTGTTTAATTATGCTCTTTATTTCCATCTTACTAATTTTAACTGACACATCAATGTCTTTTCTTGTTGTAGCCTCCTTTGCAACCTTATCTGCCATTTCATTTCCTTTAACTCCCATGTGTGCTGGTACCCACAAAAATATGACTGTAATGTCCATCATTTGAATTCTGTATAATGTTTGCTGGATTTCTATCAAAATATCTGGTCTACTGTCTGAGTGTTTTATCGGTAAACTGATTAGTGATGAAGATGAATCTGAACAAATAATCACTCTCAGAGGTCTTATTTCTTCTACCCATTGCATTGCAAACAAAATTGCTAACATTTCTCTTGTGTATACTGATATATTATTACTTGTCCTCTTTCCTACTGTAATATGAAACTCTGGAACAATAAAAGATACTCCTATCTTGTTATCTAAACTTTTTTGATGCATCTGTGTAGATCTGAATGAAACTAGTAAATATTAATATATTCCTGTATTGTATTTGAATAAAAAAAAAAACCCTGACCTTATTTCCCTTTCCTAATAGTGTTAGATCTACTTTAGCTTCAGGTAGTATCCAAGGTTGTACTGCTGTCAGTGGTACTGTTGAACTGAACATTAAATCAGTTAATTCTAATTCCATTGCTTTTTGTCTAACTGTCTACCCAAAGCTTCTTCTCTCCCTGTTCTCCATTTCCCAACAAGATGTTAAAGTGCTCTGTGCTGGATGATCTTCACTATGACCCTGTAAATTAGCCCAATAGTTTAGAGATAACTGAATTCTTCTCAATGTCGGGAAGTCTGAACAACAACAACTCTTAATGCATCACGTGACTTTTGGCACAAATTTACCGCAGCGTGGGTGGGATTGTATCGTAGTCGAGCAGAGGCTGTTTTGTGCGAGCAGAGACCATTTTGTACTCGAGGAAAACTTATAAATGATATTTTGAGCGCAAGGTAGGCGGACAGTTTGCAAAACAATTTTTTTGTGTGAAACATATCTTTTTGTGTGCAAAACAAGTTTTATTTGTGTGCAACACCTTTTTTGTGTACAACCTTTCAGCTGAAGACTTTAACTGCATTTCAACCAGTAAAATAATGTTTAAACCAGGGGTGTCAAACGTACGGCCCGCCGAACGATTGTATCTCCTCGCTGCATCGACCGATCTGCACCTGATTTTTTGTGAGTCGGGTGGGGGGGGGGGGGGGTGGAGCGCTGCCGTACGGGTTCGTGTGAATCGCCCGGTGGACGGGCAGGGAAAATGCGTGACAGCTTCTGCGGTGGCTGGAGGGAGGAGGTGCGCGTACCCCAGCGGTGCTTGGCTGCGAGGGCCGCTCATCGCCGCTTGCGGCTTTAATTATTATTATTATTATTTATTCTTGGGACTTTTGAAACGGCTTTTTGGAGGCCTAAACATGCATGAAAACTCACCAAACTTTGCCCAAAATTGTCCCCCGTGAGAAATCGCATGATTTTAGTGTAATTGAAAACGGGCGTGGCAAACCTGCTCAACAGCGCCAACTAGAGTGAGTTGGGCCAAACCGTAACACGTAGAAAGCTGAAATTTTTTACCTAGGTAGGTTTTTTAAAATTATGAAAAAAAGTCTCTTGGGTGTATGCTCTAAAACCCACAGGAAGTCTGCTATTTTGGGTCAAAGGGTAAAATATTGGCCGTTTTTGCCTCAAACTTTAACGAACTAGTCCTAGGCATTTTAACCTATTACTTTCAAATTTTTTCAGCATGCAGTTAAGACATTGACGTTTAAAAGTTATCAAAGGTTTTATGAAATATGCATATTTGCCCGAGCTGTCGCATTGCAAAAATCAGGTTTGTGGAAAACCATTAAAAACGCATTAAATCAGTAAGCCCCAAGCCATGCTTTGTCTGAGAATTATGAAACTCGGTAAGTGCATGTAACTTCATAGGCCCTACAAAAAAGTCTCTTGAAGCAATGGGCTACCTCCTACAGGAAATCATTCATTTCTCATCAAAGATGTCATTTTCCCATATTTTTGGGGGTTACATTTGAATAAACTACTCCTAAACCGTTACACTTATGGCATTCAAAGTTACTCCAAAAAATTCCTCACACATAGAGGATCAAAAGTTATCAAAAACATTTTTGCTACGTCCAACCATATTTTTTTGACAATTATTTATAACATGAATTGTGTTTTGAAGGAAAAAACATTTATTATTTCCAACACTAGATGGCAGCACACCCAAATGTTTGGGCGTCATCTGTAAGTCACGGTACATATTTTACTAAACCATTTATACACATTCGTCCAAAAGTGGAAGCAGCTTTAAAATATCTTTAGCTGGCCTTTAAAAGAAATAAGATTTTAAGCTTTAATCCTATATGTAGGAGCGCAAATGCATTGATTGGGTAATTAGCGTTCATGTCTTTTTAAGGGGGAAACTTTTCTTTGATAGGTAGGTTTTCCACCCGGAAGGGGAAAACAGTTTTTGACCGCAAAAAGATAAATACAAGCAAGCAAGTCTGCTTTATATGTTGTCTGGAGATGTGTTCATGTATGATGGACATTTGATATGCAAAGAGGAAAATAAATGGACGAAGCGTTCAACATGCCCTGACGACTCGGACTCTAATTCATCCCAAAACGGTAACAATAAGCGCGTCAACTCTATTACCCCGATGCAGCACCTCAGTGGCTTAAAGTATTGGCTTGGCCGCTACAAAACCAGTCAAAAACTGTTTGTGCATCTTCACGAACTGTGCATAAGTAAAGATACGTGTTTCTGCATGGTTGATGGTGGTGATTGCGCAAGATAAGACTGGGCTGGAGGTTACGTGTTTGGAGTGGAGCATCAGCTGATCGAACTCAGCTCACCTGAGGTGACGTCGGACAGGATAGACATCGGTGAGGACGCAGTTGATCAGCTCGGCGCTGGATTTGAACAATCATTCGTCTGGATTAGGTATGTGTAGCGCTACCACCGATATGATGGCCATCTAAATATAGTGTGCACACATAAGGGTGTAATTCCAATGCATCGGTTGCTGAAGTGGATTAACAATTAATTTTGAATCAACAAACTGTTGCCATCTGTGGACTGTCGGACTTTAATTATGGAGGATTGCGCGGCTAAAATGGATAAACATTTTAGCCGAGGGAACCAGTTGATTGCATTAAGGTCTTGACAAGCAGAATTCACTCCTGGAGAAGCGTAGAGCCACAGGGAGAGTAGTCTGCATTGTCCATGGCTTTGCAACAATCCCTCATACTGAACAAGCATGAAGCAACAGGGAAAAAACAACTCCCCATTAACAGGAAGGAAAAACCTCCAGCAGAACCGGGCTCAGTATGAACGGTCATCTGCCTCGACCGACTGGGGGTTACAGAAGACAGAGCAGAGACACAACAAGATAGACAAAAAAGCACAGAAGCACACATTGATCCAGCAATCTGTTCTATATAACCACAACTGTTATAACTTTGGGCAATAAATAATGTGCAATAATCTATTTAATACACTGTGCTATAACCTGTGCAATGATCCGGAAGAACTTCTGCTGCTATCACCAAGTGAATATATGTCAGTACATGTGTATGTAGGCCTATATATATATATATATATATATATATACAAGATCGGCTTTCTATCACCTGAAGAACATTTCCAGGATTAAAGGACTGATGTCTCAGCAGGATCTGGAAAAACTAATCCATGCGTTTATCTTTAGTAGAATCGATTACTGCAACGGTGTTTTCACAGGTCTGCCTAAAAAGTGGATCAGACAGCTGCAGCTGATCCAGAACGCTGCTGAACGCATCTAAATACATCACAGACTTGTTATCAGTGTATCAACCATCCAGAGCACTAAGGTCTTCTGGCTCCAGCCTTCTCTGCGTACCTACAGCCAGAACTAAACAAGGAGAAGCAGCATTTAGTTCCTACGCTCCACTTATCTGGAACAAACTTCCAGAAAACTGTAAAAGTGCGGAAAACCTGAGTTCTTTTTAATCAAGATTAAAAACACATTTGTTTAGGACTGTTTTTGACTGTTCTAGTTAAACTGTTCTACTGAAACAGCATTAGTTCAACTTTTTTAGTCCAGCTGTTTATTGATGTCTACATGTTCTGTTTTCTTTTCCTGTATTTTAATCATGTAAAGCACTTTGCATTGTCTCTGTACTGAATTGTGCTATACAAATAAATTTGCCTTGCCTTGCCTTTTCCTTGCCTTTTTATATGTATATATATATATGTATGTACAGTATGTATATGTGTGTGTGTGTATGTATGTATGTATATATATATGTGTATATAACCGGGATGTACACATGACATCACCTGCCTACTCTGATTTCTTTTGTATTTTTTTAATTCTTATTTTTTTTCTCACTTTCTTTTTGATCCACTGTATATAGGAAGATACACTGTATATAACTGATGCACCCTTTCATACTGCTGACTATTGACTGACTATTGAGCCGATGTGACAAGTGAATTTCTCCAATGTGAGATCAATAAAGACTATCTTATCTTATATCAAGACTTAGATTTGCCCACACAGGATTAAATGGTACATTATTCAAAATAGGGAAGCATAACACTGGCAGATGTGAGTATTGTGAGGAACAAGAGACAGTTGAACATATCTGACACATTGTGAGAAAAATTCATAAAGAACAAGAGAAGAAGAAGACTTCCCAACAGCAGGGGGCGCACTCCAACAATCTGAAAGGTGTCCGTTTGCCTGAGGAAGAAGCCCTTGATGTCACAGCTAACAACATTAGCACCACACATTGGAGAATTTAGGAGGGGATGCAGAAAAACAGGTAAGGCTGTTTGGATTATATATGCATGTAGTGTAATATCCCCCACCACAACTTGAGGTAGGATGAGCAGTCTTAGTTCTGCGGCTAATTCTAGCCGCTAATATTAGCGCTAATGCTAGCGCCTTAAGGCTAGCGAGCAAGGCTCTTGTTTACATCCGGGTTCGGCTGGCTCAGAGCCTTTCTCTCTATGGCTCTGCGTTGGCTACCAGCACAGACATGTATACGTAGACCAAAAGTTATGATCGGTGTTCAATCATAACTTTTGGAAGAACATCTCAAACTGGCCACAGATGCATGAATGAAAGTAGTGTTGGTCAAAGGTTTTCTTTGGGTTTATGCGAACCAGCAAGTCAGGAAGTGGAGCGGATTGACCATCTGACAACAACTTCCCCCGGTAAACTGTCGACAGACACACTGTCGCTGCTCCAGTTAATTAATGAATTATTTCCATCTGTGGCCATGTCACCTTTCAGCGTGTATTCACTGGCTTCCAGCAACTTAGCTGATAAACCAATCAGGGACCTCCTCATTATTCACTGTAACGCTTTATTTAAAATTCGAAGAGTAAAGGCTAATTTACCATGACGCGCTTTTGTCCCGCATTTGACTGGGTCCGATTTGGAAAAAGTAAAATAATAAATTAATTAATTTCACCTGCGCTTTTCTGAACAAAAGAAGGCAGAGCTGCAGTCAGAGCGGCTATCGGTCAATATGCAGCAGCTCCACCTGATGAGCCGCTGCGCACCACGACACTCTTAATAAAATGACAAGGATTTTGATGTGTACAGATTATTAAGGAAACGACATTAAAAAAACTGCAGCTACAACATGGACTGGAGAGCGGGTTGTAACTGGGTGAGGCCAGAGGTGATTCTCAGAGAGCTTTTATGAAGTTATTGTTTTTATTTTTACACGCAGTGGAGCGACACTGTAGAAGCAAGTCGTACTAGAAACCACTGAACAAGCCTCCTGTCTGTGGATCTATGGACTCGTTTTACTCCAACCCCAAAACACCTGCCAAACAGAGTACTGCAGCCAAGATTACCTTCAACAATAACTTTACGAAATACATTAACATTTTGCTTATTAAAAATGTCCATATTTAAAAGCAAGTTATGTTTTTTTCTGATAAACTTTGAGCAATTTTATTAAACTTTTTAAAAAATTAACAATCCATCCTTCATCGATTTATACCGGCTTTTCCCTACAGGTGTGACGTCAAGCCGTATCTGATGGGGAAACGCAGCTCGGCGTCACACGGGGTCGTTGGGGGTGGGGGCTCGGCCATCCTGGACAGGTTGCCAGTCACAGGGCTAAAATATATCTGTTTTATTAAAATTCAAAAAAGTTAATGCCTTTTTATAAACTCATGAGTCGTGATAATTAATTGCTGTGCAATAACGGGCAAAGCAGAGAGTGATTATTGTAATGTGCGATCTGTGTTAAACTAAAATGTATGACATCATAGTGTTGGTTATGCTTCCTGCATTGTCCAGGTTGTGGTTGGCCTTGTTTGTTCATATGATTAATTTATACTGAAGGTGACAGGGAGCCAGTGGAGGTAATGTTCAGATGTGAAGTAGATGATGTAAAGATGTAAATTGCTGTCTTTTGTACTAGTTGTAGTTTATGGAGGTTTTCTGGAGGACAGGGAGGGAAGGGAGCTGAAAGTGTAAAGTGGACTGTGGACCAGTTTGGCTAAAGTGTTAAGGAAGAACTTGATGTTGCCGATATGAAAGTTAACCAGGTTATGTTATGGATGTGGACAGTGGAGGAGAATACCCCACAGATTTTCTATGGGGCTAAGGTCAGGGGAGTTGGCTGGCCAATTTAGAACAGAAATACCATGGTCCGTAAACCAGGCACGGGTAGATTTTGCGCTGTGTGCAGGCGCCAAGTCCTGTTGGAACCTGAAATCTCCATCTCCATAGAGCAGGTCAGCAGCAGGAAGCATGAAGTGCTCTAAAACTTGCTGGTAGACGGCTGCGTTGACCCTGGATCTCAGGAAACAGAGTGGACCAACACCAGCAGATGACATGGCACCCCAAACCATCACTGATGGTGGAAACTTTACACTAGACTTCAGGCAACGTGGATCCTGTGCCTCTCCTGTCTTCCTCCAGACTCTGGGACCTCGATTTCCAAAGGAAATGCAAAATTTGCTTTCGTCAGAAAACATGACTTTGGACCACTCAGCAGCAGTCCAGCTCTTTTTTTTCCTTAGCCCAGGTGAGACGCTTTTCGCGCTGTTTCTTGGTCAACAGTGGCTTGACACGAGGTATGCGGCAGTTGAAACCCATGTCTTTCAAGCGTCTCTTGGTGGTGGATCTTGAAGCACTGACTCCAGCAGCTGTCCACTCCTTGTGATTCTCCCCCACATTTTTGAATGGGTTTTTTTTCCCAATCTTGACTAGGGCGCGGTGATCCCTATCGCTTGTACACTTTTTCTGACCACAGTTTTTCCTTCCCTTTGCCTCTCTATTAATGTGTTTGGACACAGAGCTCTGAGAACAGCCAGCCTCTTCAGCAATAACCTTTTGTGTCTTTCCCTCCTTGTGCAATGTGTCGATGGTCGCCTTTTGGACAGCTGTCAAATCTGAAGTCTTCCCCATGTTTGTGTAGGCTTCAGAACTGGACTGAGAGACCATTTAAAGCCCATTGCAGGTGTTTTGCGTTAATCAGCGGATTAGTTTGTGACACCAGGTGTCTTCAAAATTTAACCCTTACACAATATTCTAATTTTGTGACACACAGAATTTTGGATTTTCATTTGTTGCCACTTCAAATCATCAAAATTAAATGAAATAAACATTTGAATGCATCAGTCTGTGTGCAATGAATAAATATAATGTACAAGTTACACCTTTTGAATGCAATTACTGAAATAAATCAAGTTTTTCAAAATATTCTAATTTACTGGCTTTTACCTGTATGCCTACATGCACATGTACTGACATATATTCACCTGGTGATAGCAGCAGAAGTTCTTCGGATCATTGTACAGGTTATAGCACAGTGTATTAAATAGATTATTGCACAGTAGTTATTGCCCAAAGTTATAACAGTTGTGGTTACAGTTACTGATAGCAGCAGAAGTCACTTCTTTCAGGATTATTGCACTGGTTATCGCACAGTGAATTAGATAGATTATTGCACATTGGTTACAGTGCAGTACTGTATAATCTGATTGCAGATTATATAGCAATCAGAATGATTGCTATATAATCTGCACAGGGGGTGGAAGGTGTTGTCCATGATGGATGTGAACTTGGACAACACCCTCCTCTCAGCTACTTCCTTCACTGAGTCCAGAGTGCAGCCCAGGACAGAAGTGGCCTTCCTCACCAGCTTATTCAGCCTCATTCTGTCCCGTTCTGCGCTGCCTGGAGCCCAGCAGACGACAGCGTAGAGAAGGGCTGAGGCCACCACAGAGTCATAAAAAGTCTTAAGCAGGGGCCTGCTCACTCCAAAGGAACTCAGCCTCCTCAGGAGGTGGAGGCGGCTCTGGCCCTTCTTATGCAGAGCGTCGGTGTTATGAGTCCAGTCCAGTTTATTATTGACGTGAACACCCAACAAAAGAGTCCTACGTCTCTGATTTCAGCTTCATAAATGTGAATATTTCTGTTTTCTTTGCTCATTTATGGCAATAAACTGAGTATCTCCATGTTTTGTTGACAGAACAAGAGATTTGGGAAACATTGACATTTTTCAAAATTTTGTAACATTTTATTATTATAGCAACCAATCAATTAATTGTTAAAATAATCAATAGATTAATCAACAATGAAAATAATCTAGACCCAGAGTTTGTCTGTGCATCGTGTTTACTCCTGTGAGCTATAAAAATGAATTAGCTTTGAACTGTTTTTGTTCCCCCTTAGGTCACAGCAGTGTCAGACATTGGTGGGAGGACTGTGGATGAGGCCACGAGACGTATGATGTTCTTCATCATGGACTATGGCCTGTCAAGGCAGTACAACTTTGTGGGCTGGAATGGAAAGTAGGAATTCAGGACTTTAAATCTGTTTGAAGTCATATTTGGTAAGTGCATAATGGATAATAACTGTAATATAGTAACTTTAAGATATTTGTGTCTGTCGAGGGAAATTTATGTATGTTATGAATTTGATTTTCTAAGGTCAATAATACCCTCACCTTAAGGACATAAATGTCCCCTCAAAACAGGTGCTCCAGAAATGTTATCATATAAGAAATGTTTTCAAGATTTTCTTGCACAGATCTTCCAGTCAACAGCTGTTCTCATCAAAAATATTACATTTTGTATTTTTTCCCTGGTTTGTAATTTTTTTATGGGCAATTTAATAAAGCCAGATTTTAGAAAGAAATAAAAAAATGTGACAGCCTTGGCCAGTCAGCTTTGAATTTTGATCTTTTTTTCTTAGCTTTTTCCCAGTTCATTCTGACGTTTGCAGGTTTGTAAAGTCAATTATGTAAAGGGATACTTCACCCAAAATTACAATTTAAATCTTGGGTAATTGATATAAAACTGATCATTTGTTGGTAAATTTCACCTTAACATAGTTGACTTTACAATTGTAGTTGAGAGTTGTGTTGGTACATATGAAGTAACCATAAGATATGTTTCCCGCAGGAGCTTTAAAGAACAACACATTAACCAGACAGATCACCAGGAAGGATTTGGAGAGGGCAGTGTCGAAATGGCTGATCGGATCAAGGGACAGGGGATGCAATAGAAAGGTCCAACAGGTCCCTCTTTCCCACATGATGGACCATGTTTTTTTCTGTTCCATGTTCTTTTTTGATATGTAACTAGTTTCTTAAATTGTTATAATGGTAATTATATTACGTATAATATCGTATCTGTGTGTGTGTGTGTGTGTGTATTATGTATCTGATACGTAAAATACAATTTATTATATCTATTATAAGTAAGGCAGCATTGGAGGAATCTTTAGAACCTGCACAGTGTTTGAACTGTTTAGAAGCAGTAGAGCCTTCTGAGCTATCTAAAATCTTAGCTTCATCTAAACCTTCTACCTGTATGTTAGACCCAATCCCAACCAAGTTGTTTAAGGAGGTATTCCCTTTGATCAGTGGTCCTATTTTAGACATGATTAATCTATCCTTAGTAAATGGATATGTACCACAGGTTTTTAAAGTAGCTGTTATTAAACCTTTAATTAAGAAACCTTCTCTTGATCAAGATGAGCTAGTAAACTACAGACCTATATCTAATCTTTTCTTATCTAAAATTCTTGAGAAAGTAGTTGCTAATCAACTTTGTGAACATTTACAAAGCAATGACCTACTTGAGGAGTTTCAGTCAGGCTTCAGAGCTCATCATAGCACTGAAACAGCTCTGGTGAAGGTTACTAATGATATTCTCATGGCCTCAGATACAGGACTTGTGTCTGTACTTGTCCTGTTAGATCTCAGTGCTGCATTTGATACATTTGATCAAAATATTCTCCTACAAAGACTTGAGCATACTGTAGGGATTAAGGGGAAAGCATTAGGCTGGTTTAAATCTTATCTGTCGGACAGATTCCAGTTTGTTCATGTTAATAATAAATCTTCCTCAAACTCTAGGGTCACCTGTGGAGTACCACAGGGTTCAGTCCTTGGACCAATTCTCTTTACTAAATATATGCTTCCGATCGGCAAAATTATCAGACAGCATGGGATTAATTTCCACTGTTATGCTGATGACACTCAGCTATATTTATCCATAAATCCTGATGAATCCAATCAATTACTTCGACTGCAGTCATGTCTTGATGACATCAAAAGCTGGATGACTTTAAATTTCCTGCATCTAAATTCTGAGACCGAAGTTGTAATCTTTGGGCCAGAGTCCTCAAAAAATAAACTTCTTAACCAATCACTTAATCTGGATGACATTAACTTGGCCTCTGGTAATAAAGTAAGAAACCTTGGTGTTATTTTTGACCAAGACATGTCATTTAAATCCCATATTAAACAGGTTTCCAGAGTTTCCTTTTTTCACCTCCGGAATATCGCCAAAATTAGAAACATTCTGTCCAGGAGTGATGCTGAAAAACTAGTCCATGCATTTGTTACTCCAAGGCTGGACTATTGTAATTCGTTACTATCAGGAAGTCCACAAAATGCAGTTCAAAGCCTTCAGCTGATCCAAAATGCTGCAGCAAGAGTTCTGATGAAAATCAACAAGCGGGATCATATTTCTCCAATTTTAGCTTCCCTTCATTGGCTTCCTGTAAAATCAAGAATAGAATTTAAAATTATTCTTCTAACGTATAAAGCCCTTAATAATCAAGCTCCATCATATATCAGAGCTCTGATTACCCCGTATGTTCCTAACAGAGCACGTCGCTTTCAGACTGCAGGTCTGCTGGTGGTTCCTAGAGTCTCTAAAAGTAGAATGGGAGGCAGATCCTTTAGCTATCAGGCTGTGGAACCAACTCCCAGTTTTGGTCCGTGAAGCAGAACCCCTGTCTACTTTTAAGACTAATCTTAAAACCTTCCTTTTTGACAAAGCTTATAACTAGAGTGGCTCATGTTACTATGAGCTACCTTTATAGTTTTACTGCTATAGGCTTAGGCTACTGGAGGACGTCAGGATCTAATTTTCTCACTCTATAGAGTTCTACTGTTCTTCAATTATGCATTACGTGTTGTCATTTCTGCTTTAACTTTCTGTTCTCTCTCTTTTATCTTCATAGTAGGTACACCTGGTCTGGCGTTCTGTTAACTGTGACATCATCCAAAGAAGACGGCTCACCCGCTATTATCATCTAATGTAGAACAGATTACTGGATCAATGTGTGCTTCTGTGCTTTTTTTGTCTCTCTTGTTGTGTCTCTGCTCTGTCTTCTGTAGCCCCCAGTCGGTCTAGGCAGATGACCGTTCATACTGAGCCCGGTTCTGCCGGAGGTTTTCCTTCCCGTTAATGGGGAGTTTTTCTTCCCACTGTCGCTTCATGCTTGCTCAGTATGAGGGATTGCAGCAAAGCCATGTACAATGCAGACGACTCTCCCTGTAGCTCTACGCTTCTCCAGGAGTGAATTCTGCTTGTCGGGACTTTGATGCAATCAACTGGTTTCCATATATAGGAACATTTTTGACCAACCTGTATAATCTGACCCAATATGTATAATATGATTGAACTTAACTTTGTAAAGTGCCTTGAGATGACATGTTTCATGAATTGGCGCTATATAAATAAAATTGAATTGAATTAATTTATTGCATTTGACCTAATAAAAACATGAATAATGTATTTTATTAGGTCAAATGTGTGTGTATATATATATATATATATATATATATATATATATATATATATATATATATATATATATATATATATATATATATAGTGCATGTCATGCCAAGAGGCAACTCGTGTGTTTTATATAAAGACAAATTAATTCAATTGAATTTTATTTATATAGTTCCAACATGTCATCTCTTTACAACCCCAGCGGTCCGGCCCGGTGGCCAAATGCATTATCATTATTCAACGGCTGTATCTCCTCGCTGCATCGACTGATCTGCACCACATTTTTTGTGTGTCGTGGGGGAGCGCTGCCGAACGGGTTCGGGTGAATCGCCCGGTGGACGGGCGGGGAAAATGCGTGACAGCTTCTGCGGTGGCTGGCGGCCGGCGGTGCGCGAACCCCCGCGGTGGCCAATAGGCAGGAGCGGTGCTTGGCTGCGAGGGCCGATCAACGCCGCTTGCGGCTTTAATTAGGCCCGAGCAGCTAAGCGCTGCGAAGGCCTATTGTAACTGCAGATTTTATTATTATTATTATTATTATTATTATTATTATTTATTCTTGGGACTTTTGAAACGGCTTTTTGGAGGCCTAAACATGCATGAAAACTCACCAAACTTTGCCCAAAATTGTCCCCCGTGAGAAATAGCATGATTTTAGTGTAATTGAAAACGGGCGTGGCAAACCTGCTCAACAGCGCCAACTAGAGTGAGTTGGGCCAAACCGTAACACGTAGAAAGCTGAAATTTTTTACCTAGGTAGGTTTTTTAAAATTATGAAAAAAAGTCTCTTGGGTGTATGCTCTAAAACCCACAGGAAGCCTGCTATTTTGGGTCAAAGGGTAAAATATTGGCCGTTTTTGCCTCAAACTTTAACGAACTAGTCCTAGGCATTTTAACCTATTACTTTCAAATTTTTTCAGCATGCAGTTAAGACATTGACGTTTAAAAGTTATCAAAGGTTTTATGAAATATGCATATTTGCCTGAGCTGTCGCATTGCAAAAATCAGGTTTGTGGAAAACCATTAAAAACGCATTAAATCAGTAAGCCCCAAGCCATGCTTTGTCTGAGAATTATGAAACTCGGTAAGTGCATGTAACTTCATAGGCCCTACAAAAAAGCCTCTTGAAGCAATGGGCTACCTCCTACAGGAAATCATTCATTTCTCATCAAAGATGTCATTTTCCCATATTTTTGGGGGTTACATTTGAATAAACTACTCCTAAACCGTTACACTTATGGCATTCAAAGTTACTCCAAAAAATTCCTCACACATAGAGGATCAAAAGTTATCAAAAACATTTTTGCTACGTCCAACCATATTTTTTTGACAATTATTTATAACATGAATTGTGTTTTGAAGGAAAAAACATTTATTATTTCCAACACTAGATGGCAGCACACCCAAATGTTTGGGCGTCATCTGTAAGTCACGGTACATATTTTACCAAACCATTTATACACATTCGTCCAAAAGTGGAAGCAGCTTTAAAATATCTTTAGCTGGCCTTTAAAAGAAATAAGATTTTAATCTTTAATCCTATATGTAGGAGCTCAAATGCATTGATTGGGTAATTAGCGTTCATGTCTTTTTAAGGGGGGAACTTTTCTTTGATAGGTAGGTTTTCCACCCGGAAGGGGAAAACCTACCTATCAAAGAAAAGAGTTTTTGACCGCAAAAAGATAAATACAAGCAAGCAAGTCTGCTTTATATGTTGTCTGGAGATGTGTTTATGTATGATGGACATTTGATATGCAAAGAGGAAAATAAATGGACGAAGCGTTCAACATGCCCTGACGACTCGGACTCTAATTCATCCCAAAACGGTAACAATAAGCGCGTCAACTCTATTACCCCGATGCAGCACCTCAGTGGCTTAAAGTATTGGCTTGGCCGCTACAAAACCAGTCAAAAACTGTTTGTGCATCTTCACGAACTGTGCATAAGTAAAGATACGTGTTTCTGCATGGTTGATGGTGGTGATTGCGCAAGATAAGACTGGGCTGGAGGTTACGTGTTTGGAGTGGAGCATCAGCTGATCGAACTCAGCTCACCTGAGGTGACGTCGGACAGGATAGACATCGGTGAGGACGCAGTTGATCAGCTCGGCGCTGGATTTGAACAATCATTCGTCTGGATAAGGTATGTGTAGCGCTACCACCGATATGATGGCCATCTAAATATAGTGTGCACACATAAGGGCGTAATTCCAATGCATCGGTTGCTGAAGTGGATGAACAATTAATTTTGAATCAACAAACTGTTGCCATCTGTGGACTGTCGGACTTTAATTATGGAGGATTGCGCGGCTAAAATGGATAAACATTTTAGCCGAGGGAACCAGTTGATTGCATAAAGGTCTTGACAAGCAGCATTTCCTCCTGAAAAAGCGTAGAGCCACAGGGAGAGTAGTCTGCATTGTCCATGGCTTTGCAACAATCCCTCATACTGAACAAGCATGAAGCAACAGGGAAAAAAAACCTCCCCATTAACAGGAAGGAAAAACCTCCAGCAGAACCGGGCTCAGTATGAACGGTCATCTGCCTCGACCGACTGGGGGTTACAGAAGACAGAGCAGAGACACAACAAGACAGACAAAAAAGCACAGAAGCACACATTGATCCAGCAATCTGTTCTATATAACCACAACTGTTATAACTTTGGGCAATAAATAATGTGCAATAATCTATTTAATACACTGTGCTATAACCTGTGCAATGATCCGGAAGAACTTCTGCTGCTATCACCAAGTGAATATATGTCAGTACATGTGTATGTAGGCCTATATATATATATATATATATATATATATATATATATATATATATATATATATATATATATATATATATACAAGATCGGCTTTCTATCACCTGAAGAACATTTCCAGGATTAAAGGACTGATGTCTCAGCAGGATCTGGAAAAACTAATCCATGCGTTTATCTTTAGTAGAATCGATTACTGCAACGGTGTTTTCACAGGTCTGCCTAAAAAGTGGATCAGACAGCTGCAGCTGATCCAGAACGCTGCTGAACGCATCTAAATACATCACAGACTTGTTATCAGTGTATCAACCATCCAGAGCACTAAGGTCTTCTGGCTCCAGCCTTCTCTGCGTACCTACAGCCAGAACTAAACAAGGAGAAGCAGCATTTAGTTCCTACGCTCCACTTATCTGGAACAAACTTCCAGAAAACTGTAAAAGTGCGGAAAACCTGAGTTCTTTTTAATCAAGATTAAAAACACATCTGTTTAGGACTGTTTTTGACTGTTCTAGTTAAACTGTTCTACTGAAACAGCATTAGTTCAACTTTTTTAGTCCAGCTGTTTATTAATGTCTACATTTTCTGTTTTCTTTTCCTGTATTTTAATCATGTAAAGCACTTTGCATTGACTCTGTACTGAATTGTGCTATACAAATAAATTTGCCTTGCCTTGCCTATATATTATATATATATATATATATATATATATATATATATATATATATATATATATATATATATATATATATATATATATATATATATATAATGTGTGTGTGTGTATGTATGTATGTATGTATGTATGTATATAACCGGGAAGTACACATGACATCACCTGCCTACTCCGATTTCTTTTGTATTTTTTTAATTCTTACTTTTTTTCTCATTTTCTTTTTGATCCACTGTATATAGGAAGATACACTGTATATAACTGATGCACCCTTTCCTACTGCTGACTATTGACTGACTATTGAGCCGATGTGACAAGTGAATTTCTCCAATGTGAGATCAATAAAGACTATCTTATCTTATATCAAGACTTAGATTTGCCCACACAGGATTAAATGGTACATTATTCAAAATAGGGAAGCATAACACTGGCAGATGTGAATATTGTGAGGAACAAGACACAGTTGAACATATATGACACACTGTGAGAAAAATTCATAAAGAACAAGAGAAGAAGAAGACTCCCAACAGCAGGGGGCGCACTCCAACAATCTGAAACGTGTCCGTTTGCCTGAGGAAGAAGTCCGTGATGTCACAGCTAACAACATTAGCACCACACATTGGAGAATTTAGGAGGGGAAACAGACAAACAGGTAAGGCTTTTTGGATTATATATGCATGTAGTGTAATATCCCCACCACAACTTGAGGTGGGATGAGCAGTCTCAGTTCTGCGGCTAATTCTAGCGTCTTAAGGTGCTACTTATAGCGCTAATGCTAGCGCCCTAAGGCTAGCGAGCAAGGCTCTTGTTTACATCCGGGTTCCGCTGGCTCAGAGCCTTTCTCTCTATGGCTCTGCGCTGGCTACCAGCACAGACATGTATACGTAGACCAAAAGTTATGATCGGTGTTCAATCATAACTTTTGGAAGAACATCTCAAACTGGCCACAGATGCATGAATGAAAGCAGTGGTGGTCAAAGGTTTTCTTTGGGTTTATGCGAACCAGCAAGTCAGGAAGTGGAGCGGATTGACCATCTGACAACAACTTCCCTCGGTAAGCGTTTCTGTCGACAGACACACTGTCGCTGCTCCAGTTAATTAATGAATTATTTCCACCTGTGGCCATGTCACCTTTCAGCGTGTATTCACTGGCTTCCAGCAACTTAGCTGATAAACCAATCAGGGACCTTGTAATGTGCGATCAGTGTTAAACTAAAATGTATGACATCATAGTGTTGGTTATATGTCCTGCATTGTCCAGGTTGTGGTTGGCCTTGTTTGTTCATATGATTAATTTATACTGAAGGTGACAGGGAGCCAGTGGAGGTAATGTTCAGATGTGAAGTAGATGATGTAAAGATGTAAATTGCTGTCTTTTGTACTAGTTGTAGTTTATGGAGGTTTTCTGGAGGACAGGGAGGGAAGGGAGCTGACAGTGTAAAGTGGACTGTGGACCAGTTTGGTTAAAGTGTTAAGGAAGAACTTGATGTTCCCGATATGAAAGTTAACCAGGTGATGTTATGGATGTGGACAGTGGAGGAGAGGATGGGAGGCTGTCCAGGAAGACACCAAGGCTCTGAAGCTGAAAGGTGGGACAGAGACATGAATGGTCAGTGGATATTGTAAAACTACCAGATTTGGTTAAAGTTGACTCTGCACAATAAGCAAGTGAGGTAACTAATGTGGCATTATTTCCACGGTCCCGGGAATATATGGGCTGACTAGGATTTTTTTTCAGTCAAACTGATTATTTTAGCTTTAACCCATGACGTAGACGCCCCGTCGTCGGGTGAGAGGCGTGCCGACAGAGCGGCCATCTTAGGTCAGACCAAGCTGCGCTCAGAGAGAATACACGTCAATGCAGCAAAATGTACTTTATGTTTTCAGACACTCTGAATCCAGCCGTGGATATTAACCCTGTGGAGCTCCCGACGGACAGTTTTGGTAGAAACAGGAGAGTTGAGGTGCACATTTAGTTCTGCCGTGATTTGGGGAGCCGTGGTTTCATGTTTTTTGGATACAATCCGGGTAAGCACTCTAACATCCCTTTCAGACAGCTTCCTCTTGCGTCCACAGTTAATCCTGTTGGATGTGGTTCGTCCTTCTTGGTGGTATGCTGACATTACCCTGGACACCGTGGCTCTTGATACATCACAAAGACTTGCTGTCTTGGTCACAGATGCGCCAGCAAGACGTGCACCAACAATTTGTCCTCTTTTGAACTCTGGTATGTCACCCATAATGTTGTGTGCATTGCAATATTTTGAGCAAAACTGTGCTCTTACCCTGCTAATTGGACCTTCACACTCTTCTCTTATTGGTTCAATGTGCAATTAATGAAGATTGGCCACCAGGCTGGTCCAATTTAGCCATGAAACCTCCCACACTAAAATGAGAGGTGTTTCAGTTTCATTGTCCAACCCCTGTATATATATATATATATATATATAAATACATACATATATAAATACATACATATATGCACATGTACTGACATATATTCACCTGGTGATAGCAGCAGAGGTTCTTCGGATCATTGCACAGGTTATCGCACAGTGAATTAGATAGATTATTGCACATTGGTTACAGTTACAGTGCAGCACTGTATAATCTGATAGCAGCAGGAATGAATGACTTGCGGTAGCGCTCCTTTTTACAGACAGGGTGTCTAAGTCTGGCACTAAAGGAGCTGCTCAGCTCCTCTACAGTCTGGTGCAGGGGGTGGAAGGTGTTGTCCATGATGGATGTGAACTTGGACAACACCCTCCTCTCAGCTACTTTCTCCACTGAGTCCAGAGTGCAGCCCAGGACAGAAGTGGCCTTCCTCACCAGCTTATTCAGCCTCATTCTGTCCCGTTCTGCGCTGTCTGGAGCCCAGCAGACGACAGCGTAGAGAAGGGCTGAGGCCACCACAGAGTCATAAAAAGTCTTAAGCAGGGGCCTGCTCACTCCAAAGGAACTCAGCCTCCTCAGGAGGTGGAGGCGGCTCTGGCCCTTCTTATGCAGAGCGTCGGTGTTATGAGTCCAGTCCAGCTTATTACTGACGTGAACACCCAACAAAAGAGTCCTACGTCTCTGATTTCAGCTTCATAAATGTGAATATTTCTGTTTTCTTTGCTCATTTATGGCAATAAACTGAGTATCTCCATGTTTTGTTGACAGAACAAGAGATTTGGGAAACACTGATATTTTTCAAAATTTTGTAACATTTTATTATTATAGCAACCAATCAATTAATTGTTTAAAATAATCAATAGATTAATCAACAATGAAAATAATCTAGACCCAGAGTTTGTCTTTGCATCGTGTTTACTCCTGTGAGCTATAAAAATGAATTAGCTTTGAACTGTTTTTGTTCCCCCTTAGGTCACAGCAGTGTCAGACATTGGTGGGAGGACTGTGGATGAGGCCACGAGACGTATGATGTTCTTCATCATGGACTATGGCCTGTCAAGGCAGTACAACTTTGTGGGCTGGAATGGAAAGTAGGAATTCAGGACTTTAAATCTGTTTGAAGTCATATTTGGTAAGTGCATAATGGATAATAACTGTAATATACTAACTTTAGGATATTTGTGTCTGTCGAGGGAAATTTATGTATGTTAGGGTTAGGGGAAATACAACCCCACCTACAAACAACCGCACCTGGCTTGATGGAGAAACCAGGAGAACAGCTGAGCATCTTTACGACAATGCACTTTTACTTTCGCCCTCTGGGGGGAGCCTCGCTGGAAAATCAACCCCGGTTGCATAGTATACCTTTAACTGGGACTAGTTTGTTGTCAAGTATTAATTGAGGTAACGGCAGTATACCTGTATGAATTGAAATTTAAATCTTGCGCTCCAAGCAAATAAGCACGCAAACACGCGCTAGAAATCAGAAAGAGGAAAGGCGGGATTTAAGGCAGTACAACCAATGAGAGTTAAGTTTAAAAAAATGCACAGAGCACAGTCACGTGTGCTGCCGATTTAAAGGGGCAGGCAGTCAGACAGCGGCAGCAGCAGCCGCGGAGCTGCGAGAGGAGAAGAAGGGAAAAGTGAGGCACGTTATATGGATCATGTAACCGTGCCACGGTAACTGTGGCAATTTAGATCTAAATTATTTTTATTTTGGACATGCACACACACACACATAAAAAAACACTGACAAAAGGGCACTTTGGGCATCAAGGGGCAAAGGGGCAGATGACCAAGCCCCCCGCCCCCCTCTGCACGTCCCTGCTGTTAGCTGTGATATCACGTCTTTCTTCCTCAGCCAAACCGGCGCCTTTCAGTTTTTTTCAGGTGCGCCCCCTGCTGTCGGGAAGTCTTCTGCTTCTTCTTTTTCTTTATGGATTTTTTTTGCCGGTTGGCACGCAACCAAATGGTGCACAACCGCCACCAACTGGTATGGAGTGTGGATCAGAATTATTTATACTAAACAAAACAAGTCACAATCAAATTAACAAAACAATATAAACAAAACTAAAAAAAGATTTCAAATCCTCTCAATTACATTTATTAATCTAAGATAATGAAAAATAATCACATAACAATTATCTCTGGAGTTTTTCTAAGTATTTCTATTAAATCAAATTGTATTCTTTTCCTTTTTAGATTTTGGACCATTTCTCTCCTTTCTCTTTCGTACTTCCTACAGTATACCATAACGTGTTCAACTGTCTCTTGTTGCTCACAATATTCACATCTGCCATTGTTATGTTTACCTATTTAGAATAATGTATTATTTAATCCTGTGTGCCCAAATCTAACTCCTGATATAATTGTTTCTTCTCCTATGTTCTTCCCTGCCCATCTCATTTTTCCCACTCTCCTCTGGATCATGTAAAACCATCTTCTGTTCCTCTCTTCCTCCCATTGCTTTTGCCACCTTTCCTTCATCTTCTGTTTAATTATGCTCTTTATTTCCATCTTACTAATTTTAACTGACACATCAATGTCTTTTCTTGTTGTAGCCTCCTTTGCAGCCTTATCTGCCATTTCATTTCCTTTAACTCCCATGTGTGCTGGTACCCACAAAAATATGACTGTAATGTCCATCATTTGAATTCTGTATAATGTTTGCTGGATTTCTATCAAAATATCTGGTCTACTGTCTGAGTGTTTTATCGGTAAACTGATTAGTGATGAAGATGAATCTGAACAAATAATCACTCTCAGAGGTCTTATTTCTTCTACCCATTGCATTGCAAACAAAATTGCTAAAATTTCTCTTGTGTATACTGATATATTATTACTTGTCCTCTTTCCTACTGTAATATGAAACTCTGGAACAATAAAAGATACTCCTATCTTGTTATCTAAACTTTTTTGATGCATCTGTGTAGATCTGAATGAAACTAGTAAATATTAATATATTCCTGTATTGTATTTGAATTTAAAAAAAAAACCCTGACCTTATTTCCCTTTCGTAATAGTGTTAGATCTACTTTAGCTTCAGGTAGTATCCAAGGTTGTACTGCTGTCAGTGGTACTGTTGAACTGAACATTAAATCAGTTAATTCTAATTCCATTGCTTTTTGTCTGTCTACCCAAAGCTTCTTCTCTCCCTGTTCTCCATTTCCCAACAAGATGTTAAAGTGGTCTGTGCTGGATGATCTTCACTATGACCCTGTAAATTAGCCCAATAGTTTAGAGATAACTGAATTCTTCTCAATGTCGGGAAGTCTGAACAACAACAACTCTTAATGCATCACGTGACTTTTGGCACAAATTTACCGCAGCGTGGGTGGGATTGTATCGTAGTCGAGCAGAGGCTGTTTTGTGCGAGCAGAGACCATTTTGTACTCGAGGAAAACTTATAAATGATATTTTGAGCGCAAGGTAGGCGGACAGTTTGCAAAACAATTTTTTTGTGTGAAACATATCTTTTTGTGTGCAAAACAAGTTTTATTTGTGTGCAACAACCTTTCAGCTGAAGACTTTTAACTGCATTTCAACCAGTAAAATAATGTTTAAACCAGGGGTGTCAAACGTACGGCCCGCCGAACGATTGTATCTCCTCGCTGCATCGACCGATCTGCACCTGATTTTTTGTGAGTGGGGTGGGGGGGGGGGGGTGGAGCGCTGCCGTACGGGTTCGTGTGAATCGCCCGGTGGAAGGGCAGGGAAAATGCGTGACAGCTTCTGCGGTGGCTGGAGGGAGGAGGTGCGCGTACCCCAGCGGTGCTTGGCTGCGAGGGCCGCTCATCGCCGCTTGCGGCTTTAATTATTATTATTATTATTATTATTTTTATTCTGCCCCCCTAAAGAGGGGCCTTTTTGGGGGCTTTATCATATTCAAAAACTCACCAAACTTGGCAGATGCATGAAGACTGTTTAAAAATTTTATATTTTAAGGTCATCACAAAAATCTAACGGAAAATGCCTCAACGGCGCCACCTAGCAATTTTCAAAGGACCCTTTGCTATTCACTTACTTCATCGTAGAGACGTGAAATTTGGTACAGTTGTAGAGCTCACCAAGACGTTCAGAATTTATAATTAATGTCATAGTGCCAATATCACAGGAAGTCGGCCATTTTAGATTGAAGGTCTGATTTTGACCCCATTTTTGACGTTTACAGCATTGGTATTTGATCGAACTCCTCCTAGGGATTTTGAGCGAGCGACTTGAAACTCGGTCAGTCTGATCATAAGGCATGGCCAATTAAAAGTTATCAAAACGGTGAGTTTTTGAGCATGTTGAAGGGGCGTTAGCAGGGGTCAAAGTTCACCTACTCGCCATAAAAAATAAAACTGTTATATCTCCTACACAGAAACACACAGAGGCACCAAACCTTCTGTGATTGATCATCATTGGGTCTTCTTTAATATCCAATGGTCAAATGATGACATCACTTAGGCCACGCCCCCTGACAACAGGAAGTGTCATGTTTTGCTGTAAACGGTCGCTATGTTACCCCTCTGAGCTAATCAACATGAAACTGTGTCCAGAGACAGAAGACATGGTGGTGTGTTGTGGATTCCAGCCCCAAGTGGATTCGATGGAGCAGGGGGGCGTGGCGGCGTGGTGAAGTCACCTCAAACGCCGCTGCCATACGTTTGGCTCTGAATTCCACATTTCTGGGCCGAGCTGCTTAAAAGTCACTTGGATGCATCCTTATCTAGCCCCCGACAGGAATCCATAACAAACTTTGGTGGGCGTGACCTAATGCCTCAACGGCGCCACCTCGCAATTTTCAAAGGACCCTTTGCTATTCACTTACTTCATCGTAGAGACATGAGATTTGGTACAGTAGTAGAGCTCACCAAGACGCTCAGAATTTACAATTAATGTCATAGTGCAAATATCACAGGAAGTCGGCCATTTTAGATTGAAGGTCTGATTTTGACCCCATTTTTGACGTTTACAGCATTGGTATTTGATCGACCTAATTTTTCTATAGCGCCCCCTAGAATATTTTAAATGATCAGCCCCAAGCCATGCTTTAAGATAGAATTACGAAAGTTGGTACACAACATACACATGTGGAATATTGCTAAAGTGTTACTTTTACATTATTACTTTTGGGTGTGTATCCACCAATTTAACTGTCAAACTTTCATAAAAGCTGTCTTAATGCAAGAAACAAAACCC
Source organism: Fundulus diaphanus (assembly GCA_037039145.1). Classification (NCBI taxonomy): domain Eukaryota; kingdom Metazoa; phylum Chordata; class Actinopteri; order Cyprinodontiformes; family Fundulidae; genus Fundulus; species Fundulus diaphanus. Next base: position 46,045,797 of record CM073137.1, on the reverse strand, counting down.
TTAAACACATGAAATAACAATTAACTTTAAATAACTAAAAAGGTTTTGTTAACTTTTCACATGAAGCTGGATTAACAGGTAGTAAGATACCTTTGATTAAATTGGTATACTAATGTTTAAACCAGGGGTGTCAAACGTATGGCCCGCGGGCCGGATCCGGCCCACCGAACGATTTTGTCCGGCCCAGTGGCCAAATGCAATATCAATATTCAACGGCTGTATATCCTCGCTGCATCGACCGATCTACACCAGATTTGTTGTGAGTCGTGGGGGAGCGCTGCCGAATGCGTTCGTGGGAATCTCCCGGCGGACGGGCGGGGAAAATGCGTGACAGTTTCTGCGGTGGCTGGCGGCCGGCGGTGCGCGAACCCCCGCGGTGGCCAATAGGCCGGAGCGGCGCTTGGCTGCGAGGGCCGATCGACGCTGCTTGCGGCTTTAATTTTCTGTTAGTTCTTGTCAGGATGCAGCTTGTAGGCTGCATTCTGAGCTTTCCTGCCTCCTCCCTTCCCAGCGCAGCCTGATTGGTTTCACTTGTCAGGCTGCAATTAACCTCGGACTGTTTACACCTGCTCTCACCACTACTCACCTCAGTCTGCTCTTGCTCGCCGGTCCGTAAAGGTTCAACTCCTGTTCAGTCCACAGCCAGTAACTCTGTTCCAGCTCAGTTCACCACCAGAGATTCCGTTCTAGCTCAGCCGCAGTCTAGGGTCGTCGGCTCTGCCGCTCTGCTGCTCTGCTGCTCTGCCTTGGTCTCCAGCCATCGGCTCTGGCGCTCTGCCTTGGTCTCCAGTCACCAGCTCCGGCGCTCTGCAGTCGTCTCAAGTCACTAGCTCCGGCGCTCTGCCTTGGTCTCCAGTCATCGGCTCTGGCGCTCTGCCTTGGTTTCCAGCCACCCGCTCCGGCGCTCTGCTTTGGTCTCAAGTTCTCGGCTCCTGTGTCCCGTTCTGGTCTCAAGTTCTCAGCTCCTGTGTCCCGTCCTGGTCTCAAGTTCTCGGCTCCTGTGTCCCGTCCTGGTCTCAAGTTCTCGGCTCCTGTGTCCCGTCCTGGTCTCAAGTTCTCGGCTCCTGTGTCCCGTCCTGGTCTCAAGTTCTCGGCTCCTGGGTTCCGTCCTGGTCTCAAGTTCTCGACTCCTGTGTTCCGTCCTGGTCTCAAGATCTCGACTCCTGTGTTCTGTCCTGGTCTCCAGTCATCAGCTGAAATATCACTTCCTGGTCAGTCTCTCCGCACTACTCCTGCCGGCCAGCTTCTGCACCCTACAACTCCGCCTGGTAATAGACCCTGGTTCCTCATGTCATCCACCATCCACATAGTACAATAAACTCTCTTAAAATCCAACTCTGTGTGTGCGCGCTGTGTCCGGGTTCATCCTAGAAAAATATCATGACAGTTCTCAGCTCCTCCTTCCCCTCACTTAGCTTTCTCTTCACTCCCGCTGCAGTCAGTCACACCTGTTAGTCATGAATCAGTCAGACTCATTTCACCTGCCAGCCTCCCTACTTAAACCTCCCTCTGTTGTCACTCCTCTGCCGGTTCGTCATCATGCAACACCTACTCCTTGCTTGTCTACCTGAGTGTTCTCTGCTTGCTGCTGGAATCCTGCCACCTCTGCTTCTCTTTTACCTCAGTTTGCCATGGATTATTCCAGTCTAGTCGGTGCAACTATCCTGTTGCGACTCTAACCTGCAAGTATTCACCCTGCCTTGCTGCTTATCCTGCTGTGGTTCTGGCCTACAAGTATTCATCCAGCCCAGCTGCTAATCCTGTTGAGACTCTGACCGGCAAGTATTCACCCAGCCAAGCTAACAATCCTGTCGTGACTCAGACCTGCAAGTATTCACCTGCCAAGCTACTAATCCTGTTGTGGCTCTGCTCTGGCTCACTCTCTGCCGTGCTGTGGAACCTGCTGCTGACCTCTGGTTAGCTCTCTGCCGAGCTGTGGATTCTCTGCCGTGCTGGGAAGCCTGCTGCTGTGCTCTGGCTAGCTCTCTGCCGAGCTGTGGATCCTGCTGCCTTGCTCTGGTTCCCCTGTGTCGTACTGAAGGGCCTGCTGCTGTGCTCTGGCTAGCTCTCTGCCGAGCTGTGGACTCTGCTGCCTTCCTCTGGGCTCCAAGAACTCTCTCTCTCCGGGCCGTCAACTCCTGCCCTCATCTACACCCCTGTTCCTGTGCAGTCCTGCCTCTCCGGTTACATCATCCATCATCCCATCAACCCTTCAATAAAAACTCTCAATTTTAGTCCCGTGTGTTGTAGTTCTGGGTTCATCCATAAACAAATCGTGACAACTTTCAGCAGTTATCATCAGTTATTGCAACCGTAAATTGCAGAAAATACGGGCAGATTGGCTCCTTCTGAGTTTACTCTGCTCCTGTCAGGATGAGCTGCAGTGCGTTATGAGGCGGAGGGATATTTCAGCGTCACTTAGTTTAGAGCCCAAACAAGCCACTTCACTTTCAGAAACAAGCCCAAAAAACTGCAATCCTACAACTAATGAAATTTACAAGCGACTTTAGAAAAAAGAAGACCAAAGTCGCATAAAATAAGTGGGCTTCGCAACAGTGAGCATTCTATCGAAGTGTGACATATCACCCCGCCCCTCTGGTCGGGTAAACAAATGTCCGCGTAAATTCTACATTATAAAAAAGAAAAACCTACCAAAAAGTCTCGCTCTCATGTCATCTTGAAGACATTCTTCTTCGAAATGTTGGCTACAGATGATGTGTTTTCTCTATGGCCAGAAGTTCGATGGTAAATCCTCCCTCTTCAAGTAGGCAATCCAACAAAAGAGCCTGTGGTGGATCATGAATCGGAAAGGTGAAAAAAACTAATGTTTTTTTTCACTTTTACCCGATGCATTGGAACATCCAACTGCCATGCACGTGGGCATTGTTGCTTCAACAATAGCTCTCGCGAATTTCAATGGTGAAGTCCTCTGGAAATCCGAAATAATTGTTGTTGATCGCAGCTGTGTACAACAGTTCCTATTGAATTAGCTTGTAGAGCGCAGGGCCTTACCGCGACATTACGTCACAGGATGTGATGTCGGGCGGCCATTATTGCCCATATTTGGGCAATAATGGCCACCCCCATACACAGTGATCGAGAGGACAATTTATGCTTTTATTTTCTTATTGATTAATGCTAAATTCATTAAATCACCAAAAATGTATTAGTTTTAGGTATAGCTAATGATCCACTGATTTTTCCTTGTTGATCGGACTTCTCCTTTAAAATGAAGCCAAACTTTCGATCGCTTTACCCGATGGGGCGCCATTTTTTTTGTTTTGCTTTTCTAGACTTACGCCTGGTCACATCGTACTTGTTTACTGAATGCCGTGTGCGTAACTTGCGTAAAAACCGTGACGTAAGTCATGCTGCCCAGCTCTGGTGCTGCCTGGAATCAATAAGAGAATCGTTAAGCGAGCTGCCAAACGGTGCCATGGAATTGGAACACACGGAACCGGTTCTGAACAGGAACCGGTTTTCGATTCCCATCCCTACTTATAAGGATCTTAGCTGTTCCTAAGATTGCCATGTTCTGGACTTAGATGTATGATGTTTCTCCAGGTATCTGTTGGAGCCATTTCTCCAGATTGGGGGTTACTGCCCCAAATGCTCCGATGACCATGGGCGCTACTGTTGTCTTCAACTTCTGGGCTCTTTCTAGTTCTTCCCCGAGGCCTTGGTATTTCTCCAGTTTCTCATGCTCTTTTTTCTGATGTTTCCATCACTTAGGATGGCCACATCGATCACAATGGCTGTCCTCTGCTGCTTATCAATAATCACAATGTCCGGTTGGTTGGCCATTACCATTTTGTCTGTTTGTATCTGGATGTCCGACAGGATCTTAGCTTTGTCATTCTCCACCACCTTGGGAGGGGACTCTCATTTTGTCCGGAGGGTCTCCAGTTGGTATTCTGAACAGATGTTTCTGTACACTATACCAGCAACTTGGTTATGGTGTTCCATGTATTCCTTCCCTGCTAGTATCTTACAACCTGCTGTAAGATGCTGGATGGTTCCTGGGGCCTCTTTGCATAGCCTGCACCTGGGATCTTGCCTGGTATGGTAAATCTGGGCCTCTATTGCTCTAGTGCTCAAGGCCTGGCAAGGCATAGCTGCAATCCCCGTTGTGTGGATTACCTTCCATCTCTTTGTTTCCGTCGGGCCATATTTCTCCAGCCCGAATGACATTCCAATGTCCCTGCTGTCGTTCCTGGGGATATGGATCAATGAGTCAATGTCTCACTCACTCTTAGTGTACAGCTTGATGTCATCCATGTACAGGAGGTTGATAGTGGCCCCATTTCTGAGTCAGTAATCATAGCCAGACTTGTTGATTATTTGGCTGAGGGGGTTTCAGACATATGCGGAACAGCAGAGGGGACAGAGCATATCCTTCGTATATATATCACATTTGATGGAGATTTGTGCAATTGACTTGAAGTTGACTTCAAGGGTGGTTTTCGACAGCCTCGTGGATTTTTCAATGAAGGCTCTCAGCTTCAGGTCTTTCCCTTCTCTCTATAAATCGTTCAAACCTTACACTGTCTCAATGTTTGTCGCTTCCAGGTCACCATGGAAGTTAAGCATGCGACACTTAGCTACCTATGGGAAAATGTTTTTTGTAAAAATTAAGTATGGACTTTTATTACGTATGATAAGCCAAATCTGTAACAATCAACTGCCCTAAATGAATGGTTCTCACCACTAACTGATATTAAATCAATATATCAATGCTCAGACCTTTTCTAAAATGTATAGCACACTCATGCTTTATATTCCTTCATTTTACCAACCGGTCTTTTTCAAACAAATTGGATTAAAACACAGCTTAACTAAACATTGTGTCTCAATTGAACAACTCCTGCAAGGCTTGAATTTTATGCAAAAGTATTTGAGCTTTCTGTTTGTAAGTACATGAAGTGAATCCATTATAAGAAACATGATTATACCGAGGCAATTAATACAATTTTCTGTTGTTTGTCTTTTACAAGGATTGCTGGGCATGAGTGATTTGAATCTCCAAGACAGCCTTGACATGGAATGTGAAAACAAATTTGACGTTTTCAGCTCTCTGTCTTTGTATTTTATCGCAGATTTGCTAGGCTGTTCCTGAGTTTACGTGCTTAACATTTGATTTTCAGAAAACCTACAAATTAGACTTTGCACACCCCACAAGGTTGACTAAAGAGAAATATTCATTTCTACTGTGCTTGACTGCTGTGGAGGGCACAGAGCTTTCACATATTAAAGGGAACATGCATGGTTATCGGGAATAAGTCTGTTAGGAGGTCATGCTACCAGGGCTTTATATGTTACAAACTAAAACAGAGGCAAATTAGTGGACAAAACATAATTTCAATATTTCTTTTCATAACTCACTTTGTTTCTTCAAATAGCAGGGGCAGCTTGTTTATTATGTACAGTGAGATGAAAAATAAACCAGATATGCTGCCAGAAGCAACTAGTTCCCAATAATATGCTTTGCCTCATTAGAAATGTGCATAAAAATTTATACAACAGTTCACAATTGTAGCTTTGTATGTAAGATATCATTATCTCTCAAGGAAAGAAGTGTCTGGAAAGGAGTCTATTTTCTTTGTATGCTGTTTATGCTTGTTTTTTTTTCTTTGTGTACAGTACCATGAATGCGTGTTTCCACAGTCACATGTTTCTTCTGATTTAACTTTTTCTTACACTTAATGTTGTCAGGATGCAGCCTTCAGGCCTCCTCCCTTCCCTGTGCAGTCCTGATTGGCAACACCTGTCAGGCTGCAATCACCCCAGAACTGTTTCCACCTGCTCACACCTCTTTATAAACTCCCCTTTGTCTGTTCTTTTTCGCCGGCTGGTAATGCTCAGCAACTCCAACACCATGCCTGTCTGCTCCTGTCCTCCCGTCTTGGCTCCTGTTTTGGTTCTCATCTGGTCAGTTTAGTTTATGTTGCTGCGCTGCTAGTTTCCATTCCTGTGTTCCTAGTCTCTGGTCCTCACTCCTGATCCTGCAGCAGCGCAGCACCTCAGTTTCATGGACAATCACTCCGCTCTGTACCTGCCAGCCAGCTCCTGCATCCTTCATCTCCGCCTGGTAACAGACTCTGGTTCATCATGTCATCGTCATCCACTCTTACAATAAACTCTCTAAAGACCAGCTCTGTGTGTGCGTGCTATGTCCGGGTTCATCCAAAGACAAATCATGACAAATATTACATATAACCTAACATTTAATTTATGAGATCAAGATGACTACAGTAAATACAATATGCAGTTTACAAACAATGATTTATAATGGGCAAAAAGCTATTCAAACCAATTATTCCCAATGTGAAAATACCCTTTAAAAAATCATTAATTAACAGTGATTAAACACATTTTTTAGCTCAAATCCACTAGCCACACTCAGGCCTAATTACTACCAGAGCCAGCAACGTAACTTTTTTGGCTGGATGTGCCCTAAACAAATGTTCTATTGTTTTGATGCATATGCAGTTTATAGGGGTCTGCACTTCCATGTGTTGATGAGGCAGCCCCTGCTTGCTCCTGAGGAAGACTGGGTTATGTGCAGGAAAGACTTTATTTTATCCTGCTCCAGGATCTCAGATAATACCCTGGATTTTATCTGCCAACAGGAGGCAGAATGAGGTGCTCACTTGAGGCATAATTCATCCCAGAACTGCCACTGACCTGGGGCCTCATGTAAAAAAAGAGTGCACAGCTTTCACACTAAAGGTTCGCGGAAGGTAGAAATCCGTCCGTCCGTCCGTTGTCTTCCGCTTATCCGGGGTCGGGTCGCGGGGGTAGCAGCTTCAGTAGGGAGGCCCAGACGTCCCTCTCCCCAGCCACTTGGGCCAGCTCCTCAGGAGGAACCCCAAGGCGTTCCCAGGCCAGCCGGGAGACATAGTCCCTCCAGCGTGTCCTGGGTCTTCCCCTGGGCCTCCTCCCGGTGGGACGTGCCTGGAACACCTCTCCAGGGAGGCGTCCAGGAGGCATCCTGACCAGATGCCCGAGCCACCTCAACTGGCTCCTCTCGACGTGGAGGAGCAGCGGCTCTACTCTGAGTCCTCCCCGGATGACTGAGCTCCTCACCCTATCTCTAAGGGAGAGCCCAGACACACTACGGAGAAAACTCATTTCAGCCGCTTGTATCCGGGATCTCGTTCTTTCGGTCACGACCCAAAGCTCGTGACCATAGATGAGGGTAGGAACGTAGATCGACCGGTAAATCGAGAGCTTCGCCTTTTGGCTCAGCTCTCTCTTCACCACAACGGATCGGTACAGCGCCCGCTTCACAGCAGACGCTGCACCAATCCTAGATCCTAGGTAGAAATCCTGAAACACAAAAAAGTTCAGATGTACGAAATGGGGCTTAGACGTCACCTCACACGTTCACACATCCCAATTTCTGTGGAATTAGGCGCAGCTGCGAGGCATATCTATCTTTGTGCAGGTATGTCCAAATTCAGGTCTGCATCCATCAAAGGTCGCATTTGTAGGCCGATTATGTCACAGTGATGCAATGAAGACTGTCTAAATTTGTAGGCTCCTTCATACGCCTTTGGAGACGGCTTATGGTAGAGAAATGAACATTCAGTACACGAGCAACAGCTCTGGTTGACATTCCTGCTGTCAGCATGCCAATTGCACGCTCCCTCAAATCTTGCGACATCTGTGGCATTGTGCTGTGTGATAAAACTGCACCTTTCAGAGTGGCTTTTTATTGTGGGCAGTCTAAGGCACACCTGTGCACTAATCATGGTGTCTAATCAGCCTCTGATATGGCACACCTGTGAGGTGGGATGGATTATCTCAGCAAAGGAGAAGTGACCAGCCAGTCAGCTCCCTCTGAAAAGCTCCAGTTAAAAAGAACGCTGCACAGTCGGCACTTGAACTCAAGTTCAAGGGTGCCTGCTGAAACTAAAAGACCTAGGCCCCCGGACTCATCACTATATTTTCGCCCACAGCTTGAAGACGCTGTCATCTTTCTCTTTGGTAAACCCAAATGGAGTTTTGAGTCCCGCCAACATCTGCTCAAGCTGGACCCAGTTAAGTAAAGTCTGTTTTCTGTGAAACTCACATCAAAACCAAAGCAATAGAAAACTTTCCTCAGCTTTTGCTGGAGAAAAACGATCGTGCCTTTCCAGTGGCAGGGCCCAAATTCTTTATTATTTATTATTATTTTATTACTTATTTCTGTTCATAAATTCTTATACCTCAAGAGCAGTTGTCACTTATTTATTCCATATGTGTGCAAATTTCGGTGTTAAAAGAATGCCAGTGCTCAAATCATCCTTTCAACTATAGTCCTAATATCAGCTGATTGGGCTGATATTAACTGGACAATACCTAACAGACAAGAGTTATTCAATAAACATTAAATAACTTAGAACATGCGTTATGGCACAACAATACCATTCTCACCATGAAACATGGTGGTGACAGTATCATGCTATGGGGAAGCTTTTCTTCAGCAGAGACATGAAAGCTGGTCAGAGCTCATGGGTACTGGTCCTAAACATACAGCCATAACTACAATGGAAGGACTTAGATTAAAGCACATCCATGTGTTAGAATGACCCATTCAAAGTCCAGACCTAAATCCATTTGACAATCTATAGCAATGGATGTACTCCATACAACATGACGGAACCTGAGATATTTTATTGAACAGACATGACTTTCAGTGTCTAGATGAGCATAGCTGTTACTTTTTGGTGTACCTTTGGTAAAAGGTGATTTTAAAGATAATTGATTAGGGCAATTTGGTACAAATGTATGACTCACTTGTAATATTCTTATAGTTAAAAAAAACTTTTTCTTCTACAAAATGTGGTTGTAGTGTGACAAAATGTGAAACATGATTTTCAAAGCACAGGCTGCTACCCAACCAACAGTCAGCAGTAGGCCTAGTAGCAAAGTCCAAGTTGGAGTTTATAACAAAAAAGAAAGCATTATTTTTGTCCCATATTTGTTTTTAGCTTTTACAAGTTTAAACACCAAAGCAGATTGCCTTCAGTCAGCCTCTGCCTTGTGGTTTGCTCTACTCCCATGGATCAAAGTGCATGTTTGTCATCTCACATGCTCGTAATCTTGCCAAATACAATGCTTTTATGAAAATCAGGGTTAAATAAGGTTCAGCCAAAAACAGGGTTTCAGCACCTCACCAGAAAAACACCGACCACTGAGCACAAAGGTGAGTTCAAGCGATTGTAGTCTGTGTAATTACACACAACACCTGAGCTTTTACAGTGCAAAGGCTAAATATGCACTCTGTGGGACATAACACATATTTGCTGGAGATCAAACTTGCAACCACTTTTAGTAACACAATATTATTCGGTCCACTACTTTTCATTTATATTCAGCCAACCACAGTGCTCCTATCCAATTTGTTATAGACACGGTGAGTAATTCATTCACAGCAATTTTGATGAAGTGCTGGTATTTGGTAAAAGCATACAATGAAACAAAATTAAATAAATGGGACATATGCAATATGACATTTTTATGTAATTTGAGAATATTATCTTTAAATGCATGTTACTATTACATTCAGATAAACTGTAAAAAGAGAATACTATAGACAATAAAAACATTTCTGCATGTAAAAGTAATTCTCACGTCTGATGGCATGTGAGATATGTGTTCAGTCATATATAAGCTCATGAAAAGCGAGTATTAAAGGAAAACTCAGTACAAATATATGGAATCATTCACAGGGATATGATTACTTCAGGGCAGCTTTAAATGACAGTCATCTCAACAACTATGGGTGACCACAAAGGAGGGTTCTATGGGCAGTTGTAAGTAGTTAGTATCCTCCCTGCAGTACATAACACTTATAACACTCTCAGCTTCATGAAAGAGAAAAAGATTAGAGTTTCCTGAAAATGAAAGACTATTCAGAAAAGTTTTCTACCATCCTAACAAAATTCTGGTTTTACATTCGTTGTCATATGCAGTATATTGGCAAAGTTTTTCACTCATCTGTCTTCATGCACATGAATTTAAGTTCATTCTTAATCCATACAGTTTAACATCTTTTTCACATACTTTTTGCTGCAATGATAACTTCAACTCTTCTGGGAAGGCTTTCGACCAGTTGTAGGAGTGTGCTTATTGGAATTCTTGACCATTCTTCCAAAAGTTCATTTTTGAGGTTGGACACTGATGCTGTGAAAGAAGGCCAGGCTCACAGTCTCCACTCTAAATTACCCTAAAGGTATTATATCAGGTTCAGGTCATGACTAAAGCTTTTCCACATCACACTCACTCATCCATGCCTGTATGAACATTGCTTTATGCACTGGTCCATAGTCATGCTGATACAGGTAGGGCTTCCCCAAACTATTCCCACAGAGGTGAAGGCATAAAATGTCTTAGCATTGGCATGATAAAGCACTAAGGAGCCAACTATTGAAAAACACCCCGTACCATAATCCCTTCTCCATCAACCCTTATATTAACTTGACACAGGGCAGTCAGTTAACTGCTGTTATCTTGGCAACTGCCAAACCCAGACTCATTCATTGGATTGCCACACATAGGGGCATAATATCTGACCACAGTGTGTGCTTTACACAACTGCAATAAACATTTTGCATTGCACTTGGTGAAAGGTGAAGATGTAGCGTCTTGGCCCTGAAGACCCATTCTAAGACACTGTCTTCCCATTTTCCTGAGCATTCTGTTGACCAAATAAATTTTGGCATTCTGTAGCACAATGTGCCCCAGCATCCGCCGACCCTGCTTTGTGAGTATTGTTATGCCATGTCAGGACGTGACAAACTTGCATTAGTTCGGGACATGACGGACTGCATTTCCCATGATGCAAGGTGGTCAAAATGGCCACCAACTCCCATCATGCAACACGGTCCAAAATGGCCGCCGCCCAGGGTCCGAAATTAACACTCGCCAGTCGCCAAATGCGAGTAAATTTCCCGTTTGGCGAGTGAATTTCAGAGGGCTAGCTGCCACATGGCGAGTAAATGTTTGTACCAAATAAAATAAAAGTAACATAAAAATAACAAAACCCATACGATCCGTTCACAGCTCTGTCCATCCAGAGCTCAGTCTAGACCCGCCTTCTGCGGTGCTGGTTCAGCTTCTTTCACATTCAGAACCAGTCATGGCTGAACGCTGGATCAGAAAACAGATCTGCTAACCAGATACAGTCTAAAACGCCAATTAGTCTGTTTATAAGTTTCATTCTTATTTATTCTGGGTTTTTTTAACTACCTGCGCTGTGGCTCTGTGCTTCACCGCTCTTACTGCGCCTCCCCCGCCCCCTCTCGGAGCAAGGTGCTTTTATCAGCGGCCAGCCTTCAAAACGTGAATCGCTACGTTTAATGTCCTTCCACTCGTACCAAAATGTCCCAATTAAAGTCAGTAGGAGAGTCGGTAACTGTTTTTCATGCTCTTTTGTTTTTAACGACACAGAACCAGCGGTGCTTCGGTGGGCGTGGTGCGTTGCGCTTGAATTCAGGTGCGCAAAATTACATTACATGTAACCTGTAACATCGGGGGCGCAGCGCACGAGGGTAAAATCCAGCAGTGAGATCAGCGTAAAGACGCAGTGTGAACCCTGAGTGCTTTAAGTGTTGCAGCTGAGGGGAAAATTTTGAACCGTACACAGGTGCGGTTCTGAACAGGGGCCAACAGGGGCCTATGCCCATGTAGAACTGTTCCTGGCCCCTGTTATGGCCCCTGTACTAAAAACATGATGTTAAATTTCTTAGGATGATAAATGCTGACAAAGATAACGTGACTGACTGGTCATTTGGATCAGCTGCATTTTTTTTCGTTTATGGTTTTACCCAATAATAAAATAACAAAATAATTAAAAAATAAATATAAAAAAAATAACAATAATTAAAATCAAGCTGTTTCACGTTAAGCTCCCGCTGTATTGAGAAAAGATCAGGGGTCTGCAGTTCCAGAGCCACAATTGGTTCTTTGGCTTACTTAATATTTTAAACGATGAAATGTTGACCTGTTAAGTTCCCCCCCCAATCTTTTGTTCTGTGCCCCTGTGAAAAAACACTGGCCCCACCCTGACCCACCCTGCTAAATTTGGTCTAGAACCCCCACTGACCGTATAGGCTTGATGAAACTCTGCCTCATTCACAAAAAAGGCCAACATGGATAGAATAATGATAATCTGTAGTGTTTTTTATCGGCTGGATGTGAATCTGATAATTCATATTGTGTCTTTTATAATCAACTACAATATATATATTTTTTTTTAATTCAGGAAACAAAGATTTCTCTTCCAGGTTCCAGTCAGCCATGCCCCCAACCACGCCCCCCATAATTAACATAATTTCACTCTTAATTTTTATAAAAGTTGTGGTCTGGTCAAAATTAATATTTTGGCCGGTAAAAAATATGCCTGGCCGGTTGATTTTTACATCTACCGGCCAACTTGGCCGGTGAATAACAAAGTTAATTTCGGACACTGCCGCCGCCCCTAACGACGAAGCGGAGAGATAACGTTACTAGGGGGAAAGGTGTTTATTCCGGCCAAAGACCGAAATCTGCCTTCTTTTGGCACCCAGTCATCTCGAGAAGACACGTAGCTACCTTACTCCGTGGGTTTTCCAACCCCCACGCCACGTGCTCGATAACTCTTTACTGGTTGAAGCGAAACTCATCCCTGTATTTACTAACAGGAGGTCGACTTAAAAAGTACTTTTGGATTTCCTCTGATCAAGAGACTGAAAGCCGTTATCTCCCGGTGGTCGAAAGAGGACGAGGTTTTTTGTTTGGCCGAACAAAGCGTCTGGGAGCCCAGAGAGAGGAAGACGAAGGAACTCTCTCATTCCGGTCCCGCTGCGGCAGCGCACCTGCGTTCGTCAAGACGCCTCCAGGAAGCCGCGTTACTCGGAGCGCTCCGGAACAGCCCCGAGGCACCATCAAAGTAACGGGTTTCCCCCCCCCCCCTTTTATTTCTTTTTCACCCACAGGGTGGTTAGGAGTGCCTGGGCAGGTGTGAGAGTTAGTTTAATTGTGTTTACACCAAGACGGAGTCTGTTTTAACTGTGAACATTTTCTGTTTGTATGTGCATGCCTTTTTACAAGTGATTTTTGCTGGTTTGATTCGTGGTTCATAAGGACTCCGCCATGAGTCGCTTCTTCGATTCTTTTCCTTTTTTTCCTCTTTCCCTGTTCTATCTTTGCTCCCTTTCTTATCAGCGGCGAAATCTCTTTGTTAGAACTTAGTTCGCGGTCTTTCTTTAAACTCACCAGTAAGCCGCTCCCCCCTCTGGCCGAGGTACCGCCTCACATTAGCGTAAGCGTGGTGACATCATTAGGACCTCCCCTCACGCATCACACAAGGTTGTAGATCGTATGTCATCATAGTCGCTGTCATGGTTTTCAGATGACGAGCCCACATGCAGATACGAACGGGAGGCAATGCACAGTTTTAAGATTTTTATTAAAGGAAAACAGGCAGGTCTATGGACGGAACTACAGGTGACTCGGCTGGGTCAGAACGTCACGGCTGGAGAGTCTGTAAGAAAGAGCAAGTGAGTTCTTCTGAAATAAGAGCCAGGAAACTTGCTAGGAGTTGCGCTGCTTACCATTAGGCTGGGCGGACCTAACCGGGAAGAAGTAGCGTCAGGAGAACTCTATGTGACTACTCAGATGGAGATAGGTGGCTAGTGGCTGAGGGCGGCAGATGTAGCTGGCGAGGAATCCGAGGCGACCTCATCGGCAGCGGTTGACAGATGGATTGACCAGAGTGAGCACAGAACCAACAGAACCCGGGAAAGGGGATCTCAGGCCTCGCTGGGTAACTTCCAGGAAGTATGAGGGGAGCGCCAGAGCAAAATCTGAGCAGACAGGTCTGCTGGTCTGTTTCTTCGGACGGGAAGTCAAGACAGGTGAGTGCATCCAAGCACCAAAATCTGGAGCAACAGAGAGGTACAAAAAATTACTCAAAAAAGAAGAGTAACAAAAAAACTCACAAGCTGGTTTCCGAGAGTTGGGACAGAGGCCACGTCGTACCACGACTGGTTAAGGCTCCGGCGTCTTCCATCTGCCAGTGCTCTGCTTAAGAAGCCTGGCTCTTTGTATAACTATTCTTCTGAGGACATGCGCTTTTCAACTTCTCACTTTCACCTATGATGAATGTAAAGTTTGTGTCATGGAATGTGCATGGAGCAGGCACCAGGGAAAAACAGCTAAAGATCTCTAACCAGCTTACAAGATTAAAGGCAGATGTTGTCTTATTGCAAGAAACCCATAAATCAGATACAACTGTAAGTGATCTTAACTCACCTGAGTTCCCTGATGTGTTTGCTGCCTGCTATAACTCTAGACAGAGAGGAGTAGCAATTTTAATCCACAAAAACGTTAGTTTTAAAATATTAGATAAAATTATCGATCCCGAAGGTAGATTCATATTAATTAAAATATCTATTCATAACCAGAAGTTATGTATTGTTAGTGTATATGGTCCAAATGTTGATGAACCCTCATTCTTCCACAAACTCTTCCATGCACTTTCAAAACACGGGGATTGTTCTCTAATTATTGGGGGTGACTTCAACTTTGGTCTAAATGAGGAAATAGACAGGCTGAATACAACAGGGTCTCAGCGTAGTTGGCAGTCATTAAATATAGTCAAACAATACATGAGTGATTTTGGTCTTTGCGATGCATGGCGTTCTCTTCATCCTAATAGTAAGCAATATACTTTTTTTTCAAATGTTCACCACTCTTATTCTCGTTTGGACTATTTCTTAATCAGCAGTTCGCTGCTGTCGGACGTTTCAGATGCTGTAATTCATCCTATCGCTATTAGTGATCATGCTCCTGTTACTTTAACCCTAACAAATAAAAAAATAACCCCACAAAACAAGAGCTGGAGATTTAATACATCGTTGCTTAAAGATGAAGATTTTAATAAATTTTTCAAAGAAGAGTGGGCTTCATACTTAGAACACAATGATCTGCCAGGCACTTCAGCATCTATACTTTGGGAAGCAGGGAAAGCAGTGATGAGAGGTAAAATAATTTCATTCTCATCTCACAAAAAGAAGTTGGAAAACAAGAAGATTCAGGAATTAGAAGAAAAACTTAAGTTACTAGAAACTTCCCTGGAAGAGGGAAAGTTGGGAAAAATCCGTAAAATAAAACTAGAATTAAACCAGTATATTGAAAAGCAAAACAAATTTCTAATAGAAAAACTTCGATTAGAAAATTTTGAACATGGCAATAAGTCAGGAAGCTTCTTAGCTAATCAGTTAAAAATAAATAAAGAGAAAACGACTATATTTGCAGTTACAGATTCCAATGGGAATACATTACATGATCCAGAATGTATAAATAACACCTTCCGTGATTTCTACAAAACTTTATACACATCACAGATAAATCCATCAGACAATGTCATCAAGCAGTTTCTGGATAAAATTACACTTCCTAAACTATCAGATAACCAAAGAACGACACTGGACTCACCGCTGACAACAGTTGAAGTTCAGGAAGCTTTAACAAGCATGCCCAATAAAAAAGCTCCAGGCCCAGATGGATTCCCTACTGAGTTTTATAAGGAGTTCTGGAGTATTCTGGCACCAACGTTTCACAGAATGTTGCAGGAAATTCAGGAAAATGGCAGATTTCCAGCTAATATGAACTCTGCCACCATCAGTCTTCTGCTTAAACCAGGCAAAGATCCTATGTTGCCCACCAGCTATCGTCCCATATCCTTAATCAACGTGGATATTAAAATAATATGTAAAGCTTTTGCAAAACGATTAGATAAAGTCACTCCTTTCATAATCCACCCAGACCAAACTGGTTTTATCAGAGGAAGGCAGTCATCCACAAATACACGCAGATTACTTAATTTAATAGATTATTCCTACAGTACAAATAATAAAACTATTATAATGTCTTTAGATGCAGAAAAAGCATTTGATAGAGTAAACTGGAATTTTTTATTCGCTACTCTGCATAAATTTGGTTTTGGCAATTTTTTAATAAATTGGTTAAAAATTTTATACAGCTCTCCTACAGCCTGTGTCAGGACAAATAATCAAACATCTTCCAGCTTTTGTCTCCAGAGGGGCACTAGGCAAGGATGCCCACTTTCCCCCTCACTTTTTGCCATTTTTATTGAACCTCTAGCAGCAACAATTAGACAAACAAAGGTTATTAAAGGTATAAAATGCATGAATATAGAGCATAAGATTAGTCTTTATGCTGATGATGTATTACTCTATCTTCAGCACTCAAACTCTTCCCTTTCTCAAGTAATTAGATTACTAGAATCCTTCTCAAAGGTTTCTGATTACTCTATAAACTGGTCTAAATCTACGGTACTGCCAATTAATTGCTCTTTCCAAAACCCCCTAGATTTACATTTGCGCTCAGGAAACATCACATATTTGGGTATCACTGTGTCGTCTAAACTTGCAGATTTAGTTAAATCTAATCACATCCCACTTTTAAAAAAGATAGAAGATGACCTGGATAGATGGAAATCGCTTCCAATTTCACTCATGGGTAGAGTAGCTTCGATTAAAATGATGGTCTTACCTAGAATTAATTACTTATTTTCAATGATCCCCAATAAACCATCATCTGACTGGTTTAAATCTCTAGACTCTTCAATCTCTAAATTTCTTTGGAAAGATAAACCGCCCCGTAGCAGCTTAAAGACGCTACAGAAAACTAAAGACAGAGGGGGACTAGATTTGCCTAACTTCCATAAGTACTACTTGGCAAATAGACTACAATATATCACTAAATGGATAAAGCAAAATCCGTTAGACGAGCCCTGGATAGATATAGAACAGAAAATATGCAATAATATCATGATTTCAGATTTGCCGTTTATTAGCTCAAATATAAAACGGCATACATGCTTTAAAAATATCAATATCAGCTCTACTCTGACAGCATGGTGGGAGTTTCTTAAAATGACAAAGTCGTCACTTATCCCATGCAGTCGTACACCCATCTGGAACAACCCTGACATCCTACAAAATAATAATATGATAAACTTTACATACTGGAAGAACAAAGGTATTGAATATCTGGAACATTTACTTGATGGAACCGAGTTCATCAATTTTTCCAAACTAAATATGCAATATGGCATTAGTAAAAATAAATTTTTGGAATATGAACAACTTAAATCTATAATTAGAAAAAAATTTAAGCATATTAAAGGTGGTTTACAAATTCCAAGTAATATATTAGAGTTCCTAGATTTAAACCCCCCCAAACTACTGTCTAAATCATACAGGACACTGACTAAAATAGATGATTCAATATCTCTTCCTATTACGAAATGGGAAGAGGATCTATCAGTCAACTTTGAACAAGACTTCTGGGCTCAGATATGTCTAAGAACTTTCAAATTGACTAGTAACACCAACTTACAACTAATACAATACAAAATCCTTCACAGAGTACACTACACAGGACAAAGATTATTCAAGATGGGTCTGGCACAATCTAATATCTGTCCACACTGCATAGGCAATCATCCTGATAATTATATTCATGCGTTATGGTTATGCACACCAGTCCAGAGGTTCTGGACACAGATATGTAAGGACTTATCAAAGTGCTTGAGCTGTAAAATTACACCTTCCCCATCAGTTTGCTTGCTTGGTAATTTTGAGGAAAGTCCTCTGGGGAATAAAATAGTTTACATGGTTTTCACTGCACTATGTATCGCAAAGAAAACTATCCTCATGAATTGGAAAAGTAAGGAGAATCTCAGTATCAATCAATATAGAGATCTTTTGTTGGATCATATTAATCTTGAGACAGCATCTGCATCAACATCTGTTCGATCTCTTTGGGCTCCTTTGATTAGCACTATCACTTAGTGGAATGGGGGGCGGTGGGTTGCTTCCTGCAGGGCGCAGTGGCTGGGTGGAGGGGTTCCTGGGACTCTGGGGGCACTTGGAGTGGGGCGCTTGGTGGGTCTGACTCCAGGGTCTGTTGCCCCCATATGGGAGGAGCTTGGGAGGCCTACGGGTGGCCCACAGCACCGCTTGCGGCGCTCTTGGGGAGCTACGCGGGGACGGACGTGGGTTACTGACCTGGTAGCTGTGCTGTCGCTGGGTGGGTCCTGGGTGGGTCTGGGGGCCTGGGGTCCCTGGGGCGCGCCGCCCTCGGGCGGGGGCCCCGGCGGGGCCTCGGGGGTTCCGGTTCCAGGGGGTGTGCCGCTTGGGGTCTGGGCCGGCGTGCGCCCGGGTGTCCGCCCCTGCACGGGGCCTCTGGAGCGCTGGGGGTCCTCAGGGCCTGTTGAGCTGGTAGGGGGGCATGGTCATTAACATCTCAGGGCAGATGCTCTTCCCCTTCTTTGGGTTGCCATTCTGCTAGTGGGGGGAGGGGAGGGAGGGGGAGTAGTGACTTACCCAGCCTGGATGTCTAGTGTCGAATGTATGGTGAGATGTTTGAATGTTAGTGTTGGGGAGGGTTTAAATCTACGGGTGGTGTGTGGGGGGGGGGGGTTGGTGGACGTTCTGGTGGGCTTGTGTCCGGCCCCCTGTCCCGGTCCTGGTCCGTGTAGTCTCCCGGTGCGGGTCTCACCTGGGGGGTGGGGTTTGGGATGGCTCGTGCGGGCTGGCTGGCCAGGGTCCCCCATCTTATTAATTTATTTATTTAATTATATATTATTATTATTATTATTATTATTATTAATAATCTTTTTTTTGGGGGGGGGTTAAATACAGTAGGCATGGGGGGTGGGCTGGGGGAGGTAGAGGTGTTGGTCCTGGTGGGTGGTTGGCTGGCGGGCCCTGCGGCCTCTCCCCGGCCCCCGGGCTATGGTGGTGCCGCTGGAGGGGCCCCTTTCTCCGGGTGGGGCTTTCGGGGAGCGGGGGTGCCTATTGGAGTCAGTAGGGGAGCTGGCTCCCTGGGTTGGCTCCCCAGTCCTTTGCTCCCCATCCCCGGACTCCTCCCTCTGCCTGCTCCATCACGCCGCCACACATGTAGGTCCTTGGGGAGAGGGCGTTACTGGAGGTTGCCACCTTTTGGTGATGTCCCTCTCCCCAATTTTATCATGCATTTTAGACACTTTCACTCCAAACATTTTCACAACGCACATCCATGTAGGCCACGATATGGGGGGGGTGGGGGGGAAGACGTCTGGGGGGGGGCTTATGTTGTGTGAGCCTCGCCCCGGGCGGCTCCCTTCACCCCCTCTCGCATTTAGACATTGAGGGTTCTTCTGGGTAGTTGCTTGGAGGGGGGGCGCTGGCACCAGCTCCCTTCCGGAGGGGGGGTGGGCTGTGCCGTGCACCCCCTTCGGTGCTCCCAGTTTTAAACACACCTGAGAACAACATGCAACAACACAACATCTGAGCGGGCGTAGGGAGGATCGGGGGTCTTTTGCACACCCCCGATCTCCGATCCCGGCACGGAGTCTGGGGCCTGGAGGAGGTGCGGGCCACTGGGTACGGGGTCTTGGCGGGGGGCTGTTGCGGCTGGCCGGCGGCTTACCGGATCTGGGGCTGGCGCCTCTGCTCTCCCCAGGAAGGGATGGGGGGCAGGGGTGGCTAGGGTAAGGTCGGGGTGGGAGGGGGTTTATTAGGTATATAGTGGGTGATGGGGGGCTCTGGTCGGATGGCCCGAGCGGGTCGTGTCGGCCCCCCCTCTTTGGGGGGCCTGGTCCGGGGGGCGCCTGGTCCGGGGGCGGGGCCGGGGGTCGGGCACAGGCAGTCGTATTGTTGAATTGTGGTGACCCCCCCCCCCACTTGGGTTTTTTGGATGTGAATGCTATGTGGGAATGTGTGTAAAGCGTCCTTTTTTTTAATTTATTTTTTATTTTATTTATTTTATCTATTTATTTATTT
Organism: Fundulus diaphanus; assembly: GCA_037039145.1. NCBI lineage: Eukaryota > Metazoa > Chordata > Actinopteri > Cyprinodontiformes > Fundulidae > Fundulus > Fundulus diaphanus. The sequence continues at coordinate 46,025,974 of CM073137.1, read as the reverse complement.
ATTTATTTGGTGTCTGTGTGTGGCGAGTGGGGCACAAGGGAGGGATGGTGTGAATGAGTTTTTTTTTTTTTTTTTTTTTTTTTCCAGGTTTGGGTTCGGTCAGCTCCCTCTCCCAAGATCATCTCAAGTCTCCGCTAGGTGCGGAGCCCATCCCCCCACGTCCTGCCCTCCTCCGCTGCGTTGGCGGGCGCCTTGACCCTCTGGCGCGTTGACGGTCCTCGGGTTTGGGGCGGGTTCCCGGGTGGGTGCCGGCCCATTCCCGGCGGTGGCTTCGCGGGGCCTGGCCCCCCGGGGGGCGGCCGGGGCCCCTGCCGCGGGGGCGGGGCGCCCCTGGGGCCTCTGGCCCCCAGGGCTCATGGCCGGGACCACTTCAGCGGGGCCGGCTGCCGGCGGAGCCCACGGGCTCGTCCCCGCGGCTCTTGGGGGCGTCGGCATTGCGGTGGCTGGGGGATTTCCTCGGGGTCGTCTCTCCTCTTTCCTCGGGGGGGGTTGTACATTTCCTGTGAAGGCCCCTCTCGGGCGCACTGCTTTGGGGGCCCCTTTGGGAGTCCGGGGTTATGGGTCCCCTGACCCCTGCCTCTGTGCTCGGGGAAGGTGGGTCTTCGGTTCTCCACAATCACTATCAAGCCATTTCCTACTGGATAATTTTCACCTAAACTAGTGCACTCTCACAATCTCCCACAGGTGCTGGGTCCCAGGTATTAAATGTTCACTTATATACAGAAAGGCTATAATTTATTTACTTTCTTTTACCTTTTTTTTTTTTTTAGGTATCACATTACACATGTCAGCTTAAATAATAATACATATGATTTAGCAATGGTATCAAGGTGTTACACGATTGTATCTATTGCTTTATGTCTGTTGGTTGTGCTGTTCTTTTTGTGTCTCTTTCCAGGTGATGGAGCAGACAGAGGAAGTTTTATCATTCTCTTCCTTTTATCTCTTCTTTCTTTCACCTCTTCTTTCTCTTTCTTTTTTTTTTTTTTTTTTTTCTCTTCTTGTTTTTCTTTTACTCTCCTACTTTCCCATTGTAGTGTCCATATAATTTGAAATTCTCCCTGCAGGAATCACAATAAAGCTATTTACACGCACAAATCAAGCGGAGCATTATGGCGAAAGCTGTTTGCTCCACTTGTGAAAGTAAAATCTGTCGAGCTCTATTTGGCATTACGATATCAATTTTTATTGCCACATTGCTAGACAGGACACTGGGGGAAAAAAAAAAAAAAAAAAAACCATGACAGAAGAACACTATGGCCAACAAAGCCCAGCAGATACATTTGGTCGGCAATTAGCCGCCCAGCAGGAACAGTTACAGTCTCTCAGTTTAGCAGTCAATTCTACGCAAGAACAATTACAGCTAGTCGCCGCTCAGTTTAGCCAGCTGACGGCTTCTCTCTCTTCCGCGTCGAGTCAGCCTGTCACTCATGCTCCTAGCGCTCCGCCCTCTGCTAACTTGACAGCTGAAGCCACCGATCAAACTCCTTTCTCAGAAAGCTCGTCTCCGAGTCCAGAGAAGTTTTCAGGATATAGTGGGGATCGCGGAGGTTTTCTTTTCCAGTGTAATCTAGTCTTTAATCGTTCCCCTCGTACCTTTTCCACCGATCAAACCAAGATCTCGTTCGTTTTACGATTATCAACAGGAAGAGCCCTTAGATGGGCAGAAACTCACTTTCCCGATTGTAGATCTTTTGGTTGCACCTTTTCAGAATTTATCAGCGAGTTTAAGACGGTCTTCTCAGCCGAGAAGTGCAGCAGTCACGCTCTTTACTCTCTCTAAAACAACGCGGACGACGTGTCTCTGATTTCTCTGTAGAGTTTCGCACATATGCTGCTACCGCCGGCTGGGAAGCAAGGCCGTTAAAGGCAGTCTCTTTTCAAGCGTTGGATGAAAATTTAAAGGATGAGTTGGCGCGAGTTGAAGAGCCCAGCACGTTCGAGGGTTTAGTCGCGTTAGCCATTCGGCTGGACGCCCGGTTACGTAGTCGGAACTGGGGCCGAGCTGAGAGACCTATATGGCCATCTGGTCCACCTGCACAGGGAACAGGTTCCCAGCAGCCAGCAGTAACACCACCATCGCCCCCCGAACCCATGTAGATAGGCCACATTCATTTAACTCGTGAGGAACGTCAACAACGATTCTCAGAGAATCAGTGCCTTTACTGTGGTGGTGAAGGACATTTTGTAAACTCCTGCCTGGTACGACCAAAAGACCGGGTCTGTCGCCTGTAGTGGGGAAGATGGCGGACCGTTGCATAGTTTCGTTCCCCAAGTTTTTTGATGATCAGGTCCCGTCTCGTTTCTGTCTGCCCGTAACTTTGGTTTTTAACCGAGACAGCCTTAATGTCTCAGCTTTAGTTGACTCCGGTTCCGATTTTAACCTGATTGACCAAGGTTTGGTCACCCAGCTCTGTATCGAGACAGTCCCTTTATCTGCGCCCCTCCAAGTCTCCGCCTTGGATGGAGAAAAATTAACTTTGATTACACATCTGACCAAGCCTCTGGAGTTTATTGTCTCTGGTAATCACAGAGAGCAGCTCTCTTTTTTCATTTTCCAGGTAAAACACTTTCCGGTTGTTCTAGGTCTGGCATGGTTAACTATTCATAATCCTCACTTGAACTGGGCCGAGTCTCGGTTAGAATCCTGGTCCCCTGCCTGCCATTTACGCTGCCTGCACTCAGCTCAGCCAGTTTCCCATCCCTCCAATTCTCCCACTGAATTAGAGGACTCCATCGACTTAACCTGTGTTCCTGAGCAGTACCACGACCTGCGCTTAGTTTTTAGTAAAAGTCAGGCGAGCTCACTTCCTCCGCATCGCCCATACGATTGCGCTATAGAATTGCTACCGGGGCTCCTCTACCCTCCAGCCGCCTCTACAATATCTCGAGGTCTGAACGTCAGGCGCTCGAGAAATATATAGGTAAGTCTCTGTCGGCTGGATTAATTCGCCCTTCCTCCTCTCCATTAAGTGCGGGTTTCTTTTTCGTAGGGAAGAAAGATGGTTCCCTCCAGCCATGTATCGACTACCGAGGGCTTAACCAAATCACTGTTAAGAATAAGTATCCGCTTCCCTTGTTGTCTTCAGCCCTAGAACCAGTCCAGAAAGCCGTAATTTTTACCAAGCTTGACTTGCGTAACGCTTACCATTTGGTCCGGGTTCGTCAGGATGACGAATGGAAGACGGCTTTTAAAACCCCGCTTGGTCACTTCGAATACTTGGTCATGCCTTTTGGCTTGTGTAATGCCCCGTCCGTCTTTCAGGCATTGGTTAATGACGTCCTACGGGACTTTCTGAACATCTTTGTATTTGTCTATCTAGATGACATTTTGATTTACTCTAGTGATCCAGTTCAGCACCAACAACATGTCCGCCTAGTCCTCCAACGTCTCTTAGAAAAACGTTTGTTTGTCAAAGCTGAAAAGTGTGAGTTCCACCAGAGTTCAGTTTCTTTCCTTGGTCTCATCTTAGAGGGAGGACAGGTCAGATCAGATCCAGAGAAGATTAAGGCAGTAGTACAGTGGCCAACCCCAGACTCCAGAAAACAACTTCAGAGGTTCTTAGGTTTTGCAAACTTTTACAGACGTTTTATTAAGAATTACAGTCAGATCGCGTCCCCTCTGCATGCCTTAACCTCTATGAAGATCCCTTTTGTCTGGAGTTCTGAGGCTGAGACCTCGTCCTCAGGGAGAACATGCAAACTCCATACGTCATTGTTGGTCATGGAGGAATTTTTTTGAGAAGTTATGAGAGCTAAGCTGGAAATCCTGGAAGCATCCCTGAGGGACAAACCCAGGGAAGAACTTGTGAGGTAATCTTAAGAGACGGTAGAGAGAGCAGGTTTAGCATAGGCAAGGGAGCACCAGGAGAAAACAACAAAGACTCAGAAGTACCACATGGGTTGACACTCATTGAATAAGTAGCACACCACATAAACTTCAATTCAATTTTATGTATATAGCGCCAATTCACAACACCTTTCATCTCAAGGCACTTTACAGAGTCAAATTCAATCAAATCATACAGATTGGTCAAAATGTTTCCTATCTAAGGAAACTCAGCAGATTGCATTGAGTCTTGACAAGCAGCATTGGCTCCTCATGAAAGAGAGTAGAGCCACAGTGGACAGTTGTCTGCATTGTCCATGGATTTGCAGCAATCCCTCAGAATGAGCATGCATGAAGCGACAGTGGAGAGGAAAACAGCTAACAGAACGCCAGACCAGTTGTACCTACTACGAAGAGAAAAATGACATAGAACAAAAAGTTAAAAGTAGAAATGACAACAAACAAAGCAAATTGGAGAACAGAAGGAGAATCAGCAGCGTGAGAAAAATAGACCCTGATGTCCTCCAGCAACCTAAGCCTATAGCAGCACAACTATAGAGATAGCTCAGGGTTACCTAAGCCACTCTAAATATAAGCTGTATCAAAAAGGAAAATTTAAAGCCTAGTCTTAACAGTAGACAGGGTGTTTGCCTCACAGACCAAATCTGGGAGTTGGTTCCACAGGAGAGGAACCTGATAACTAAAACATCTGCCTCCCATTCTACTTTTAGATACTCTAGGAACCACCAGCAGACCTGCAGTCTGAGAGCAAAGTGCTCTGTTAGGAGCATATGGGGTAATCAGATCTCTGATATATGATGGAGCTTGAATTTTAAGGGCTTTAAATGTGAAAAGGAGAATTTTAAATTATTTTTTTGATTATCGGGAAGCCAATGAAGGGAAGCTAAATAGCAGAAATATGATCCCTCTTGTTGATTTCATCCGAACTCTTGCTGCAGCATTTTGGATCAGCTGAAGACTTCAAATTGCATTTTGTGGACTTCCTGATAGTAAAGAATTACGATAGTCCAGCCTTGAAGTAACAAATGCATGGAGTAGTTTTTAAGCATCACTCCTAGAGAGAATATTTCTAATTTTGGCAATATTCCAGAGGTGAAAAAAAGGAAACCCTGGAAACCTGTTTAATATGGGATTTGAATGACATGTCTTGGTCAAAAATAACACCAAGGTTTTTTACTTGATTACCAGAGGCCAATTAATGCCATCCAGATTAAGTGATTAAGAAGAATAAACACAACCAAATCCCTGACAAACATTTTGTCTTTTCATAGATTGCCCTTTTTTTAAAATAAAATCAGTTATATGAGTTGTAACATTTAAGTGTCAGAACAGACACAAAATTATTAAGGAACACATATGTTTCCATACCACTGCAGATGTAATAAAGGAATTTAAAAAGCCATGGAGGTTGTTAGGAAACTAACACTGATGAAGATGAACTTGTATCATTGTAAAAACGTATGCAAAAATCTGTGACTAATAGAAATAATTTTAACTGGGCAGACACAAAACAGAATGAACACAGCACAATAGCACACAGAGGGATAAATAGAGGTAAGTGTTTATAATGTTTCCAAGGTTGAGGCTGTACAGTCATCAAGCAGCAGTCATTTGACTGTCCCAAAGCTATGCTCTGCTCACTAATGATTTGACACTTCTCATCATTCTTCATTATCATGTGTTCTGTGCAAAGCCAATTACTGTGTATGATTTGTCCAAAGATATTTCAAGGCCACTACACACTACCAGTTTCCAGTCTGTCTTGTTGAGTCCAGCTTCACTTGTGACAGCAGGATTTCTGCATCATGATGGTCCTTCTGCTGCTCTGATTACTACTCACTGATTAATGATGAGCTAGAGAGGAGGATATTTTCAGATCTTGATTCCCATGTCATTCCAGCAACGAATGAAAACACAAATATTGACCTTACTGGTCTTCACTATCTAGAAAACAGAAAATTAATGTCATTGGCCAGATTCCTTTTTTTATCTGGCTTTTCACCGTTGAACTATAGCATTTGTCGTGTCATGCCGTGTCATTTCTCAGACATGGACATAGGTCACACTAAGGTCACACAGTCAAGTGTCTTTGACTTCACTTTGACTCATGAGCCAAAGCAGCCTTTCTCAAAGTCTAGACTCTGGTCTGCATCCATACTGAACAGCATATCAGTCTGGACCCAGGCCATGGTGAAGAAAATGCATGGAAAATTGACATGAAAACATGAAACATTATAGAATGTGTTGATTTTGTATTTCAAACAAGTTATAACCCTACAAGAGTACCTTTACATAGCTGTTCACAGTGAAAGATCAGAAACAAAGCACATGTCTTCTCTGCAGCTATCACTTAGCCTGTCTGTTTTGGGACCCACTCAGCACAAGCTCTGCTGTCCCTCAGACCAACACCCATCTGAGAGAGACCTGACTTCACAGCAGCATAACACTATTCTTTAGAAAATGCAACTAGCAAAGTGCCTTATTCATGAAGTAGTGTAGTGGCATGAGTTAAGCCTCTCCCCTCTAGGTCCTTACTCTGAGTACATTTAAATGCGGTACCGCGCGCGAGCTATTTTTAGAAACACAACGTCACGATGACGTCACATCACGTGGTACGCAGTAGGGCAAACTCCCAAACCGCCGCTGTTTTGCTGTGGAAGAGACGTGCGTTAGCCTAGGTTTTACTCGGTAAACGACTGCTTTTTCCAACATCTAAGACCATGGTTTATAAACATTGTTGCTATGGGACGTGCAACAGCGACTCGAGGTACGCTGATCGGCCGCATATGAAGGATGTTTTCTTCATTAATTTCCCGAAACTAAAGAGTGCCAAGGAGAAGTGTGTGCGTTGGGTACACTTGTGCGGGCGGCCTACACAACATTTCAACCCGGAAAAAGTTACCAAATTCACCTACATATGTAGCAAGCATTTTGTCGGTGGAAAGAGTGATGATAGCATATAGGCTAGCATGTTAGCAGGCGCTAACATGGTACCCTGCTACCGGGATCGCTTACTCAAAAACAAACGCCCTGAATCTCTTAAGCGAAAGATTCTGAGATGTGAACAATCGTTTTGTAGCTACCTATTGGCAAGATATACAGATTCCTGGACGTTGATTGCAAACAAACAAAAAAGGCCGACGTGAACGGAGCACGGTGGAAATCATAACAAAGGCATGAACGCCGAGCAGGGAAAAAAACAAAGCTTACCGTTGAATCAACTCGGCCCGTCTTCCGGTTTTTTTGAGCCCTCGACACTCAAGCCACCGTTTCAGCTGAAGGTTGGTGTGCTCTTCCACAGTGCGACCAGTAAACCGTGCGCCTGGGACATCGTCTTGGGTAAGTTTAATGGCTGCAAAGTCGGTCATATCGCTGGTTCTGTTGCGCTTGTAATGGCTGGTTTGTATGTGCGTTCTACGACTGTTTGCCCTACCGGTGCGGCAAAAGGGGCGTTACTCTTAAGGCCGTGACGTCACGTGCGCGGTACCGCATTCAGGGACTGCGTCCTTTGAATGCTGTATTCGTAGGCTGATTATGTCACAGTGCAGCGACACAGACAGTCCCAATTCATGAATCCTTCTAAGACTCCTTCAAATGCGGCCAACGAAAATGTCCATTCATGGTTAATCCTATACTATGATTCATTGCGGGTTGAAGAGAATTTATTAACGGGAAACAGCAATGGTGGAGGGGAGTGAAAAGCTGTGAAAAAAGTTAGGTATATTATGCTTTCTGTGGCATAAAAGTAACTTTAAAAAAGTTTTTAGGTGAAGAGTTATCAATATTAACCCAAAATATCTGCTCCATGTGTTGACAAATCGCTTGATTTTAAAAATGCTCAGACATGCTCACACTGCAGCCAGCTCTCCCCATTGGCTGACTGGGTGGTTTAGGCTCGCAATCCCAAAAGAGAATGCCTTTCCCCAGGCAAATTGATTTTAGACTTCTGCTGGCTTCAAGCTGATTTGTTTATTCGAATTTGTTGTTTTCAAGTAAATTGTAATGGTTAAATGGTCTCCAAATTGTAAAACTGTTCCACAGGGTTGTTTGGGGATAGCTCTACTTGCATTTTATTAGTTATTGATTTTTTATGTATTTGTTTATTTGTACCTGTTTTTCATAGAAACATTTATACAATAAAGATTAGTGCTAAACTGAATACTTTTGATTTAATGCTTTTTATAGTCTTAATTTTCTTCAAATCAATTTATCAACTTGTAGTATGTTTAATACTCCACAGAAACATGTTGCTTACATCTCTTTCCATGCAAAATATGGAATTAATAAAAAAGGAAAAAACTTGATGGGAAAATGTGCAGTCCTCATGGTAACTGACCCAGATGTACACTCATTTTGGAGATGGGGGAAATTGACGACGCAGATGGTAAAGTGGTGAATTGCAGCAAAACTGCATGATGATTCGTTTCAGACATTCACTTTCACTCCATATCAGACTTTAATCATATATTGACTTGATCTTAAGCATCAGTGTTGTTCAAGCTTGTGCTGGTGACACATGAATACACAAAGGGAATTTTCAAATAAATAAAATAAATATTCATAAGCCAACTTAAATCTTAAATAAAAGTCTTTACAACTTTTCATTTGAGTTGTCTACCATCATGTTCCTCTCCCCAATGATCACCAGGGTGATGTGTACCACAGATTAACACATAATATTGATAAGGTGTTAGGCAATCACTTTAAAATTTCCATAACTGCGCATGCGCAAGACCATCTTACCTTGCTCTTCCGCTCTTCAAGGGGATCGTGTGAAAAAAAATCTCCCAAATCCACTCTGGTCTTATTTTTTCTATTGAGGCCTTCCTCTTCTTCTCATAAAGATGAACGCAGTTTGCTTCTTGCTACTCTCAGCCATTTTCATAGTATACGGAGAGAGCAGCAGAGCTACAATGAACGGCTAACACCGAAGCTAACCACTAACCTAACTGGGTACATAAACACTAGAAGTGTGTATGCGCAGCCAGCAAACGGAAACAAACAAGGAATGTGTATGCACACTGGTGTTACATGACTGCGTCAGAATGATTGGCATGTAGGACAACCAATAGATAAGGCGATACACCCGGAACTTGAGGGACAGAGGGGAGTGAGAGCAGGACCAAAACTCTGACAGTGTGAGTTCTTACAGGCCTGCAGCTCCCACAGAGACTCCTTTTTCTGGGGGGGGGGGGGGGGGAGTGGGGGGGTCGACATGAAGTCACTGAGCTCAGAGGTTGAACTGGCAATGAGCTCCAACCTCCATTGACCATAATTAAAATTTTACCCACAAGATGGTGGCTGCTCCTCACAGCGAGTTCAAGAACTTGCTGAGAGCATCGGCAAATTATTAGAGGACAAGCTGGCCAACTTTACAAACACACTGGAAGTTATGACAACCTGGGTGGAAGGCAACAGTAAAAGACTGGACGAAGCTGAGGACCTAGTGTCCACACTGGAGGACCTGCTAGCTACCACTGAAAACAAGCTCTGGGAAGTTGAGGAGAAGTTACAAAGTGTCATTGAAAAAGTGGACGACATGGAAAAAAGAACAAGATGGGATAATATCAGTGTTGTTGGCTTAATGGAAGCAGCTGAAGTTGAGCAACCTGTTGCTTTCTTGAACGGTGGTTGCTGAAGATATTGAACTTGGATACTTGGAAATGCGGCATAGATCCTACAGATATAAGGAAGATGCTACAGAAGTGGGAATGTGATTTTGGGGGCCAATATATCAAAGATAACTGGCATGAACCAATAGTCTCTGCCAAAACCACATTTATAGACCCTTTTCACAGTGACGTCATGCAACTTCCGTTCTGCGGTGAAGCAGGGTATCTTTACTTCCGCTTTCTCCGCGAGCAGTGTTTTTACATAGGGAATTCACACAGTCCCTCACCAATCTACCCAAATTTCGTTTGGGAGACGTGCACAGACTGGCACAAAAGCTTTCGACCACACCAGCCTCCAAACTCGACAAAGATGACAAGTTCTTTGTGGAACAATACCTTTTCGATTATGAAGGTAAGAGCTTTGTCTTCTTAGCTCTGTTGTTAGCATAGATGCTAGGATAATGATAGCAATGCTACCAACAGGACTTTTGTCATTTATTAGTTTTCTATTTCTCCATTATATTGCTACGCTAGCTTTATTGCTATATCAGCTTATCTGTTTCACAGCTTTTAGCCAATGAGTCTCACCAGGGATATAGTTGATGTATAATGTTGAGCCTTTTTATACTTTGTTTTGGAACAGTGTCAATGCTTTTGGCCACTTGGTCACAGTTAGAGCACGCTGTCACAGCTCTATGAATAAAAATGAGGAGCCTCAATCCCTCACGTATTTTTTTTTTTTTGTGTAGTATTTTACTGAGGTCGCAGACTTTGCAGTATCCCTCAAAATTCCTATGTGGGTTCAGTGTGTTTCTCAGTCTCGTCAGTACATTTGGAGCCTCAATTAATAAAATAATTCTGCCCATTCCTGTTAAAACTGTGATAGTTTAGGACATCATAGACTGAGAAAGACGCTGTGGACCTTGCTGCCTGTTCCTGGTTCCAAGAAGTCTCTCTCCGGGCCGTCAGCTCCTGCCAACACCATCACCCTGTTCCTGTGCAGTTCTACCTCGCTGGTTACATCACCCTCCATCCCATCAAACCTTCAATAAAGACTTTCATTTTAAGTCCCGTGTGTGTGGTTCTGGGTTCATCCATAGACAAATTAGACTTAGACAACTTTATTTGTCATTATGTATGCACAGAGTGCGTACAGAACGAAATTCCGTTTGCATACAGCTTGAGAATTACAGTAAATTACAGGATAAAGTGCAGCAGTGATTTAACAGTAAACAATTGAAATGTAAACAATGCAGGAGAAAGAGACGGTGTGCGATCACAGTGTACAGGTGAGTATTTTTAAAAACCATTTGTATGTACAGAAATTAATTTCTCAGATTAATTTCCTTTCATTAACAAATTGATTTTGACAGCTCTAATAAAAAATTACGTGGTGAGCCACTGAAATTATCTTGGGAATAGCTAAATAAACTTATAACTCAATTATCTTTAAGAAAGAAAGATGTTTAATTTATTAAAGACCACTTGCAGAAACATAGGTGTCCTCGGAAGAGAAGTGCTGACTGCAGGCGTAAGTGCTGCTGCGAAGGATTTTAAAATTTGGCCCCTCGTCTCTTTTTATTGCTGTCACCCAATAGGCTCCAGTCTCAGCATCAGCCGGGAAGTCGTGAAAACTGAGATATGGAAAGTTTTTTTTGTTGTTCGAACACTGTGGGACACTGCAGTAGCAGTTTCTCTGTGATTGTGCCATGCTTGGTGGATATGATGCTGCTGAGAGATGGACACAAGGGGAGAAAAAATTGATTAATTATAATACTTTTTAAAACCTTTATTTAACCAGATAAACTCCCATTGAGATTAAGATCTCTTTTTTTAAAGGTTGATCTGACTAAGAGGTCAGCAGCACATGTCATTACTAATACAGTATAATAAAACAATTTCAGGCTTCTACTTAAAATATACAGTATTTTGCACAAAAACTAAAAAAAAAAGTTTATTAATATAAGTGCAAATAATATTATGAAGAAAATTCATTATAATACACAGAAAATTCAGAAACAGAAGTACTGTCCAATAGACCCACGGCAATTTTTTTTAGGAATGAACAAAAAGATTCAAATGGAATAAGATCTTTTTAATTCAGTGACTGCAATTATTTATAACACGTCACCATAATCAAGTAAGGGGAACAATGTAGCAGATAAATGTCTCTTTTTTCACTCCGTGAACAAGATTTATTTCTATAATAGCAAAGCTACTGTAATCATTTTATAACATCTACATCAGATTAATGACAGGTAAAGTAAGCTAACAAGCTGCTGCATGTTAGCTTTGATCTTCATGTTACTGTCCCAATCAAAGCATCTATATAACAGCAATGATCGCTACAAATACTAAGGAAAATAAAGATAGTCAATAAGATGTTGTGGATGGGCCTTCCCACAACGTAATGATTTGCACTAAGTCCTTCAAAAATTCTAAGTTCTTGGTAAGGCAGTTAAAAATATCAAACAGTAGTCAAAAAGTGAACAAAGGTAGCTGAGTCTCAGTCCAGGGTGGTTTATTGCAACAACACAAGACAACCACATGTGAGATGTGCTCCGGACAACATCATCTGACAACATACAGAAAGCGGTCGGTTTAAATACATTCTCTGGATCTTTGAGCTCCTCCTGTGAGCCACTCCTTTTTTACATAATTTCCATTGTTTTTTCCACGGATATCTTTGTTAATTTTTTACCTATCAGTGGAAACTTTTATGGGGCGTGCTTTTTTTAAAACAAGGTTACACATCACAGCTCCTCCCAATCATGGCCCCTGCTCATTTCCATATGGTTACACGTCATTACCTTTTCGGACTTGGACCTTGCATTTTGTGTGTTCATTTTGGAGTCTTTCATGTTCTGCTTTACATTGCAAATGGCTTGCCCTTTTGACCCAGAGGTTTTTCAATTTCCCCTGGTAAATTGGTAAATTCCATTGACCCCCTAATTCTTATTCTGGGCTTGTTGCATGACACACACACATGTTTCTTAGGTGAATGTTTACAGCACCCCTTATATCAATTGTGATAAGACTATATTTATTATAAGATATTCATTGTGAGATATTAATCCACTACATTCCCCCCTGTGATCCTGTAATGGGTCACAAAATAAATCACACTCTACAAATGATTGTCTATTTATCATGGCTATGAATGTCTAGAGTAAATATTACTAGTATAACAAAGGCTAATTGTAATTAATACTTAGCACATCAAAAACGTACCACGATTAATACCAACGTCTAAGATCAAAACACACTTCTACTAGTAGTAAGGGAAACACAAAACTATGATCACACAGTAAAACATAAGATTTATAGTTAAACAAAGAGGGAACCCCCCTTGGCACTCTTGTGAGGACTTTTCCCCTTGCTTACTTTTTTTATAGAAGGATTTTCAGGATTTGTTTCAGCAATGTTAATGGGCCTCAGGTTGACATATCCGTGCAGCTTGAACACCTGTTAGGACACCTCCACCCTTACCCAGGGTGCATTGGACACCCTACATCAAACGAGTTGATGTTTAAATATTAATACCAAATACTCCATCATGCCCGCTGTATCAGGCTAACCAGTCACTTAATGGTCAGTAGACCTTCATTACAACCAACATATGAGCAATCCTATCGATGCTCCCTGCACAGTATTAGTACTGTCGCATAGGTTATAGACATACATAATTATATTTATCTTTTTAAGCATGCACCATCATATTTATTATTGAAGTATACATAATCATTTCATCATTCACATCAGCTTAGTTTTCTCTTTTCTTTTTTTTTCTTTTTTTTTTATTGAAAGTTCTAAGGTTGGGGATTAGGGAAAACCACCCCCCTTGGAGGTCGATTCCCCAGTCCTTCTGTGGAAGTCCCAGGAGCTTGTCCCTGTAGCTGTGCCAGTGTCGTAGCAGCTAAACGCCACTGCAGTACTTGCCGCCTTGCTGTGTCCCGTTCTGCTGTCATTTGCAGCAGTTTTTCCTGTAAATTGACAATAGTTTGTTGAGCCTCTTGAAGTCGTCGTGTCAGATTGTCCTGTTCCTGGGTTAACTGGCATACTCTAGCCTTATATTTGGCTTTGTATGTGCTGCGGCGAATTGCGAATATGTGCTTCTTTGACGCCGGAGATAGACCTTTGACTAGCAGAGTGTAAACTCCAGTATCCATGGAGGCAATTTCAGTTTTTAGGTCCTGGGCGGTTCTGTAAAGATCCAGGGGGCTCATTAGAAACCCCTGGACGTGACTCATCTCGAGGGAGCTCAGTTGCATCTGCTGAAAAATATTAACAGTAGGCTCCAGTGCAGGATTTCCTATGGTGGTTGGACCCGTCCGTCGTCCTCGTGCCCGATGTAGATGGCCTCTCATGACCAGCTCCGTTTGGCCTTCCTTGGCCCGGTGTGGATGGAAACTCCAAGGCAGCTGTGTCCGGCAATCCTCGGTCTGCTGGGTCCTCGGGGCTGAGTGGGCTGAAGATGATCCTCAGGGCCCCTGGTGATGGTGGGTCATCCATGTGTATCTCTCCCAGGTCCACCATCCCTCCCGGTAGTGCAGCGCTAGGGCCCTCTGCTGGATCGTCTGGACGCCTATTAGGGAGACCAGTGCCTGTACCTACATATGCTTGTGTGCCTAACGACGCATGTGCGGCGTCTGTGTTTCTTCTATTTGCACGTCCCTGCCAATCCTCAGCGGGTGTGTAGTGCACATTAAAATAAGCGTCCGCCATTTTCAGCAGTCTGCATGTGGAGACATAGTATGTTATAGGTATATATCCACATGAGAGGCACATACTTTTCCTAAAAGAATTTATAAATACTTTTAGCATGCAAATTACTATTTCTAAGCTAATCTATAAATACTTGACATCCATTTAACTACATCTACAGTTGATTATAAAGACTTGGCATGCCATGTACTATATATGTAATATATATAAAAAATATGCACGTACCTGGTGGGGGTGAGAGGGGATCATGGTATTACTTTATATGTCTTGGTCTATCTGTACCTCTATTATGGGGAATTGACCAGTTACATTCACAATAAGTTTTGAGACCAACCCCCGAATGAGGGGTATGATGCAGCAGACAACTACTAATATTATCAATATTATAGTTCCTAGTATTATTCCTGCCGCTTTGAGGTATCTTGTCCACCCAAGCTTATTGAACCAATCCCAAAACCCCTTCAGCTGAGTGTTCCAGTTGGATCTCTCCACATGTTCATCTCTCATGCGCTTCATTTCTTGAAGAACACCTGTCAGGCTGCCGTTAATATCAGTATGCATAGGGATTAAAGTACAACAATCTGTCCCGATATAATCACATAGTCCCTGGTCTCCGGCCATACGGGATTCCAGTACGAACCTATGTTGTAAAACCATTAGTGATGTAGCATGTAATTGTTCTTTTATAAGGTCTACGCCCTTTATTGTAAAATTTATAAACCTTTGTTGATTGTACCATAGGAGATTTATCCACCTACTATTTCGAGCTATGTATTGCGCATTGGTAATTGTTCCGACGAATGGTATCGAGCCGACTCCTCTCCCAGATTTTATCCAATCACTTCCTATAGCAGCATGTTTCTCTGGCACCCCTAATGGGACCTGATCCCATGTAATGTATACTTCATCTGACATTTGCCAATTCTGTTTGTGCTCAGTAGGAGTGCTTCTTTTTGTACGGTTTCTCATTTCATTAGGTGTCTTGTTGCTGAGTTTTTGATTATCTACTATTAATTTTAGTTGTCCTGTAAGCATTACTGGAGCACAGATACCTTCCCACTGAGGAGGCAGTGAGGATAGTATTTGCTCAGTATTGTGACACAACCAAAAAATGTCTCCTAAAGGGACAGATCCTTGCGCCAGACTCCTTACTCGGTATTGAGCTACTGTTGTAGGTTGGAAGTCATAGATAATATTTCCTCCATCTGGCACTATTTGTTTACAACTTATATTACTTTTAAGGCTAGTTTCACATAGTTTGATGTAACTAACGTTCCCTCCTGCTGCCGGTGGGTACCACGGTATTTTATTACATTTCACCATCTCATCTGCAGTCTCCATTTTGCTAGAGGTTCTTTTGGTTACCTCTTCTAATTCTGTTCCTCGTGCTATACAAAATGGAAAGCTTAGTTTAGCCGGTTTTTGCACTACTGGAGGGAGGGAAGATGTACTCATTACTGTATTTATTGAGGAGGTTATTGCTTCGGGGCATCTTTTCCTGTCTTTTGTCCATGATGGTAAACCTGCAGCCATATGCATAACACAGTGAGCAAAACATTCTGATATGTCTGTGCAGTCGCCTATTTTACTTCCGGGTATACTCTGAAGGGTCGGTAACTGCTTAGCATTATAACAGGCTATACAATCATCTTTAGGGCGCTTTTTAGCTGTAAACATAGCTTGAACCGAAAATTGTATCCATTGTTGAAACATATTCATTTGCCATTGTGACGTTTTTAATTTATTCAGATCCCTTTTCTGTCTTTTGTTTATTAATTTTACTACTCTATGAGCTCTTTCTATCTTCATTATTTGTTTTGTTAGTATGTTTTGGCACATGTTTGTTTTGCATCTTACCGTAATGATCACCATCCCATCCCCACGGCAGTCCATGCTTTGTGGAGTTCCAAGCCAATGTTTTCCCATTGACTCGTCTCCTAAAATTTCCTCAGACATCACATAGTCATAACCTTCGGTTTGCACATGCATTAATGATTTATTCTCCCCACCGTTATTACTGATTATCCCTTGGTTAGTAGCTAGTGTTATCATTGCTAGTGCACATGTCTCTGTTTGACGCTTTACATGTGAGTGTGCATTGTTAGTGGTGAGCTTAATAAGATCCCCCCTTGTTAACCCAAACAGGGTTAACAACAGAAGAAAACTAGTCAGATTCGGAAGAAGACGCATACGAGTGACGCCCAGACGGCGATGGAGTGGGCGGACACGACCCGCTCGCCGACCCAGACGTGCCGTCCGAGGGAGTGGATAGGGAGGGAGGGGGTGGGGAAGGTGAAGGTGAGGGATGTGGAGAAGGGGAAACAATTCCAGCACTGTCTGATGAGTGATGAGAAAAAGGTTCTTCCAGTGCCTCAGAGCTGGGTGAGTCTGAGACAGACCTGCTAGGAGTCTGAGTGGCAGGAGAATCATCATTACTGCTGCCAAAGTCAGAAGGCGAATCGGAAGCAAAAGAATGAACATTATCATTCTCAGAGTCCCCTGACAGTGAAGCCCGTCGGGCTGCCAAGCGGGCTGATCGTCTCTGGCCATCAGACGACGACGGGGCTGAGGATGCATCAGTGCTCGCCCCAGGTACGACATCAGACGCCTGTGAATGTGCTATGGTAGTATGCGGAGGGAGACTTGCTGCTGCCCTTTCAGCATGCGCAGAGCCCGTCGGTCCTGGATCAAGGCCAGGTGGGTCTGGTGGACGATGACGTGTGCAGTGGTTCTTATGGAACCAGAAGGGCTTACCTTCAACTTTTAGGGCAGTGGGGGTGGTAAGAACAACTTTAAAGGGCCCTTCCCTACGAGGTTCGTTCCACTGACGTCTAAATACTCGTATGAACACTCTGTCACCGACTTGGACGTCTCTGACGTCCACTGGAATACGTGTCTCGTCTCGGTTGTGAGCTGCTTTCACCTGTTGAAATATAAGTCTGTGAATACGGGTTAGGGACCTGAGGTAGTCCCCCAGTTCACGTTCAAGTTGCGCCAGGGAAATCTCCTCCTGGGGCCCTCGCACCTGTGGGAGAGGCATAGGTCGACCTGTAAGCATTTCATGAGGAGTAAGATGGGTTAATCGGTTAGTTTGAGAACGCATTGCCATCAGTGCAATCGGCAACGCATCCACCCACGTCAGGCGGTTATTGCTATCAGCAATAATCTTTGCAATCTTGGTTTTGAGCACACCGTTGGCCCGTTCGACGGAAGCCTGTGACTGGGGATGATAAACACAACCAAACTTTTGTTTTATACACAACTGGGTGAACATCGCCTGGATGACCTGTGAAATAAAGTGAGGTCCGTTATCAGATGAAATAGTATCAGGCATACCAAACCTGGGAAACACTTCTTTACATAAAAACCTTGCTGCTGATTTGTGATCGTTTTTAGCAGTGGGGCAGGCTTCTATCCACCTGCTGAAACGACAAACAACCACAAGCATGTATCTCTTTCCCTGCACACGAGTTAACATGTCAACATAATCCATAATCAGATGACGAAAAGGGCCATCCGGCATGGGGATATGTGCTAAAGGTTGTGTGAACATTTTTCGCACATTGTACTTGGGGCAGTGTGGGCATATAGCTAATTCTCTGTCTACCATAGGTGTCAAATAAGGTGACCACCATACTGCCTGCAATTTTCGAACAACCTGAGCGCGCGAACAATGATCAGGTTCATGCATTATTCTGATAGCTGTTGGTAATAAGGACAAAGGAAGTACAAAATGTCCTCGGAAACTTCGCCACAACCCTGCATGGGGGTGTGATGTGCGTACCGCCCCCCTTTGCACCCACAATCGTTTTTCTGCTTCAGAGACGCTGTTCTGCGCCTCAATTAAAGAGGCTAAATTAGTGATGGGTTCACAGTCAGCTGCAAGAACCATTGGTCCTTGTATTGCAGGTCCTGTGGCTTCTTTGGCTGCCTCATCTGCTAAGTTATTTCCTATTGCTATAGGTGTTTTTGCTGTCTGATGGGCCGTACATTTTACTATAGCTAACGCAGATGGGAGCTGCATGGCTTGTATTAATTCCATGACAGCCTGCCCATGTGTCACCGGGGTGCCATCAGTTCGAACAAAACCTCGCTGTTTCCAGATGCTCGCGTTTATATGGCATACCCCATAACCATACGCACTGTCTGTATAAATGGTGACTCTTTTACCTGTAGCTAATTTACATGCAGCTGTTAATGCTTTTATCTCTGCCAATTGGGCAGAGCAAGGTTGGTCAAGGCTCATGGACTGAACTTTTGTATAGGTGCCGTCGGGGTCAAGCCGGACCACTCCATATCCTGCTTTGTTCCCCGTCTCACCTCTGACGCATGACCCGTCAACAAACAATGTTAGATCGGACGGGATTGGTTGATTGTATAAATCCTCCCTTATTTTCATGAAGGCGTCCGTCTCCTTGAGACAATCATGGGGCTCACCTTCTGTTGGCAAAACCATCCTAGTGGCCGGGTTGATCGTGACACAACGTTGCACGGTAAGGTCAGGTCCTGAAAGCAGAACTTCATAACCAGTGCGACGAGCTTGGGTTATCACGAAGCGTGGGCTTGTGAGCAGTGCATGTAATTGATGTGATGTATACAAGAAAATAGGGTGGCCCATAGTAATTACTGAGGCCTTTTTGTATGCAAATGCCGCTGCTGCCAAGCCTTGATAACAAGGAGGCAGGCCTTCTTCAACTCCATCTAATTTTGTACTGTAATAAGAAATTGGTTGTTTACCTGTGGGGGTGTCTTGCATCAATACTGCACATGCATACCCTTGTCGCTCTGCCACGTACAGATGAAATGGTTTGCCATAATCTGGATTGGCCAGAGCAGGAGCCGTTTGGAGATCTTGTTTTAGCAGCTGAAACGCTCCCTCTGCCTCGTCTGTCCACTGTAACTGAGCCGACTGGTGTCCTTGGCCTGCGGCTTTAATAAGTGCTCTCAATGGAGCAGATTTGATGGCGTAATCACACACCCACGGTCTGCTGTAACCTGCCATGCCAAGGAAAGACAACATGTGACCAACAGTTTGAGGTTTGGGCAATTTGGTAATGGCTTCTATTTGGGACGGTGCGATAGACCTCTTGTCCCCACTGAGTTGCCTGCCGAGGTATTCCACTGTTTGTTGACAGAATTGTAATTTTTGTTTACTTACTTTGTGTCCTCCTTCTGCCAATGCAGTCAACACCGTAATGGAGTCTTTTTCACACTGCTCTTTTGAGGCAGAACAGATCAAAATGTCATCAACATACATCAACATGGTGGATGGTAAGTCTAAGTGATTCAGATCATTTGCCAGCACACGATTAAAAATAGATGGTGAATGTACAAACCCTTGGGGTAATCGTGTGTACGTATATTGCTGACCTTTGTACGTAAATGCAAACAGATACTGGGAATCTGGATGCACAGGCACACTGAAAAATGCTGAACACAGATCTATCACAGTGAACCATTTTGTACCCGGGGGTATGTTGCTTAACAGTGTATGGGGGTCTGGTACTATCGGTATTTCTTCTGCTACAATGGCATTGATTAATCTTAGATCATGGACTAATCTATATTCATTACCGTTAGGCTTTTTGATGGGAAAAATTGGTGTGTTACAGGGGCTTACTGTCGGTTTTAGAACGCCTACAGTTTCTAATCCTGTTATAATGGGCTGTATGCCTTCTACTGCTTCATGTTTGAGGGGGTATTGTCTTTGAAAGGGTAATTTAGCATTTAATTTGGTGGTGAATTTGATGGGGTCAGCTGATTTTACTAAACCTACATCTGTTTTGCTTTTGGACCACACCTGCTCAGGAACTTGTTCTAATAGTGATGCGTGCTCCTCAGTCACCGCCATTTGTCTTTTCCCAGGCACTTTGATGTGTTCTGCTATTACTTCATCTGCTTGTGAAAATGAGATTTTGAAGAATAGTCCATCTTTTGATACACTAATCCGGTTCCATGCAGTATCGATCCATTCTGTGACTTTCTTGGCTTCTTGAATCATGGGACCCAGGTCATGCGACTCGTACTGGTCAGCAATCAGCAATGTGACATGCGGTGCTGAGTCAGTGACCTGGAACCATTCGGCAATGTCTTTTTCAGGAAACTTGACAACGGCTGCGGCTCCTTGTGGCCCAACCATTATGTCAGCATATTGGATGACAGTTGTTTTGTTGTTAATTTCTTCATCCCAGCTTTTCTCATAGTCTTCATGTTTCTGTCCTTTATCATAAAACATGGTGCAATGGAGGGGTAGGAAAGGCTCTTTAGATTCATCGTAGTGGTTCATTATCAAAGGTCTCCATGTTTCCCACTCCAATTGGAGGAAAGAAGTAGGTGACGTGAGTTTCATCCAAAATACTTGGTCTTCGGGGTCATGATTTTTCATTTGTAGGGTCATCTGTGGGCCCAGTGGCATCATGAAGGCTTTGCTGTTGTCAGTTGCTTCAAAATAAATTCCATTTGGAGTGCATTTAATCTTTGCGTTGAGCTGGCATAACACATCTCTGCCCAGCAGATTAATTGGCGTATCTGCTGAATAAAGTAGTGGTGCATACACAGTCTTTTCTCCTATAATCATGGGAACTGGCTCAGTCATGGGTATTATTTGGGTTTTCCCAGAGAAACCTACCGTTCGAATCTTTGATGCTGAGAGAGGCAGACCAATTCCACTTTTTCCTATGCAGGAGTATGCAGCACCTGTATCAATCATGAATTGATGATGGCTGTCATATATTGTGACATCAATTGTGGGTTCCGTTTGTGGGCGTTGTGTTAATACAGGTAGAATGGCCTCTCTTTCAGGTTTCTCTGGGCACCCCTATTGCCAGTACGCTTCAGGCCCTGCTGCACTGCTGGCAGGTCCTGTGGCAGGGTGCTGGGGTCCCATCCATGGATTGGTTGGGCAGTCTCTTTGCATGTGTCCGACTTGACCACATCCCCAGCACTGCAGCCTCAGCTGCTGTTGTCCCATTTCTGGACCCGCCTGGGGCATCCGCTGGTATTGTCCGTGAGGGGGCCTCCTTGGGGCTCCTTGTTGTCCTCTCCATCTTCCCCGCATGGGTGGCCCCCCTCTTCCTCTTCCAGTCATCACGTGCTGGGGACTTGTTCCCTGATTTAGATGCACATGGATAGGGGGAACCTGTTGAGTTTGGGCCCCTCCTGCAGGTGGTGCTGTTGGATACTGCATCTGCTGTGTGGGTGGAGGGATGGTGGGAGATATCACTGGGGCTTGAACGACTTCACCTCCTGCTGGTCCACTCTCAGCTGTGGGAGGGGCTGCCACTGTCAGCGCGGCTTGATGTTTGGGCTTCTCTCTGTCTCTCTTTGCTTTTGTTAATTCTCCAATTTGCAGTTGGGTCAACTTTGTGGCCAGCATCTTGCTTTGGTCTTCAAGCGCTTGTTTTTCAGCTCGGTGCATGTTTACATAATGTATGACATGCTCAGAGAACGCAGGCCAGTCCATTTTTATGAGTCCCACCACTCCATCCAGTTTGGCCTGTACTTCTTTGGGCATGGCACCTTTAACGTACATTTTAAATAGTGCCTTGGTTGATTCTTGCTCATCCCATTCACTTCCTGTCTCTGCTTTCCACATTTGTTGAAACTTGTGCAGAAACTGGGCTGGGCTCTCATCATCTTTTAGACATTCTTCTTTCAGCTTGGTTGGGTCTCTGCGTGAGGGATATTTGTTTCTCAGGGCTTCCCATACTCGGGGTCTCATATGGTTGAAGGGTAACCCATCACACCGGTGCCCGCGCATGACCCCTGGAAGCCCAGCCTCCACAAACACTTCTTTGGCTGCTGAGTGTCCTGCCATTTTTATTAGCAGTGCTTTGATGTCTCCTGCTGCCAAGTTGATGCCCCCCGTGATTTCTTCTAGCTTTTCTATCCATTTGTCGGCTCCGTCGACCAGCGGACTCAGTCTTCCTGCAAGCGTTATCATGTCCATAAATGACCATGGCATGTACCTGTCATCATTAGGTCCCTTGGAAATTAAGGGCATGATCTTAGCCTCCTGCCCCTGTGCTGCTGCACGTAGATGTGCTTGCGATCTCGTTTCCATTGCATGATTGCGGTGCTCTTCCACCTCCACATCCACCTCAAGTTCAGTTGCAAGTTGTTTTTTCACACCTGAAAGCATCGCTCTCCTTTCCGTGACCTCCCGAGGTCTTACAGCTGGGCCCTTCCCGCTCTGTCTGGTCCTGCTGACAAAATGTGGGGATATTATGTCGTTCCCATCATCCAGACGTTCAGCTGTGTCCCACAGTTCCATATTTCTTTCTCTTTCATCCTCTTCCTCTTTTTCTGCTTCTGTGAGCATAGTTTTGATGTGCTGGTCAGGGTGGTCTGCGAGGTCAATCTGGGCTGCCTCCTCCATCCGCTGTTCAACTTCCTGTCTTTGCTTCTCTTCTCGTTGCTTTCTTGCACATCTCTGTAATTCTTTTAAGTTTCCCTCATATTCCTTTACTTCTTTTCTCAGTCTTTCCACCTCCTCTTGTTCCTCTTTTTTCCGACTTTCTGCTTCCCTCTGTCTCTCCAAACGTTCCCTATGTTTCCCCCAGCTTCGGGTTAATTTAAGGCACTCCTGCAATTCCTCCAGCTCTGCAGTTGTTCTTTCTTCCACTGATTCTGACCTTTCTTTTGGATTTGATTTTCTAAGTGCCTGAGGGAGAGTCGTGGGCCATCCGACTGATGTGGGCAAATGAGCCCTAGGAGGTGTCGGTGGGCTGGAGCAGGCACTATCCTCCTCCTCATCTAACGAGCAACTTGGCATCTCTTCTTGGCTTATATTTCCCCAATTTCTCTGCTGTCTATCTCTTTTTCCTTTTTCTCCCTCCCCCTCGTTATCCATTACTAATTTTAACCTCCCTGTGATCTTACCCCTACTAATTTTATCTGTGCACACTGGGTACTGCCCTGCTGCTGTGGCATGGTAAGGTGGTGGCTTAGAACCAGTAAACTCAGGTGCTGTTGGGATTTTATTACTTTCAACTTTAAAATATCGCAAGATATCTCTCTGTTCAGCATGTTTCTGTTTCTTACGCAACTGCGTTTGGTCATTTCTTGCATCGTTATGCCGCAGCCTTTCTTCTACTTCATCATAGCATAATGGGTCAAAACTACCTTCTATAGGCCAGCGGTTTTTCCCAGATGTTATTTTATGCCATTCCATCATGCATTTTTGAATTCTGCGTTTGTTAGAAGGATGTGTTATCATTACTAATTTAGCAGGCGTCAGTTCCTTAGTCTGTTTGCTCACGTTGGTTCCCATGGCACTTAGCAGTCAGCGGACACTGTGGCCTGTGTCTATTTACTTAGGGCTGAACGATTTTGGAAATAATCTAATTATGCTTCTCCTTGCTACTGTAATTTTAATGTGATTATTTCCAATCTAATTTTACTCACATATAAACAACAAATCTACTTTGTTTCCTTGCTGTGCAGCTCAATTGTTAAAAGACTCACCGCATCTAAATTCAGAACAGCAATGATTTTGTTTTAACCTAACTATATTTTAACCTAGGTTGTAATTTTTTTACCTTTCTCTTTATTAATCGTAGGTAAAGAAAGAATGGCCTATACCTAGAGTTGTTTGTACCCAAGGACTAGTTACACCTAGAACCTTTATTGTTTCTATTAATCAGAATGTTATTCAATAGACTAGCTTTTAGTTAATTTGGACATTTAATCCTTGTTAAATTTAAGGTGCAGTCTACAGGCAAGTCTAGCTTTAAACTAATTGATCTGTATTTTTATGCTACGTATGATTATAGAGACTTCCAAATCCAGTAATAAAATTAGATTATCTCCCTGCTGCTATTGTCTTTCTTTTAGCTAACGTTTTTGTCAACACCTAATGGACACGTTTTAGTTTTATAATTGTTAGTAGCTACAAATTGTAAACTCTGTGATTTTGGAAATTACGTTTATTTTAAGACTGCTATTAATTGTCCAGCCCAGCTATTTATTAACCCTCTTAGTCCCTATTTGTCTGTTTTTTTATCGGGTCCTGCTCTTTCCAATATAGATTTTTCCTTTTTTAACTTTTTACCTTTTTCGATCTGTTATATTTCAACAATCTAGGGTTAGGGTATTTCTGTTATGCTGAACTTTTCTTGTTTTATCCTTTGTTTTATAATTTTATATTATATATATTTTACTACTATCAGTTATTATTGTTTATCATTATCTTATCTTTTTATGCTTTATTGCTTAAATTTTATTTTGTTCTATACTTTGTTTCTTTCGAATATATATCTGTATCCTTATCACTGTCAATTTATTATTTATTATTATCTTATTTCTATGTATTATTATTATAGTTCCCGTTTTTCCCTTATTTCCCTTTTTAACAATTAATCTACACTTTACATACACTAACACAGACAGACATGTATTTTAGCTCTCACCTATTGCACTTCTTGTGCGTTACTCTGCAGGTCTATATTATTCTTACAATAACTTTCCTCACTGTCTCTTACAGTGGCATACGCGTTTTTCCCAGCTTCCCGGCCCCACTTTCACGCTGGACAAGTGAGGGACGTCTCCTTCGAGCGGTACTTTATACTCTGGTCTATCGCTTAGGCCAGGTCTCTTTAATCATCAATACTTTTGCACAACTTCATAGCACACTTCCTGACTATCACTTAGTCACCAATACCCTTATTCTGCCACAAATATGAACCATACACTAAATGCATCCACTGCTCCGAGCGGCTGTCTCACCAGACTTATGTCAATCGCTTTGACCGGTCTGTCCCTACTTTTCTACCTATTATCTATTTCAGATACAAAACAGTTCTTTGCATCAATCAATACCTTACACAAAAATGCATCAGTTTTTCGTTAGCCATATATTCATGCACATATACTTTTTTCATCAATTGATACCTTAAACAAAATTGCAGCAGTTTACATTAGCCATATATTCAACACTTTAAACAAACATGCAGCCACATACAATTAGCCATACATTCAACACTTTTAAACAAACATGCAGCCACATACAATTAGCCATATATTCAACACTTTTAAACAAACATGCAGCCACATACAATTAGCCATATATTCAACACTTTTAAACAAACATGCAGCCACATACAATTAGCCATATATTCACATACACATAAAACGACAATGCAGCCACACACACACACACACACACACACACACACCTCTGGACCGCTCCCCAGCTTATTCTGTTCTTCCTTTATGTTATTTTTGTATATATTCTTCTTGTTATGTTATTGTTTTGTGTATATTACTAAATTTAGATTACTAGGTTCTTTTAGGAGGGCTTTGTGATACCTGACATCCACTAGCCACCTGCCGGAGGCCGGTTCCCCATAAATTTAGATAATTATAACAAATTAGTATCTCACCTGTATTGGTGGATTCTTAAGGGCCCTTGGGGTTCCTGGCGTCCAACGTGTGGCAGCAGTCGTCCGGGATCACGCGTCCTCCTGGCTCGGCTCGCCAAAATGTTGTGGATGGGCCTTCCCACAACGTAATGATTTGCACTAAGTCCTTCAAAAATTCTAAGTTCTTGGTAAGGCAGTTAAAAATATCAAACAGTAGTCAAAAAGTGAACAAAGGTAGCTGAGTCTCAGTCCAGGGTGGTTTATTGCAACAACACAAGACAACCACACGTGAGATGTGCTCCGGACAACATCATCTGACAACATACAGAAAGCGGTCGGTTTAAATACATTCTCTGGATCTTTGAGCTCCTCCTGTGAGCCACTCCTTTTTTACATAATTTCCATTGTTTTTTCCACGGATATCTTTGTTAATTTTTTACCTATCAGTGGAAACTTTTATGGGGCGTGCTTTTTTTAAAACAAGGTTACACATCACAGCTCCTCCCAATCATGGCCCCTGCTCATTTCCATATGGTTACACGTCATTACCTTTTCGGACTTGG
This sequence comes from Fundulus diaphanus, assembly GCA_037039145.1. Taxonomy (NCBI): domain Eukaryota; kingdom Metazoa; phylum Chordata; class Actinopteri; order Cyprinodontiformes; family Fundulidae; genus Fundulus; species Fundulus diaphanus. Next base: position 45,999,864 of record CM073137.1, on the reverse strand, counting down.
ACCTTGCATTTTGTGTGTTCATTTTGGAGTCTTTCATGTTCTGCTTTACATTGCAAATGGCTTGCCCTTTTGACCCAGAGGTTTTTCAATTTCCCCTGGTAAATTGGTAAATTCCATTGACCCCCTAATTCTTATTCTGGGCTTGTTGCATGACACACACACATGTTTCTTAGGTGAATGTTTACAGCACCCCTTATATCAATTGTGATAAGACTATATTTATTATAAGATATTCATTGTGAGATATTAATCCACTACAAAGACACGTTTAATATTGTGCTCTCAGTCTTACTTAATGAAATCACGCTGATTACTGATAGGTAAAAGTTTGGTAAGGTAAGCTAACAAGCTGCTGCATGTTACTGTCCCGATCAAAGCATCTATATAACAGCAATGATCGCTACAAATACTAAGGAAAATAAAGATAGTCAATGCGACACATTGTGGTCTCAGTCTTACCTTATGAAATCGCGCTGATTATCAGTGAAACACCTCTTCACCTCCCGAATTTTCCATGTAAAAGCATGTAGCCGGAAGTAAAGATACCCTGCTCCGCTTCAAAACGGAAGTTGAGTGACGTCATGTGAAAAGGGTCTATTTGCAACCAAATGAGAGAAATCCAATATAAGATATTGCATAGATCCCACATAACAAGATGGATAATCGGACCTCTCCCCTTTGCACCAAATGTAAATTGTTTGTTGGGACATACATTCACTGCTTTGGGGAGTCCCCATTGATTGCAAGGTTTTGGAGCAATATAGGCCAGAAATTAAGTAAAATTTTCTCAATTAAAGTTACAAAGGATTCTGGCTTCTTCATATTAAGTTTGCCTTCAAAAACACTATCTCTGAGTAGAACAGATTTTAAACTTTGTGACAAACTTCTGCTTCTGGTTAGGAGATGTATTTTAAAGTAGTGGATAAGCGATAAACCTCCAACTGTAATTAGTTTAGCGTCTTTCGTCCTCACTGTACAAAAAAATTACAGACACTATGCGCTAATCTGCGCAGGATTTTTTATTTCTGTGGCTCAGTCCTGTGAAATCGAGCAAAAGGTTACAACAAGTGGTACAGATTGTGCCAGAAACATGACGGCAGCAGCAAGACAATTCCCTTTCTAGCACATACCTTGGGTTGCACATATTTTGCAGAGAGCCATCACTGTTTTTCTGGACGGTTGTGGATTTAATAATGTACTAACAAAGTGCCGCAAGGTAGTGGGTCATTTCAGTCATAGGCCAGTGTTATAAGAATTATTATTCTGAAGTCACTATGGCCTCACACCACTCGGACATAGGAGGCCTGGAGACCTGATGTCTGTGTATAAGATCCACTGTTTGCCGAGTGCAAGGCTGAATGCTGCGTAGAATGATTATTGTCTATGATAGACTGTCTTTGTTATGTCTCAAACCAAGGCCACGGTGCAGTATTAGGGGAAGCCCGAAAAGCGAGGCAGGCAGAGACAGGGCAGACGCAGACTGCAGCGGGACCGTGGGGTGCGATTACTTTCCATCTATGTGACCTCTGCTCTGTTTCTCAATAAAAGTGCTGGAACTGTATCCACTCGACCGTCTCCTTCTTCAGTAACTCAGGGAAGTCAGTTATCTGTTCAAAACTCCCATAACAGCCAGCCAACACAGAGTAACTGTATCAGCAGCAAAGGGCACTTGGCCAGGAAAAGGAACCCCTAATTTAGGTTGTTTCCATAAGGTGGAACTCTACACTGTTTATGACCTGTCGTCTTCTCAAGAACAAAGAGACAGCGATTGCTACTCTGGCTAAACAGAGGCACAAACTGGTGTTGCTTGAAGCAGAGTGGACAAAACTGGAGAAGTTGACAACCATCCTTGAACCATGAAGGTAAATAGAAACAATGTAAGTAATTTCATAAATATTTATTGCCTTCAATTGATCACTATGATTTATCAAATAATAAAAAAAGGATTTTTATCACTGCAGACATGCGACTGAACTTCTTGGAAGTAAGACTTTTGTCTCATGTTCTGTGGTGTCACCTGCCTTCCGATACCTGGACCACATGATGAAGGTCTCTGATGAGGACTGAACTTATATAGTGAGATTTAAAACTGCCTAATGAAGGACATGTTTGAGCACAAAGCTGCACTCAACCATGAATGGCTCAAAATGGCTACAGTGCTTGACCATCGCTTTAAGGATTTAAAGTGTCTCCCAAACGAAGAGTGAGAAGGTGTATGGACAAGGTTTGAGGCCCTCCTACAAGAAGAATCCAATAAAGCTACCCAAGAGCCCAGAAATGAGCAACCAAAGACCTAAAGCCTCCAGTTATTTTTGTCAGACTCTGACTCTGATTATGTGGGACCTAACCATGCCCTGAGCCTCTACAGAGCAGAACACTCAATGAGTGAGACAGCCTGCCCACTACAATGGTGGTTAGCACATTCAGGGGCCCATCCACAGCTGTCTAACCTGGCCTTAGTAACTGGAGAAAAAGTAACCTTGGTGCTATACCAATTTTGGTTGGACTGAATAGCAAATGTTAAGCTGTTAAAAGCAATGCTTTATGCATAATTTTGTCATAGTTCTGTCATCAAATTTAGAAATGACACTTTATTTCTATTAACAGAAAATGTTAAGCTCTTAAAGGCAATAATGTAGGCCTTGTTTTATTATATTTCCTCTATTCAATGGAAGAAATGGTACTATAGTTAGTTTGTGTACTGTTTACATTTCTAAAGAAAATCTTTTTCTAAAGAAGTTACATGATTGATCAGGGGTTCCTGAAACACTAGAAAGCTTAAAATAAAAATAAATATCTTGCAATCATTGTGCCGCACAGCCCTACATGTGCTTGCCAGAGATAGTCTGACTGCCATTAGGCACAGAGATGAAATCCTCAGACCCATTGTGAGACCATATGCTGGTGCGGTTAGCCCTGGGTCCCTCCTAATGCAAGACAATGCTAGACCTCATGTGGCTCCATCCACCAATGCCACGTTGCACCACAGACTGTCCAGGTGTGGGAGGAGATCCCTCAGGAGACCATCTGCCACCTCATCAGGATCATGCCCAGGCATTGTAGGGAGGTCATACAGGCACGAGGAGGCCACACCAGTGTTGCCAACTCCTCAGTAAGGAAAGTAGCTATTGGCTGTGCTAAAAGTCGCAAGAACTCGCTGAATGACGTCATCACCTAATTTGCATAATCTGCCACATGATGTGATATGCAAGTTATTGACGCTGTGGGAGAAATAACGTTGTTAGAGAGAGACAAAAAGTGAGTAAAAACACTCAGAATATATAGAGCTACTTTTTTCTGTCCATTAATGTTTATTTAGTATTGTTTTTTATTTTTGTTTATTTTTTATTAATGTTTAATTTATTACAATACTAACCCTCCTCCTTTACCCGGGTTTGAGACCGGCAAAATATACCATAAAGAGACACTATGGCGGAGTTACAATTTTTTTAAAACTTTTTTTTAACGTTTTCTTTTTTCCCTTGTGGTCCACCAAGGAGCCTACATCACGGTAAAACATGAACATGTGGCTGTGTGAATCAAACACCGTTATTTATTTAAGATAAAATATTTCAAATTGAGTTATTTATGATCAACCTGCGCCGTCAATCCCGGCGCATGTGCGCTTTATTCGCAGTCTGGACGCTGAGGGTAAACATGCTGTGTCTCTGACTGAAGCGCTGAGAGGACTCCTACGGGAGCGGGAGAACGGAGTTGGGAGGGGGGAGGTGCCCCACGGCAGCACCTGCCGCTGGAGGACAAGAGTAGGAACGATACGTGCTTTCACGTAAGAGTCTCCAAAAGTCGCTAGATTTGTCGCTAGTCGCTAGAGGCGGAGATGAGCGGCTGAGATCTCGCGAGAGCTGTTGCGTAAGTAAAATGAAGGCGTTCATGTAATTCAAATCAAACAAGCTAAGGTAAGAACGAACCAATAACTGAAAATAATACAAAGTTAAAGCCCAAACATTTACAACTGTCTTATTTTTTACAAAGGAACAAACTGGACGAAGAGACCGTAACGAGCCTGGAGTGCTACCTGGACGAGTGTTTTGATAGCATCGTGATGGGGAAGGCCCAGAAGCCTACGGCTGCTAGCACACCGTCACTTAAGCGCACTCGTTCTAATTCCACCAGTGCGTCATCTTCATCCACTCTGTCTCCCGACAGGAACTTCAGTGACATCTTGGAATCCATCGACAAGAAGCTTACCAGCCTTGACGCGCGTCTCGCCTTGGTAGAGGTTCTATCTACATAAGGAGTTTCAGTCTCTGAGAGAATCGGTGGAGTTTAGCCAAGCCCAGCTAACAGCTATGGCCGCCGAGAATGACGCGCTGAGGGGGAAGGTTACGGAGCTGACCTTCCCCCTCATTTTCTTATTTTCGCTTTCCGGCGAAAATAAGAAAATGAAGGAATCCATTCTGGACATACAGTCGCGAAGTATGAGAGATAATCTCGTCTTTGCAGGCATCCAGGAGCAGCAGGGAGAGATAGCAGAAGAAACGGTCCGGAACTTTCTCCAGCAGAAGCTAAAAATCCCGGCGGATCAGGTAAAAAACATCACTTTTCATCGAGTCCACCGGCTCGGAGGTAAGAAACCCGACAAAACCCGTCCTCGCCCGATCATAGCTAAATTTGAGCATTATAAACAAAAAGAATTTGTTAGAAGTTGCGGCAGGGAACTGAGAGGGACAGACTTTAGTGTTAATGATCAGTTTCCTAAGGAAATCCTAGATCGCAGGCGAGTGCTGTTCCCAATCAGGAAAAAATATATGATGGACGGCGTTAAAGCCACCATATCGGTTGACAGACTTTATATTAATGGACAGTTGTTCAGGGATCAGAAGATCACCCCTTGGCTTTATTAGTTACACCACAGGTGGACTTAAAGCATGTTTCAATGACTTAAAATAAATAAATCAAATAAATAAATAAAAAAGACGCACAGATCGGTACACGGTGATAAATGAAATACACGCACAGCTCAAGAGCACGTTGGTATGGCTGTTGTTCACGGTTGGGTACACAAGGCACGGGCTATGGTTTATCCCTTTTCACACTCTCTTACTCTTTGCACTTTTTTATTTTTTTGTGTATTTCTATCTTATTTGTCTGCTTCTTTCCCGATCATCAGTCAATCACAAGCACATCATAAGATGCTACCTGGGTCTATGTATGACTATTTTCTCAAGGGCATGCACCTTCTAACTTCTCACTCACATCTATGGCGAATGTAAAGTTTGTGACATGGAATGTGCATGGGGCTGGCACCAGAGAGAAAAAAATGAAGATCATTAACCAGCTTACTAGATTAAAGGCAGATGTTGTCTTATTGCAAGAAACCCACAAATCAGCTACAAATGCAAGTGAGCTTAATTCACCTGAGTTCCCTAATGTGTTTGCGGCCTGCTATAACTCTAGACAGAGAGGTGTAGCAATCTTAATCCACAAAAACGTTGGTTTTAAAATATTAGATAAAACTATAGATCCTGAAGGTAGATACATAATAATTAAAATAGCTATCCATAACCAGAAGTTATGTATTGTCAGTATATATGGTCCAAATGTTGATGACCCCTCTTTTTTCCACCAATTCTTCCTTGCACTTTCAAAACACGGGGATTGTTCACTAATTATAGGAGGTGACTTCAACTTTGGTTTAAATAATGATATAGACAGGTTGAATAAAACAGGGGCTCAGCGTAGTTGGCAGTCAGTAAGTGTAGTCAAACAATACATGAGTGATTTTGGTCTTTGCGATGCATGGCGTTCTCTTCATCCTAATAGTAAAGAATACACTTTTTTCTCAAATGTTCACCATTCGTACTCTCGTCTGGACTACTTTCTAATAAGTAGCTCACTGCTGTCGGTTGTTTCAGAGACGGTAATTCATCCTATTGCTATCAGTGATCACGCTCCTGTTACTCTCACCTTAATTAATAAAAAAATAACCACACAAAACAAAAGCTGGAGATTTAATACATCACTGCTTAAAGATGAAGAATTTATAAAATTCATTAAAGAACAGTGGGCCTCATACTTAGAATACAATGATCAACCAGGTACATCGGCATCGATATTGTGGGAAGCTGGAAAAGCAGTGATGAGAGGTAAAATAATTTCTTTCTCATCTCATAAAAAGAAAAAAGAAAACAAAAAGATTCAGGAATTAGAAGAAAAACTTAAGTTACTAGAATCCTCTCAAGAAGAAGGAAAGTTAGGTAAAATCCGTGAAGTAAAATTAGAACTAAACCACTATATTGAGAAGCAAAATAGATTTCTAATACAAAGACTCCAAATAGAAAATTTTGAACATGGCAATAAGTCAGGAACCTTTCTAGCTAATCAGCTTAAAATAAATAAGGAGAAAACTACTATATTTGCAGTTACAGATTCAACTGGTAATACAGTAAGTGAACCGGAGTGTATAAATAATACCTTCCGCGATTTCTACAAATCTTTATACACACCACAGATAAATCCATCAGAGAAGGATATTAAGCAATTTCTGGATAAAATTACACTTCCTAAATTATCAGATAACCAAAGAATGACACTGGATTCCCCGCTGACAACAGCTGAAACCCAGGAAGCTCTTAAAAGCATGCCTAATAAAAAGGCTCCAGGTCCAGATGGATTCCCCACTGAGTTTTATAAAGAGTTCTGGAATATTCTAGCCCCAACGTTCCACAGAATGTTGCAGGAAATACAGGAAAAAGGTAGATTTCCAGCTAATATGAATTCTGCCACCATCAGCCTTCTGCTCAAGCCAGACAAAGATCCTTTGTTGCCCACTAGTTATCGTCCCATATCCTTAATTAATGTGGATATTAAGATAATCTGTAAAGCTTTTGCAAAAAAGATTAGACAAAGTAACTCCTCTCATAATACATCCAGATCAAACTGGTTTCATCAGAGGAAGGCAGTCATCCACAAATACACGCCGATTACTTAATTTAATTGATTATTCCTACAGTAAAAACATTAAAACCAATATATTGTCTTTAGACGCAGAAAAAGCTTTTGATAGAGTAAATTGGAAATTTTTATTCGCTACTCTTCATAAATTCGGTTTTGGCGATTTATTCATAAATTGGTTAAAAATTCTATACAATTCTCCAACAGCCTGTGTCAGGACAAATAATCAAATATCTTTCAGTTTTTGTCTACAGAGGGGCACCAGGCAAGGATGCCCTCTTTCTCCATCACTTTTTGCCATCTTTATAGAACCTTTAGCAGCAACAATCAGACAAACAAAAGCTGTAAAAGGTATAAAATGCAAGAAAATAGAGCATAAGATTAGTCTGTACGCGGATGATGTATTACTTTATCTCCAGCATTCAAATAATTCTCTTTTACAAGTAATTAGAATACTAGAATCTTTCTCTAAAGTATCAGATTACTCGTTAAACTGGTCTAAATCTACGGTACTGTCAATTAATTGCTCTCTCGAAAACTCCCTAGATTTACAAATGCAATCAGGAAATATTAAATATTTAGGTATTACTGTGTCGAATAAATTAACGGATTTACTTAAACTTAACCATGCCCCACTTTTAAACAGGATAGAAGAGGACCTTGAAAGATGGAAATCGCTTCCAATCACACTTATGGGTAGGGTAGCTTCAATAAAAATGATGGTCCTACCTAGAATTAATTATTTATTTTCAATGGTCCCCAATAAACCATCATCTGACTGGTTTAAATCTCTAGACTCTGCCATTTCTAAATTTCTTTGGAAAGATAAACCCCCACGTATTAGCTTAAAGACAATACAGAAGACTAAAGACAGGGGAGGATTAGATCTGCCTAACTTCCATAACTATTACTTAGCAAATAGGCTACAATGAATCTCTAAATGGTTAAAAAATAGTCTTTTAGATGAGCCTTGGTTAGATATAGAACAGGAAATGTGCAATAATATCATGATTTCAGATCTGCCGTTTATTAGCTCAAATATAAAACGGCATACATGCTTCAAAAATATCAACATTAGTTCTACTCTGACAGCATGGTGGGAGTTCCTTAAAATGACAAAGTCATCCCTTATCCCATGCAGTCATACACCTATCTGGAATAACCCTGATATCCTACAAAATAATAAAATGATAAACTTTACATACTGGAAGAATAAAGGTATTAAATATCTGGAACATCTACTTGACGGAACCGAGTTCATCCATTTTGCGAAACTAAATATGCAATATGGCATTAGTAAAAATAAATTCTTGGAATATGAACAACTTAAATCTATAATTAAAAATAAATATAAGCATATTAATGGAGGTTTACAAATCCCAACTAATATATTAGAGTTCCTAGATTTAACCCCCCCCAAACTACTGTCTAAATCATACAGGACACTGACTAAAATAGATGATTCGATATCTCTTCCTATAATGAAGTGGGAAAATGATTTATCAGGCACCTTTGAACAAAATTTCTGGGCTCAGACATGTCTAAGAACTTTCAAATTGACTAGAAACACCAACTTACAACTAATACCATACAAAATCCTTCACAGAGTACACTACACAGGACAAAGATTATTCAAGATGGGGTTGGCACAATCTAATATCTGCCCACACTGCATAGGAAATAATCCTGATAATTATTTTCATGCGTTATGGTTATGCACACCAGTCCAGAGGTTCTGGACACAGATATGTAAGGACTTATCAAAGTGCTTGAGCTATAAGATTACACCTTCCCCATCAGTTTGCTTGCTCTGTAATTTTGAGGAAAGTCCTCTGAAAAAAGAAATAGTTTACATGGTTTTCACTGCTTTATGCATCGCAAAGAAAACTATCCTCATGAATTGGAAAAGTAAACAAAATCTCAGTATCAATCAGTATAGAGATCTTTTGTTGGATCATATTAATCTAGAGACAGCATCTGCTTCCACATCTGATTGGTCTCTTTGGGCTCCTCTGATCAACACCATCACTTAGTGGAATAGGGGGCAGTGGGTTGCTTCCTGCAGGGCGCAGTGGCTGGATGGAGGGGTTCCTGGGGCCCTGGGGGCACTTGGAGTAGGGCGCCTGGTGGATCCGGCTCCGGGGTCTGTTGCCCCCATCTGGGAGGAGCTTGGGAGGCCTACAGGTGGCCTACAGCAGCCGCTTGCGGCGCTCTTTGGGAGCTGCGTGTTGACGGACGTGGGTTACTGACCTGGTAGCTGTGCTGCCGCTGGGTGGGGCCGGGGTGGGTCTGGGGTCCCTGGGGCGCCCGCCCTCAGATACTTTGTCATCTGGTGGGCTTGTGTCCGGCCCCCTGTCCCGGTCCTGGTCCGTGTCGTCTTCCGGTGCGGGTTTCGCTTGGGGGGTGGGGTGGCTCGTGCGGGCCGTCTGGCCAGGGTCCCCCCCTCTTATTTATTTATTATTATTATTGTTATTATTATTATTTATTTATTTATTTAGTTAGTTAGTTAGTTGTTTTTTTTTGGGGGGGGGGGAAGCCAGTAGGCTTGGTGGGTGGGCTGGGGGGGGTTGAGGTGTTGGTCCTGGTGGGTGGTTGGCTGGCGGGCCCTGCGGCCTCTCCCTGGCCCCCGGGTTACGGTGGTGCCACTGGCGAGGCCCCCTTCTCTGGGTGGGGCGTTCGGGGAGCGGGGGTGCCTATTGGAATCAGTAGGGGAGCTGGCTCCCTGGGATAGCTTCCCAGTCATTTGCTCCCCATCCCCGGACTCCTCCCTCTGCCTGCTCCATCACGCCTCCACACATGTAGGTCCTGGGGGAGGGGGCGTTACTGGAGGTTGCCACTTTCTGGTGATGCCCCTCTCCCCAATTTTATCATACATCTTAGACACCTTCACTTCAAACATTTTCACATCTACACTCATGTAGGCCATGGTAGGGGGGGCTGGGGGGAAGACGTCTGGGGGGGGGGGTTATGTTGTGTGAGCCTCACCTCGGACGGCTCCCTTCACCTCCTCTCCCACTTAGACATTGAGGGTTCTGGGCAGTCGCCCGGAGGGGGTGCGCTGGCAACAGCTTCCTTCCGGAAGGGGGGTGGGCTGTGCCGTGCATCCCCTTCGGCGCTCCCAGTTTTTAAACGCACTTGAGAACAACATGCAACAACACGACATCTGAGCGGGCGTAGGGAGGATCGGGGTCTTCTGCACACCCCCGTTCTCCGATGGCGGCAAGGAGTCTGGGGCCTGGAGGAGGTGCGGGCCACTGTGTCCGGGGTCTTTGGCGGGGGGCTGCGGTGCGTAGTCAGCGGCTTGCCAGGTCTGGGGCTGATGCCTCCGCTCCCCCCAGGAGGGGCGGGGGGCAGGGATGGCAAGGGTAAGGTGGGGGAGGGAGGGGGTTTATTAGGTATTTAGGGGGTGAGGGGGGCTCTGGCTGGGTGGCTCGTGCGGGTCGTGTTGGCCCGCCCTCTTTGGGGGACCCGGTCCGGGGGGCGTCTGGTCCGGGGCCGGGGGTCGGGCACAAGCAGTCGTATAGTCGATTTGGGGTGACCCCCCCCTTTGGTCAGTGTTGGATGCGAGTGTTATGTGGGAATGTGTGTACAGCGTCTTTTTATTTTTTTATTTTTTTTTTTTAAATCTGTGTGTGGTGAGTGGGGCACGAGGGAGGGATGGTGTGAATGAGTTTTCCATTTTTATTTTTTTTTCTCCCCAGGTATGGGTGTGGTCCGCTCCCTCTCCCAAAAACATCTCAAGTCTCCGCTAGGTGCGGAGCCCATCCCCCCACGTCCTGCCCTCCTCCACTTCGTTGGCGGGCGCCTTGGCCCTCTGGCGCATTGGTTGGCTTCGGGTTTGGGGCGGGTTCCCGGGCGTGCGCCGGCCCACTCCCGGCGGCCTCTTCGCGGGGCCTGGCCCCCCGGGGGGCGGCCGGCGCACGCCCGGGAACCCGCCCCAAACCCGAAGCCACCAATGCGCCAGAGGGCCAAGGCGCCCGCCAACGAAGTGGAGGAGGGCAGGACGTGGGGGGTCCTGCCCTCTTACCCTTTGGAGTGAAGACAGTCGTGAGCTACCTGCATTCATTTTGGTTTTGATGGTGTTTTTTTTCTTCCTGTTTTGATATTTTTGTGAATATAGAGAGCACTTGTATGTTGTTGTTTTTGAGAAAAATCAGTAGAATCTATTTAAAAAAAATAATTTTTCTGAATACATAATGCATTGACTACTTTCAGGATGATTTTACCCAGTATAATAAAAAAGTGTTTCTGAGCAGGATTTCCAACTATAGCTTTAATTGCTGATAAAACAGTCTTTATCATTAGGGAGGAACCTCTCATTCCTCCTGATCTCCCTCCCTCCTCAGATTGTTGGAAGCCTCAGAGGAATTTCAACATAGAACTCACTGAGACTGTCATCCGACCTTTAAAACATCAAGTTTACATTTTAACAAGCTCTTTTCATGTGGGCAACATCTTTGCTTTTGCTGCTGATTTTCACATTAAATAAACTCCTCTGTTATTTTTTTTTCACAGTTTCAATACTTTTTGGTTGCCATTTTGCCATGAAAAAAAATCAGCTGACTTATTTTAATATACATTAGCATTCATAAAGTGCCTTGCCTTGACTTAGACTTAAACAACTTTATTTGTCATTTTGTATGCACAGAGTGCGTACAGAACAAATTACATACAGCTTGAAATTACAGTAAATTACAGGATAAGGTGCAGCAGTGATTTAACAGTAAAACAATTGAAATGTAAACAATGCAGGAGAAAGAGACAGTGTGCGATCACAGTGTACAGGTGAGTATTTTTAGAAACCATTTGTATGTGCAGAAATGATTGTGCAAAGGGCATTTGTGCAACAATGCATTTTAGAAACAGAGTTCGGCAGCATTTGTAATGCTAGTTAAGGATGCAATGATGCAAATGTGCAAATATGCAAATGTGGTACAGAGTCCAGTTTATAGCTTCAGCAGTTCAACAGTCTGATGGCAACAGGGAAAAAGCTTTTGCAGAACCTGGTGGACCTGCAGCGGATGCTGCGGAGCCTCTTCCCAGAGGGCAGCAGGGAGAACAGTCCATGGTGGGGGTGTGAGGGGTCTTTTATGATGTTACAGGCTCGGGACACACAGCGCTGAGATGAAATGTCCTTAATGTAGGGAAGAGGAGCCCCGATGATCCCTTCTGCTGTCTTCACCACCCTCCTCACGTTCTTCCAGTCGGAGGCACTGCAGCCTCCACACCACACAGAGAGACAGCTGTTCAGAATGCTCTCTATCGTGCTCTCTATGGTGGTGAACCTGGGGATGCAGTCATGAGTCATCAGGGTGAACAGCAGGGGGCTCAGGACGCAGCCCTGAGGGGAGCCCGTGCTGAGGGTGATGACATCAGAGGTGTTCTGTCCGACCCGGACTGACTGAGGTCTGTTGGTGAGGAAGTCTAGCAGCCAGTTGCGAATTTAGGTATTATTGAATCTGGGTGTGTAGAGGGCAGAACATGAGGTGGAACCTGGTATGCAAACGTTCAGGTGCAGCTGTGTTCTATAAAGGAAAATAGTGTGCTGGTGAATGTGCACGTAGTTTTATAAGTCACAATTTTTTGGGGTGTATGCCATTTTCTTTTTTTTTGGTGTACATACATTTTTATTAAGGGTTCTATGCAATGTTTTAAAAAGTAGACATCTTGTGAGTATTGATCTCTGCAGAGACTTGCCCTTTAATTTTGGTGAATCACCTCCCAAATAGATTGTAGTGAGATCTCCGCCATGATACACAACAAGCAAACTTCTAAATCCAACCAAAGTCCTGATTACAGCAGAAAGGGATATTATCCAAAGTTAAAATATTGTTCTCTATGTGGAAAATCAAAGCTAGGCTTTAACATTAATTTAACAGCTTAAATTAATCAAGTATTCAGAAACCCCTTGTTGAGACACTCAAGCTACCTCGGCCTTCTTGGTGCCATCTGATGAGGATGCCCCCTGGGTGCCTTCCACTGGGGGTTTTCCAGGCATTTCCCACTGAGAGGAGAACCTGGGTAAGACCCAGAACTCACTGGAAGGACTGTGTGTCCTGTTATGCCTGGGAACACCTTGGGATCCCCCAGAATATGCTGCAGGATGTCGCTGAGGAGAGGGATGTCTGGGTTTCCCTCCTGGAACCATAACCAATCTTGGATAAGTGAAGGACGATGATTGGATAAATTTAGTGTTTAATGTTCTAGCAAACGTTCTTTGTTTTCCCTTCGTTCATCTGCAGAAGAGACATGAACCCATCTTATGTAGTTAGATTCAATTTCAATTCAATTCAACTAGGACCCATGCTGGTTCTGAGAAGGTAACAGCATCTGACCCAACAGCAGTTACTCTTGTCCTGCTATATGACTTGAGGCTGCTTTCTGCCATTGGAATTTGCCTGACTAAAGGCTTTCAAGTTTTGACAACTCTCTTCCAAACCTTACTTTAAAGTTAAGTGAGGTATTTGTAATCTAAACTTGCACACTTCTAGTGTTTATGGATCCGGTTTGCTTAGCACAGTGGTTCCCAAACTTTATTAGCCACGCACCCCCTTTTGTGTGGGTTGACACATCCCCAATCCCCCACACGTTTAACAAAAAAAACAAATGCAACAAGCTTTTATTTATAGCCATATTATATTTGTGTTTAATCATGCTCAAATGACCAGAACACACATAGTAGCAAAGAAAGAGAGAGAGAGAGAGAGAGAGAGAGAGAGAGAGAGAGAGAGAGAGAGAGAGAGAGAGAGAGAGAGAGAGAGAGAGAGAGAGAACAAACATTAACAGAGCACTGGCCTAGATAAAGCCATTATTAATCAGAGAAACAAAAAATTATTTACTGATTGTTTCACAGAGGTACATGAACATTCAAAAATGTGGGGGAGATTCAGAAGGAGTGGACAGCTGCTGGAGTCAGTGCTTCAAGATCCACCACCAAGAGACGCTTCAAAGACATGGGTTTCAACTGCCGCATACCTCGTGTCAAGCCACTGTTGACCAAGAAACAGCGCGAAAAGCGTCTCACCTGGGCTAAGGAAAAAAAGAGCTGAACTGCTGCTGAGTGGTCCAAAGTCATGTTTTCTGACGAAAGCAAATTTTGCAATTCCTTTGGAAATCGAGGTCCCAGAGTCTGGAGGAAGACAGGAGAGGCACAGGATCCACGTTGCCTGAAGTCTAGTGTAAAATTTCCACCATCAGTGATGGTTTGGGGTGCCATGTCATCTGCTGGTGTCGGTCCACTCTGTTTCCTGAGATCCAGGGTCAACGCAGCCGTCTACCAGCAAGTTTTAGAGCACTTCATGCTTCCTGCTGCTGACCTGCTCTATGGAGATGGAGATTTCAGGTTCCAACAGGACTTGGCGCCTGCACACAGCGCAAAATCTACCCGTGCCTGGTTTACGGACCATGGTATTTCTGTTCTAAATTGGCCAGCCAACTCCCCTGACCTTAGCCCCATAGAAAATCTGTGGGGTATTGTGAAAAGGAAGATGCAGAATGCCAGACCCAACAACGCAGAAGAGTTGAAGGCCACTATCAGAGCAACCTGGGCTCTCATAGCACCTGGGCAGTGCCAGAAACTCATCGACTCCATGCCACGCCGCATTAATGCAGTAATTGAGGCAAAAGGAGCTCCAAGCAAGTATTGAGTATTGTACATGCTCATATTTTTCATTTTCATACTTTTCAGTTGGCCAACATTTCTAAAAAAAATCCCTTTTTTGTATTAGCCTTAAGTAATATTCTAATTTTGTGACACACGGAATTTTGGATTTTCATTTGTTGCCACTTCAAATCATCAAAATTAAATGAAATAAACATTTGAATGCATCAGTCTGTGTGCAATGAATAAATATAATGTACAAGTTACACCTTTTGAATGCAATTACTGAAATAAATCAAGTTTTTCAAAATATTCTAATTTACTGGCTTTTACCTGTAAATGGAACGCTGGACTAGACTCAACAAAAGGCTCGAAATAATCTGGCCAGAACAAAGGAGTGAAACAGGAATAAATAGGGGAGTGAGCAGATGAACGGAGTAGAAACCAATTACAGAAAAGAGGTGGAACTAATCAAAGGAAGGAAAGTGACTGACAGATTAATAGCTCTGACTGGCTGGTGACTACCAACAGGGGAGTGACAAAAACTGATTGGGTGGAGACAGATAAGTGAGCTGGATCTTTGATAATAATAATAAAGAAAAGTGCAAAACTGAACACAAAACCCAAATCGTGATATATATATATATATATATATATATATATATATATAATTCCAAGAGTAAATTAATCTATAAATGCTCTATACTCATGTATCCCTGCAGGTGCATGGGGTTGGGCTCTGGGGGTTAGGCTATAACATTATAGAAATATATATCTATAATGTAGTTCTCTCATACCTATCAATAAGCTATGCAATTGGGGCTACCCTACAAGAACATGTGTCCTTTTGAAAGATTTTGTTTGGATAGATTTGAGACTCATGGGTTAAAAAAAATTATAATTAGACTAATAAGATTGTAGATACATAAATTGAATTAAGTAGCTTATTGAATGCTACATTTACTGTATCCACGCATAGCCATTTTCATTGTGTACAATGTTTTACTTTTTAATGATTATGGAACAAGTACAAGTTACTATGTCTCTTTATACAAGAAAAAAAGTGAACCATATCGTTTAGATGTCAGTATTTACATCCAAAAATCTATTTTAGCACATACATGACAAAACAAATGCTGATGTAAGCACTTTTTCACATAACTTAGATAACACAGATTGGGCTTCACACAGCAGTTTGCTGCCTGTGTGTTGGCAAGGGCACCAAAAGAAACTAAACACCAGATGTCTCATCTAAAAAAATCATTCACATTGAGGGAAAAATCACAGATGTGTGGCAATTCTGTAGCATGGAAACACTCAGCTGAAATGTCCAGGACCACCCCTGCAATCCAACGGGGGAAGAAAACGTATCAACCTTATGTAGGTGATTGATATAAAAATAAACTTTTGTCATGTTGCGTAAGCAGGAGATGAATTATTAAAGGCGGCTCACTGCTGTGATTTTTTTAGCCCACTACTGAGAAGAGTTCCTAATTGGCTGGGCTGTGCAGTTCTTGCTCAACAACTTCAAGATATGCTCTGAAAATGGATGATACAGCACTATATCTGCCCTGTTCTGCAATGCTTTGCAAAAGGTTGTAACAACCTTTTTCATGTTTTGTCATTTTACAACCACCAATGTCAGATTTTAGTGGGAATATATAGATGAATATACAAACACAGATGAATATAAAAAGTAGAACAAATGCTTTTAAACGTTTAAAGAATGCAAACAGTGTGGCATGCATGTATATTCAGGGCCCTTTCCTCAGAAATCTCTAAGTAAAATCCAGTGCAAATATTTGCTTTCAGAAGTCCCCTAATCAAGGAACAAAGTCCACCTATCTGTAGTTTAATTTCATTTTAAATGCAGCTGTTCTCTGAAATCCTCCAAAGTTGTTTAGAAGACAACAGAGAACATTAGAAGAACACAGGACACAGCTCAGGAAGAATATTATGCAAAAGTTTAAATAAGGGTTAGTAAGGAAACAACATTCCAAGCTTTGAACATCTCAGCGCTTTGTTTCGACCCCTCTTCTGAACATTGAAATAGTATGGCTCAACTGCAAACCTAAAAAGACAAGACTGTCAACCAGCTGGCAGGCTGGCCAAGGAAAGCATTAATCAAAGAAGTAGCCAAGATTAGCTTAGTGCCTTTGGAGGAGTTTCATGGACCCACAGCTCAGGTAGGAAATCTATCAAAAGGACTGCAACTAGTTGTGCACTCCAAAAATCTGTATTTTGTGGAGGAATGACAAGATTGTTGGATTGCTGAAAAAAGGGCTCAAGAGGTTTTTTCTGCATGCTACCGCAGAGGGGATACAGCAAACAAGTAGAAGAGGGTGTTCTGGTTAAATGAGACCAAAACTCAATTTATAAAACCCTGTGCCTGAACTGAAACCCTGGACAAACCTTTGTCAATGTAAAGTATGGTGGTGGCAGCATCATGCTGTAGGCATGCTTTCCTTCAACAAGGACAAATAAAATGGTCAGAGATTATGGGAAAATGGATGGCAGTAAATACAATGCAATCCTGGAAGACAACTTGTTAATAGATCTGGGGGCGAACTCCAAACATACAGCTGGATCTGCAACAGACTTTTTTATTCAGTATCTGGTTCAGGGCAGCAGAGGTGTCATTGTTGTTGTTACCTTTCTCCTGCAGACACCGACAGAAGGTCTTTTCCATCATCACCACGAGGAGCATTTAATGTGACTGGAGAAAAAGAAAGTCGTCAGAGCATTAACTCACCTGAGCGGTACCTGACTTGAACCTTGCTCCTCGTTGTTCCTAATTATTATTAGGCGCCCGCCATAGCATTTGCAAAGCAAATGCATGCCGGAGCCTTATACTATCCACCTAATAAGGGGTTCTTTATTATAATTAGGCGCCCGCCATAGCATTTGCATAGGAGCCTTATACTATGCACCCAATAAGGGTTTATTTATTTTTATTAGGCGCCCGCCTATGCATTGAAAATGCATGGCGGAGGCCTATTACTATCCACCTAATAAGGGGTTCTTTATTTTTATAGTTTATTTTTCTTCCGTCACCGTTAATACAGGCCGAACCGTAGGGTCTACCCCCACATACTATATATCGAAACGTTCGTCTCGAGCCCGCGATGCGGGCTTTTTGTACTTGACGCCATTTCGAGTTACGGTTGCAACAAAATTTGCAAAAAAACACCGAAAAATTGCCATTTTCAACGCTCTACTGTCTCGTCATGCTTTTACCTACGAACACCGTTTAACTTCCAGTTTGTAGATATATCTTTGAACTATTCAGAAGTGAAAACGGTATGTGGATATCTTTTATCGTTTTCTCATCACACCATTTCAAGTTACCATGGTGACAAATTTATCAAAAAAACACCAAACAACTTCAGCCTATTCGCTCAATTTTCACTCTACGTACACAAATTATACATCAAAACGTAGGTATTTTTGTCTCGATTCAGGAAATGTAACCTTCATTTGTGTAGGATTTATAGATTTTTCGCAAATCATCTCAGACCGGCAACAACCTCAAAGACAAAATTATCCAAAAAACACTGAACAACTTCAGCCTATTCACTCAATTTTCACTCTACGTACACAAATTATACATCAAAAAGTAGGTATTTTTGTCTGGATTCAGGAAATGTAACCCTCATTGGTGTAGGATTTATAGAGTTTTCTCATCACGCCATTTCAAGTTACCATGGTGACAAATTTCTCCAAAAAACACCAAACAACTTCAGCCTACTCGCTCAATTTTCACTCTACATACACAAATTATACATCACAACGTAGGTATTTTTGTCTCGATTCAGGAAATGTAACCCTCATTTGTGTAGGATTTATAGATTTTTCGCAAATCACCTCAGACCGGCAACAACCCCAAACCCTCCCCAAATTCAGTGAGTAAGCTGCAGTTGTTTGGAGTTTTGTGTGCTGCAGACAGCCAGCCAGGGCCGGTCCCAGCCATAGGCGAACTAAGGGGCCGCTTGGGCCCACCGGTGCAATGGGGGGCCCCCCAAATTTTTCTTTTTTTTCTTACAAGTAACAATTAAATTACTTCAGTTATACGCACCACCAGGCGGGCGCCTTTTTCAATTTCTCATTTAACTCTTCTTCTTACCTCCATAGATCCAGTCTGGTTCCTGCTCATTCAGTCCAGTCTCTCTCCAGTCATCTTCACTCCAGCCCTCTGAAAGTTTCATATTTCCATATCCCCTGAGACTTCCTGAGAGACCATAGGACCCTTGTTCTGTCACTTTTTGATTGACGGATGATTGATGACCCTTATCAAACCTTATCAAACCCCGCCCCTTTTAATTGACCTTTAGGTGACCCCTCCCCCACTTCCGGCCCCTCCCCCACTTTCGGAATGACCCTTATCAAACCCTTATCAAACCCTGCCCCTTTTAATTGACCTCCACATGAACCCCCCACACACACACACACATACACACACACATTTCCGCCCCCTCCTTTACCCCTATTAAATTATTATCATTATTAATATGGTATTAATTATTATTATTATTAATTTCATCATTACTTTTACTATCGTGATTATTTTATTATGTCTAATTATGTAATTCATTCTATTTATTTTTTTCATTTGTACACATTCAATTATTTAATTTATCTCATACACACTCAATCTTCATGCAGAGCTGCATACCTATCAGACGTAAACTTTGGTGAATACGATCACAAGAAAAAAAAAACTCCCTCTCGCATTGTTTGTGCAGAAATAATACGCTGAAATAGGGAATCCTTAATCGTTAATCTTTAGTCATAATATACTAAATGTATTTTACCAATTCCTTCAGCAATACAGCTGACAAGAAAATGTGTCTTCCTACACGGGTGGTTTCTCTCATACTGAGCAGACTGTTCACGGTCATCTCGGGAACAGACAGGTAAACACGGCTCCCGAGCCGTCTCCCCGAGACGTTTGAAGATTATCTTAATAAAAAAAATAAAAAAAAAATGCGCTCAGTGCATAACCCGGCATTTCACGGTCATCTCAGGAACAGACTGGTAAACGCAGCTGAGTATACATGCCCCTCCCAGAAACAGTTCTGCTATTTTCCTCAATATTACAAGGTTTGAAGATTACCTCAGTAGAATAAACAATGCGCTCAGTGAAAAACCTGGCACTTCATGGTCATCTCAGGAACAGACAGGTAAACATGGCTCCCAAGCCGTCTCCCTGAGACGTTTGAAGATTATCTCAGTAAAAACAACAATGCGCTCAGTGCATAACCCGGTATTGCAAGGTCACCTCAGGGAACAGACAGCTAGACACAGCTAAGTATACATACCCCATCCCGTCTCCCCGAGAAACGGTTTCGTTATCTACCTTAACATAACAAGAGTTTCAGATTATCTCGGTAAAAATCAATACGGTCAGTAAAAATCAATACGCCGTCAGAAAGTCACGACTCTCTCGGTAAACGCAACCCTCAGTACCAGACATGTATAAAAAAAACCTCTCCTCGCTCCCCATTCGATGCAAGACACTGGGCGAAACTACAGCATGTCACAAGCGTCTTCTTCACGGATCGTCACTAATGCTCAGAACTCCAATGACTGCTCTACACCCGCTCAACCACAACATGGGATACGTTTCTTCAGTAAGTTATCTTTTTTAATCAATATATCCTAACCCTCTGTCAGAGTTCTGTTTAGGAGATATGTTGAATACACGGTGGGGGAATCCTTTCTATGACGTCTTAGGAATCCCCTTACGCTTTTCGGCTGTATTACAATATATGTTTAATTATTTTTCAGACCTCACAGATGTGGAGCAAGAAAATTTAGTTTTAACACTATCGATCTACGGTAGGATTTACTTTCATTTTTATATATCCGTTTAAAAATACTAATACGTTGATTTAACCATTTTATTTTTATTCTTTTAGGATTTTTTGATGAGACGAGCGGTAATCCATACATGCAATATGGATCCCATCAACCTCAAAAGGAAAAACCTCGGTCAGAGAACAAACTTACACTCAAAAACCGTCCGTCCAAAAGCAAAACCCACCAGGACTTTTCCACCCCTAAACACGAACCGTTTGAAGTCATTGACCTGCTTACACCACCGCCGGTTCACCAACCTCTCTTCCTCCACTCCCCGGTAGCGAGCATTCAACCTCGCCAGCTGTTTGCAGCACCTCGAACAGCAAAACCACCCACGTTGCAAAACAACCGGGTCCAAACGGTTGTACCACAAGGAACGATTCCATCAACAAACCCAACGCTTCGTAAGTTTACTATTGTTTATAACTCTGAAACTATATATCAATTAAACTGTGCAATCAAATACAGGTTCCGTTTAAAAAGCTCTGTCTCTCTGTGCTTACAGAAGCAGGCACCCTCGCTGCAGGAGGAGACAAGGGGGAGGTAGACCCCGCAAACCCCCCTCAAACTGTTGAAGAAAACCCTGGAACCGCTTCCCAGGGTGAGTAATACAGCTTTTTTTATTAATTAATTTAATAATTAATTTATTACTTCTTTATGTACAATCTTAAAGTTTAAACGAGTTTTCTGTACGATTCAAAATCAATCTCTCTCTCTCTCTCTCTCTCTCTCTCTCTCTGTGTGCTTACAGAAGCAGGCCCCCTTGCTGCAGGAGGAGACAAGGGGAAGGTAGAGCCCGCAGACCCATCTCAAACTGATCAGTCAGAAACCTCTTCACAGGGTTAGTAATACAGTCTTAAATTATGCAATCAAATACAGGTTCCGTTTAAAAGCTCCGTCTCTCTCTCTCTCTCTGTATGTGTGTGTGTGTGTGTGTGTATGTGTGTGCGTGTTCTACCGTCTTAGTGGGGACCATCACAGGTTTTTAACCTTTCCAGTCAGGATATTTTACAAAGTATGGATATGTTAACCATTCCTTGTGTGTGTGTGTGTGTGTGTGTGTGTGTGTGTGTGTGTGTGTGTGTGTGTGTGTGTGTGTGTGTTTGTTCGAATCAGACCTACTGATACTCGGTACTGCTACTCGGCCTCTCTTCACTTTTCATCCATATGCTGTTTTTACTCATTTATTTAATTGTATTATTTTTTTTATTTAGTTATTTATATTTATTTTTAAATTTAACTTTATTTATTTTTTCCAGCACCTGATACCATCCGGAGAAGACGGTCCTTAAGAAGAAATAGTAAAAGACCCAGTCTCATTATACTAAGTTCTACCCTCGAGAAAATCCAGAGCGTAATTCCGAAACTCTTCACAAAAGTGGTTACCATTCGAAGGCTTGCAGCGGGTAAATAATTTCTTTGGCATACAATAAATAATAAAATCAATAAATCCCTGTGTCCTTCTTTGTTAAATCTCTGTATTTACAATTAGTTTATTATATCATAATGAACCATTGTTTTTTCACCTCATTTCACATATGAAATTATCTTTTTTCTACAAATAGGCTGCCGTATAATAAAATGAATAAACACCCTGCGTCCTTCTTTTCTTTATTATATCATAATGAATCAATGTATTTCACCTATTTCTATATATGAAAGCGTCCTTTTTCTACAATTAGGCTGTCGTATAATAAATCCCCATTCATATTATATTAAATATCTGTATTTACAATAAGTTCATGACATAATAAAACATTATATTTTCACCTCTTTCCACATATGAAACTACCTTTTTCTACAATTAGCTTGTAATATAATAAATTAATGTTTTATTCTTTCCTGATTATAGTTGTTCCGTTCTATTATAGAATCTGCATCGATTATTCAACAAATTCCATATTGCGGCTGCAGAGGAACCTACTACCGCCAGAGAGCTGCTGAGCTTCTGAGAACCTGCATCTTTCTCCTGCACGAAAACGCCAAGATCTCAACGCTACAGTAGAGTTAACCTTTTAAATTGTGACCTCTGTAAACATGGATAGTCAGCAAATGAGAGATGCATTGTATGAAATTGTTGAAGCTGTGAATGAACTCCGTAATCTCTCTGTACACCCTGCAACCGAATTTCTCAATCTAACCCCAAATTCCCCCGTCAGAACTCAGGGTCCAGATTTGGATCTTGAACGTTTACTATCTGTAGAACGAGCCATCGAACGATTAAACGATTCTTTCTCTCAACCATACTCGCTTGAAAATAATTCCTTAGAGTTTCAACAGCAAGTTACAAACGCTTTAAACGAAATCACACAAATGGTTAATGACCTTCAAAATCATCCTGTTCAGCATCTGCCTGGTTCTTTCAATGTAGCTCCACATTCACCGTCCAGGTTAGAACAAGCGATCCATCAATTAAACGTTTCTCTCTCTCAAACATTTAGCCCTAATTCTACAAACGCTCAGTATGAGCAACATGGTGGGAGTCTCGTAGAAAACGATGAATATAATCCCTCAGGTTCTTTGAATACTGATTTGCAAAATCCCTCATCCAACCAGCCTCAACAGCCAAGCCTCATTGCATCCGACCCCCTCACACTCGATCGAGCAAATCAACCGGGCACTAGTCATGGAGAGCGAGCTGTAAACAGCTCTGAACATACCCAACAAACTCAGAGAGAGCGAGAAGGTTTCATCCATCCATCCATTTTCCAAACCGCTTAATTCCTCATGGAGTCGCTGGTGCCTATCTCCAGCGTTCACTGGGCGAGAGGCGGGGTACACCCTGGACAGGTCGCCAGTCTGTCGCAGGGCAACACAGAGAGACAAACAACCATTCACACCTAAGGACAATTTGAAGAAGCCAATTAACCTAACAGTCATGTTTTTGGACTGTGGGAGGAAGCCGGAGTACCCGGAGAGAACCCACACATGCACAGGGAGAACATGCAAACTCCATGCAGAAAGACCCAGGGGTGTACTTGAACCCAGGACCTTCTTGCTGCAAGGCAACAGTGCTACCCACTGCGCCACTGTGCAGCCCACTGAGAGAAGGTTTCAATGTTACAGAAATAAGACATCCTTTCAACGTCATTGCCTCGCGAGCCGGTGACGCTCCCAACCCCACTGAATTATACACACAAGTGTATCATATTCTCATCGAGCTCGCAGAGTCAGCTGCTCGTTTGGCCTCTCGTAACGACATTATTCAGCTAGAATTGAGTGGGGAAGGATTTTCTCATCACGCGGTCATGTAAATGATGATCGTGATTCAATTCTGCCTGCATTTCTGGAATTTTTAGATGAGCTAACGCAGTCAAACGCGGAATTGCCGGATCCAAACAACTTAGAAATGATCATTCAGGTTGTAAGAAACCCTCATGGAGGTGTCAAACGTAAAGCCGAGAAATCATTGGACTGTGAACTGATTCGTAAAAAACGTCAATATTTGTACATCGTCGCCAATCGTTCTGACCAGCTTTGTTTTTCAATCAGTCTAGCCCATCTTTGTAACCCTGCTTTTACAGATGCCCAAGCCGTGCAGCAAGCCGTACTTTGGCAACGCACAGCGGGCCTCACAGAGCAAACCCCTGTCACTTTCAGCGACGTGCAAAAATTTGAAAAGATTGTCAACAGGGAAATCGTTGTTTTCTATAAAGACGGAAAGGAAGCATTGCTTCGTAAATTCCAGACTGACTTTTCCGATCGTTCAAATCCTCTCTTTCTGCTTCTGTTCAAAAACATTATTACGGCATTAAGAACCTGGCAGGGTTCACCGGTTCTAAGTACATTTGCAACTTCTGCTTTAACGGTTTCGAAAACATCAACAGGCATAACTGCGAGGGTCGTTGTTCAGTCTGTCTCGATCCAAAATGTACTCTGCAGCAGTACAACTCTGTACAATGCACAGATTGTAAACGAATCTGTCGTAATTCATTCTGCCTTGATAGGCATAAACAGCCCAGATTGAGACCTAACCTCAGAAAGCATGTGAGTCACTGCGAAACCACTAAATTCTGTCCTGTGTGTAAAAAGCTATATGATCTAACCACAGACGGAGACAGCAAACCTCACGATTGTTCGATAAAATGCACGGTCTGTCGTCAAAAAGTCCCCAGCGGTGTTGATTTAACGTTAAACGAGCACCGGTGTTACATTCAACCCACACTCACAGACCGTCAGCTTGGAAATAAACTGTTTTTTTACAATTTTGAAACTTTTACAGATCAAACTGGGAGACACATCCCATTCCTTGTCTACACAAAAACTTTGGCGGGAGATGTTTGGTACTCTTACGGTCTGAACTGCGTTAGGGATTTTCTGCTCCATTTTAGAAAACCTTGTTACAGAGGGTACACTTTCCTAGCTCACAACAGTCGTGGGTTTGACTCTTACTTGGTTCTGAGTGTGATGGTTGAATTGGGCATTAAACCGTACCTCATCACACAGGGAAGCAAAATACTCTGTTTTACCGAGCCTGATTACGCTCTGAAATTCATCGACAGCCTTTCATGCCTTACTATGAAACTCAGCCAAATGCCGAAAGCATTGGGCTTCACCGATCAGTCTAAAGGCTTTTTCCCTCACTTTTTCTCCTCTGAGAACACTTTAAGCTACGTGGGTCCGCTTCCTCCCCCCAGCTTCTACGCGGTAGACCGCATGAACCCCGCTGAACAGGATCGGTTTTACAGTTGGTACAACGAAGCTTGTAAACACCCCTTTGACTTTCAAAAAGAAGCTCTTTATTATTGTCAAAATGATGTGGAGATTCTTTTCAAGGGTTGTGTGAAATTCAGAGAAGAGTTCTTTAAAGAGACAAACGTGGATCCTTTAAAGTGCATCACAATTGCCTCAGCGTGCATGAATGTTTTCACATCCAATTTTCTACCTCCTAACACTCTCGCGATCCCCTCCCCGGTGGATTACCGACGACAATGTAAAACATTTTCGAACGCGTCTATTCAGTGTTTAGAATGGGTAGCTCAGGAACGAGGCATCGACATCCAGCATGCGCTCAATAAAGGTGAAAAGAAAATCGGCCCCTATTACGTCGATGGGTACGCCGAGGTTCAAGGGGTTCAAAATCGCGTTTTTTTACGGGTGTCCCACCTGCTTTACACCCAACCAGACCTGTCCTCTCAGAGGCGTTTGCTTTGAAATTTTCCACTCTGCTACCCTGGAGAAAGCCAGGTTATTGCAATCGCTTTACGGCGTAAATTTAGAGGTTATGTGGGAGCACAATTGGATCCTAATGAAGGAGTCGCACCCGGGTCTCAAAAGGTTTCTACAATGTTTCAATGCACCGGAGCCTCTTTCCCCGCGAGATGCCTTATATGGCGGCCGTACTTGTGCTCTCAGACTCCTGTACACGGCGGAGGAGGAGGAATCGGTGCATTATGTAGATTTCACCTCGTTGTACCCGTACGTGAATGCAAACTGTCCCTATCCTCTCGGCCACCCCAAAATCATTTGCAAAGATTTTGACGATCCGCGTAACTATTTCGGGTTCATCAGGGCAACTGTGTTTCCACCCCGCGGTCTGTTTTTTCCTGTTTTGCCGTACAAGACATCTACCGGTAAACTCGTCTTTACTCTCTGCCGTGCTTGCGCCGAAATGAACTACCAGGCAGGCCCATGCAGCCACTCTGACCAAGAGAGAGCGTTGACGGGGGTATGGGTAACCCTCGAATTAAACAAAGCTCTGGAACTCGGTTACACCGCCGCTGAAATCACCGAGGTTTGGCATTTTGAGAACCAGAGCAGTTCAATCTTTAAACCGTATATCCACACTTTTCTCAAGGGTAAGCAGGAAGCTTGAGGTTTCCCCGCTGAAGCTACGGATGAGGAGAGCAGGTTAAAATACGTGGCAGACTACAAACTGAACCAAGGCATCCAGCTGGATGTGGAGAAAATCGAGGTGAATCCTGCTAAAAGGCAAGTGGCTAAACTGTGTTTGAACAGTTTTTGGGGGATATTTGCACAGAGAAATGACCTGGCTCAAACTACCATTGTGAGAGAATCCGATGAGTTTTTTAACTTCCTGTTTTCAGGTAAATACGCTGTGTGCTACTTTCACTTTCTGAACAATGACATGTGTATGATTTAATGGAAATACAACAAGCGATGCATCTCTCCGCCCAATAAGGTGAATAATGTGTTTATCGCGGCGTTCACCACGGCACACGCGCAGTTGAAACTGTTCACCTGTCTCGAACCACTTCAGGAGCGCGTTTTGTACATTGACACAGACAGCCTGATCTACGTGGTTAAACCGGGTCAGACCTCCCTCAAGCTGGGGAACTATTTGGGGGATTTAACGGATGAGCTGGGAGGTGATACCATACGGGAATTTGTTTCAACAGGCCCCAAAAGCTACGCGTACCAGACAAAAAACCAGAAAAAAGTTGTGATGCGATGTAAAGGCATCACTCAGACTCAGGAATGCAGTGAGAGGGTGAATTTTGACAGTGTGAAAGAGCTGGTAGAAGGTTATCTCCAAGGGTCTACAGGGGGCGTGTTAGAAGCTCCGCAGCATACCATCAGGAGGGATAAAAGAAACTTCCAGCTTCAAAATGCTACATTTCAGAAAAAGGTCCGTGTGGTGTATGACAAGAGAAAGATTTTTCCTGACGGAGCAACTCTCCCTTTTGGTTACTAAAAAGGTTAACCGGGAACAATGTCGCTCTCCGGTGAAACACAGGAGATTGAATTTGACCCTAGATTCAAAACCCCCTTTTCATGTCTGATAGTGGGTCTGAGTGGTTGTGGAAAATCTTTTTTTTTTTTTTGCAAAATTGTAACCATGTTATGGATGTTGTACCTGTAAATATAGTCTGGATTTACACCTGTTTCCAAAGTATGTATTCTGAATTGCAGAGAATGAATAAAAAGATTAAATTCATCGAAGGACTACCTGATTCTTTTGATGATGAAAATCTGTTTCCTCCTGATCAGAATAATTTGGTTATATTGGACGATGTAATTTTCCAGGCTTCGGACCATCCAGAAGTGGTCAAGATTTTCACCCAATACCGGCATCATAAAAATATGAGCGTGATGATGTTGACTCAGAATGTGTTTCATCAAGGCAAGTACAGCCGCACCATCCGTTTAAACACTAATTATATGGTGTTGTTTAAGAACCCCAGAGATAAACTGCAGATGAATATATTAGCCCGTCAGATGTTCCCGTCAGAGAAAACGTTCTTTATGGAGAGTTTTCAAGACGCCACCAGAGAACCTCACGGGTATTTAATCGTCGATCTGACTCCGACTTGCGCAGATCGTTTCAGACTCAGAACGGGAATGCACCCTGGTAAGTGGCCGGCTGTGTATGTACCCAAGTAAATTCATTTACCATGTCGACACGCATAAAAAGGAACGCACCTCATTCAGAGCTCTGTATCATGCCACCCCACAGAAACGGAAAGACATTCTCGCTCACTGCTCTCCGGATTTTCTTAAAGCCTTGTGTGAAATAGCTCTGAATATCTTAAAAGGTAACGTTAAAGTATCTCCCGCTCAACATAAAAAACTGCAAAAGCAGAAAAAGATTATCAGACTGCTCGCGGATAAAAGAACGGGTTTAAAACGCAAGCAGCTGGCTCTGAAAAATCAAACCGGCGGGTTTATTTTACCCCTGCTAAGCGTTGTGGCCCCTTTAATCGGAGAGGTGGTTGGGGGTCTCATCAGGAGATGAGAAAATGTCTCTTAGGACGGCGCAAAAGATGTATCTCATCTCTCCGCATCAGTTCAAACGTTTGACTCCGTCAGAGCCTTCTATCAGGTACAAAGCTCTGCTGCAGAGATATCTGACTCTAATGAAACAAGGTCAGCTGGAGGAACCCAGAGTGACTTTAACTTTGCAGCGTAACCCTACCCCGGACAATAATGACGGTGAGGCGGACTCTGGCTCTGATTCTACTGCTTCTACACCCTCTCCTGCTGAATTGGATGAAACCACTAACGAAGTTCTAAAAGCTCTACCAAACAGAGATCGCAAAAACGCAGAATACATATTGAAAAAGTTGTCCCTACATGGTACTGGTTGGACGTCGAAAGGCGAATTTGTTTATCGGGATCGTGTGATGGGAGGCTCACATCTGGTCGATTTGCTGAAAAACCTTCTGCTGCCGTTTGAGGGGAAAACACAGACCCAGGAACCTGTAGGCTGGAACCATTTCATGACCGCCCTGAAGGAGCTAAACATCCCTGTCTCCTCACTCAGCAATCCACAAGCCCGGGAGCAATACAGACGCTTGACGGAAACAGGCGTATCGGAGACGAACGGAGCTAAACCTTTTGCAAAACGAAAAGGGAAGATTGTGTTATCCTCTAAATTCTCGGGATTAGAGTTTGAGCATCCAACCCCCTACAACGAACGAGTCAAGAGCAAAAGAGTCAAGAACCCTGCATGGTTGACATTTTCTCCTTAAAACTCTGTATGAAAAAAAAAACTTGAATTTGTAATAAAGATACTTTTATTGTTTGAAATTATTCATGCGTACAGTGTTTTTCTTCTAGAGCGGTTACAGTTTGTAACAATCTTTAAACATTTGTAAAGAACACGTTCCATGATTAAATGAGCACGAGGCCCTATTTTTGACACAACGCTGATATTTTTTCACAAAATCAAATACCATGACATCGTTTTTATAAACATCGTCGTCGTAGGTAGCCAATATTTCATGCATCGATAGCCCGCAGGCTTTATGACAAAGATAATAAACACAATGATGACCGCACACAAGGGATAGAGTGTCTTGAAGTTGATGATCATGGTACAATATTTTCGAGGATCTCTCCTTCAAAAATGTCACTATGCACGAGGGATAAAATTCGAAATCCGGGGGAAATCCGTAAGAGTCGAAAAAGGTGACTCCATCATTCTCCTCCAAAGTCAAAGCTAGCCAGTGTTCTCCAGGCATGTGTGAAGGATGAGTGTTGACAATAAAATACTGTACGTGCGTTTGAGTAACGGGAGCTGATCACTAGCCCAAACGCCGCAAAATAGGTCCCCCAACAGGTGATGCATCAGACTGTCGATCTCGTGGTTATTCATGTTTTAATAAAAATCCACCAAGACCTGCCTTTTTGAGTCGATTTCCAAAATTGAGTCGTAACACGCGTACACAATCAGGGTGGTCGTGTGAGGTAGCGGAACTCTGAATCTCATTTCCAGTCTCAAATTTCCGTTGCACACCGGTGAGAGAGCGTCTGCGTCCTCGCTCGGATTGAGATTAAAGACAAACAGGGAATAGCCCTCGTTAAATTCCTCACGAGCAATGCTTAAAGGAAGGTCTTTTAAATGACGACCTGTAGCGGTAAACATGTTGTAATATTCCCTGACTGAAATACCGTTGTTGAATTGGGGTTGAAACGCTTTGGCAGGGACCTGTCTGCCGTCTTTGCAGAGCGCTGAATATTCCACATCCATATGCTTAAAGTTGAAAGGTGACATGCTTCTCCTTCCAGTGAATGCCTCGTGGTTGACCATACCTAAAACAACATATTTCGGCATGGTTCCCAAAAAGAGATTCTCCTGGGTACATATCCTTGAATTTTCAGGGATAGAGTATGTTTTCACATTCACACGCGAAAGAGGATAGAGGGCGTTTCCTCTCATTAATGCTGAGGCATGCCCGAGTCGGATAGCCGGGGAGACTGAAACTTTTTTCACAAAAAGCGAAGCACCCAGAATTTTCAGTCGGAAGGTTGAATCACGCGGTCCCATGAGAGAGAAGGCGTCGCTGGCTCTGGTTAGTTTAACCCTCATGTCGACGGAATTCAAGAGGAGTCTTTCGCAGAAGAAAATATGTGCGTGAAGCGGCCCCATCAGGTGTAACTCTCTGGAATTAGTGGTGAAAGTGGCTCTCTTGTTCATTCCCGAATTTGGACCGTTGACCATAACAATAAGTCAATAGCTCCCGCCGTATCTTTGTAAAAGAGGCCTGCGCTAAATTGGCTCTTTAAAGTGTCTTCTGAGTAGTTGAGCAAAGTTTCAATCATTGCTCTGTACGGGTGAGTAGCGCTACTCTGGGAAATTAACCTATCCCCCAGAATAACGTTGCATTGACTAAACATTGTATTCAACGGGTAATTTATCAGCCCGACGGCAGCTTCGTTAGCCAGGTCACTTCCATCTGTGTTGGTGATCTTTAGACGGACGTGCAGCAAAGTAATGTTCAAATCCAAGTATTTCTCTCCATCTCCGGGGATAAAGAACTCAATAGGCCCGGTGTCTGTAATCGCTGACACTGGTAATATTTCGGTGTACAGCTTATCTTCATATATAGTTGTGTCATGGGGGCTGAAAATAAGTCGCGTTCCGCCAGCGTACATTCTGATGATTTCCGGTGTAAAAGAGCCATGTTTGATCGTTATTGAAGAATAATAATTCAGCTAAATATATCCTTGCGTGCAGCGGACTTCCTCCCTCTTGCTTTGCTCCTGCCGACTGATTTCTTCTTTTTGCGCGGCATAACTATTTGTGAACGCCCAACACGTTGCCCCGGAGGTCTCTTTCTTGCTCTTCTTGACAAAACCATAACCCCCGACCCCTCCTGGTTATTCACACCTTCGTGCGAGCCGCTTATTTTCGTCATAGCTTTACCTATGACGTCCGAGGCGATGTTTGTGGCAGCCTTTTTCAGATGCGGTTTAGCAATAGCGAAGCCGGATTTAAATAGGGGTGATACGAAACGAAATAATTTTGAAAATATGGATCCTATCCCCCGGCCGTACATAACAGGGGCGCCATAGAAACCGGGTAAAGTGCCCCCCACCTGGTTCTGGTAGTAAGGGATAAAACGGTGTGGGTCCTCTCTCAAGAAAACCATGTTTTCTTGATTGTCGTCGCTTCTTCCTCACGTTTTTAGAACGCTGCAACGTTGTCGGTGTGACTGGTTGAACAGCTATTAATGATTTTGACCGCAGTCGTGTGTTTTTATAAGCGCAATCCGTTTCACCTGAACGCTCTGCGTGAAGCAACGGGTCTGAAATGCAGTTTCACCATGCACTTTCCGTATGTAAATTTCACCGGGGTGTTTTGATCCGTTTTAATTTCTACTTGTATATTTTCAATATGTTTCTTGGCAACAGGGAGATAGTAGGGGTTATGAAAGGTTTGCGTGATAATATCTCCAAACACACCCTGGACCTGAGCAGTTCGCAAAAGGGGTGCGTATGCGTCCCCCACTATCTGCGGCGTAACGACGTCGCTGTAAAAATAGAGGTGGTAGAAACTTGCCTTATAATCTACAGGATGAGGGGCGTGCCAGTGGTCAAATTTGATCCATTCTCCGGGTTCCGCGTCGAGCATGTAGGCCAGTGGAGCGTGAAAACGTAGATGGTACTGAGCGCCGGCCTGGAAGGTGAGTATGTTTGCGAGTTTGTTAACCTTTAAATAAATATCTGAATCTATCTTTCTCAGATGAGCTTCAATCTCTTTGATAAGCTGATTCATATTACTGTAGTATCCGTTTCCAATCTGTATGCGATGGACTTGTTCCTCGCTCGCTTTCCGCCATTCAAAATAAGCATTTTCTGAGGGGACATTATGCCATGTGTGTGGATAAGAAACCTCTGTCAATGCCACTTGCCATTCTCCTTGTAAATTGATATGCTCTCCCGGCGGGATGCGAAGGCGGGTATATTACACGCCTTCGCATCCCGCCGAAAGAGCCGGGATGCGAAGGCGTGTAATATACCCGCTTCATTAACTTTTCTTCAGCCATACCTTCCCACTCACGTAGTGATGCTAAATGAAGGAAAAGATGTCTGTATTTGGGTTTTTATATATTTTATTATTAATATGCATTTATTATATCACAAACTAATTGTAGAGAAAGTTAATTTCATATTTAGAGAAAGAGATTCATTTTAATACGATGTCACAAACTAATTGGATAAAATACTACTTTAATATATCACAAACTCAATGTAAAAAAACAAAACAAAAAAAACACTCATTTTATATATCACAAACTGTAGAAAACAATCATTTCATATTTAGGGAAAGATTAATTTTAATACGATGTCACAAACTAATTGGAGAAAATACTACATTAATATATCACAAACTCAATGTAAAAAAGCACTCATTTAGTATATCACAAATTAATTGTAGAAAATGCTACTTTAATATATAAAGAGAAAGACAAGAGAAAACATACATGCATCCATACATGCAACCATCACGCAGTACCTGCCAGTACTGCGTGATGGTTTCAAGTTGATCTTTTAATTCACAGTTTTCTTGAACCAGCTGATTATACACTTCGTTGATGGGGTCATGCACCCGCTTAGATAGCGAGGGTGGAAGATTCGTCGCTTGTGAATCTGTGAATTTGTCGCTGTCCGGGGAGCCATGCTGCGGTGATGTTGAAGGAGTACTTCCTTCAACCACGTAGTTGCTCATGGTCTCAAATGCTAAAAATGCTAACGTTGAAGGGGGGCGGTATCAGGTGTTGTGAGAGGGCGGGTCTAAAAAGCCAGCGCTTTCTTGACCCCCAAAAGGTCTCTCCAGTTGTGACAGTCGCGAAACAGCGATGAAATCCGGTCTGCTATCGCAGTCATCTTATCGCGCCATGCGTCGAAGGGAATGGTTAACACTAGAATTACCAGAGAAGGGTCATTTAACATTTCTACCTTTGGAGCCCAGAGACGGGTCAACTGACCTGAAGGATTTTAATTAGCATCCTATAAGCAGTTGTGAACCGGCGCTTTTGTTCTGTAAATAAGGCCATTACTGGTGCACCAAAGGAAGGGGGAAGCTTAACTCCCTACTAACTGTCTAGTTAGTTCTATTCAGTATATTGTATTTTATAATATAAAGATTATATATATTATATTTAGCTTAGTTTTATTTTAGCAAAAAAGCACAATTAATTAATTTTAATATTTTAAATGGAGATATATTTTACAGTCAGGTACAGCTTTGAGCAATGACCAGAAGTATTTGTGTCTAAGTCAAGAGGACTGAAATTCCAGCATGAGAAATATACAAAAGAACAACAGTTATTTGTTTGAATGCTTTTTATTTTTGTCATTAAAAACAATACAAAAAATACAAGAAATAAAACAATTCCACACATATTTACACTAGGCACAGTGGGGGGCTGCGTGTGTGTGAGTGGCATGTCCTTGTGTGACTGGCATTTCAGCACTCACTCAGCAGTCTGTCTGTACTGTCGGAACATACCTGGCACTGCCAGGGTATGACCCTGGTGCATTTGCCACATGTGTATTTGTAGCAGTCAACGCATCTCACAGTTGCACAATTGTTCCTGCATCGATGGTTGACCTGACACTTTGCCCTTTTGCCTGAGCTGGGTGTGGAAGGTTGTTGCCGAATCAGCTTCTCCTTGTGTGCCTTCTTCTCACTCACATGAGAGTTACCCAACTCTTTGGCAAGCTCAACTAGGAAGTCCACCCGTCTCTCCTGCACCCCAATGCATGCCTGATAAAGCACATGTGCATTCAGTGCTGCCATGTCAATCATGTTGTAGAACACGGCAACTGGCAATCTCCGTGTTCCTGCACGCACGCTGTACTCCCGCACCATTTGGTCCATCACATCCACACCGCACTTTGTTTTGTTATATTGTGTGACCGTGTTTGGCTTCCTTTTGGTGGTATCCTCAGTCTCAACCACGCTGTGCATGCTGCTGAGAACGTAAACGGCCTTCTTCCGTTTGGGCGCATACACCGTCAGCGTGGCACCAGTGTTTGAAAACACCTGAGTGGTGAATTCAGTGCGATCCATCTGTCTAGCGGATTGAGGAATTTCCCGTCGTCTCTTGTTGACTGTGCCAAGGATAGTGGTTTTCTGGCTAAGCAGTCGTTGTGCAAGTGACAGTGATGTAAAGAAATTGTCTGTGGTTACAGTTCTGCCCTTGTCCATGAACGGTTCCATCAGCCTCATCACTACAGTCTCGGACAGTCTCTCCCCACTGGGACGACTGGGGTCCTTGCCAAGATATGGGAAGACATTACAGATGTACTTTGATTTCAAGTCGCAAGCCACCCAAAACTTGATGCCAAACTTGTCCGGTTTTGTTGCAATGTATTGCAGGAAACAGCAGCGAGTCTTTGATGGAAAAAGTTATTCATCAATAGTGATGTGTCGACCAGGGTTGTAGGATGCGATGCAGTTAGTGACAAATGATCCCCAAACATCGGAGATTGCAGCAAACTTATCGGTCTCCGCTCGCTCACTGCGTGTAAACATGTCATCAAAGCGTAGGTGTCGCATGATGTCTTGGAAGCGGTTTCGGGCCATAGTTTCAATGATCCTTGGGTTTCCCAGGTTTGCTGACCAGCTGTCACATAGTGATGGAACCTTGGTCACCCCCGCAAGATAATGACTGAAATAAATGCCATTAGTTCTGGGAGATCCATGAACCAATCCAGCTGCTCCGTGTGACGTGCATGTTGAGTAGTCCATTCTCGAATGCTACGAAGCATGTCAAGAGTGATAAAACAGAGGAAGCTCTGAAGGCGACTCCAGATACTTCGTCTGGCCTTAGCGCTTGGCTCTCCATCTGTGGCGTACGGTTCTATTGGAGTGAAATGGAGATGTGTCCCCACTTGTTCTTCACGCCACACTGTGCCATCTTTCGCGGTCTCTGACGGCTCACTCCCCAAACGAGCTCTCTTTTTTGGTAGAGGGAGAGTCTCCTCATCTGCAAGATAAACAATTTCAAATTAACTTTTGGTTTGGTTCTAAATAAAAAAAATAGTCAGGAAAATAAAATAGGTAGGTTGAGAAATCTAACCTGAAGACAGCTCAGAGTCCGAATCCGGTTGAAGGTCTATATCTTCTCCATCTGAATCACAAGGGCTGGCACTGCTCAGAATCAGTTCCAATGCCTCCTGAGCAGTGAACCTCTTCTGCATTTTGTTTCTTGTGAACTAAATAGATGAAGCAGTCACCTATTTATCCTCCACAGCACAAAAGGTTGCATGCAAATTTGCATGTGCAAAGTCTCCCAGATCTCTTTTGCTACACCTTTTGCATGATTTTTTTGAGGTGGAGCAACACAATTTGGTTAGTTTTCTACTGTAGAGCTGCCTCCATCATAGATCGCACCCACCCCCAACATGGACTATTCGCACGTACCTTCTGGCCTGACAGTACAGAAGTGTGGAATGCTTTTGTGAGTTCGGCTCTCCTCCCCCCCTGCTGATTCCTCAGGCAATGGCCACATTTACAATTGAACAAGGGATGCTAATTTGAGCCACCAGAGTCGTCAGTTTAGACTCAGGGTCTTTTGACCCTCTTCCGGGACTTCAGGGGGGGAGGTCGAAAACCCTGGTAATGCTAGTGTTAACAAGGGTCTAAACACGCCGCAGTTTGCATTATAATAGTCGAGCACAAAGATAACCGGGGTTGTTTTATCTTGAGCTTGTCTCAGAGTTGCGCGGAAAAACCATCGACCGGTAACCCCCGTCTTTGATTGCCATGTGGCTGAGAAGATCCTATTTGTTGAATCTGTGTCAGTTTCGTTCAGGTGGGTCAGCGCCCGCTTGCAACGTTTAGTGGCGGGTGAATCCATGATTCCGTCCTTGGTTTCCTGATGACCTCGCTTGCAGCGTTTAGCGGTAGGTGAATCCTTGGTTCCATCCTCGGTTTCTTGATGAGTCGGCTTGCAGCGTTTAGTTGTGGGTGAATCCATGATTCTGTCCTCGGTTTCTTGATGACTCCGCTTGCAGCGCTTAGCGGCGGGTGAATCAATGGTTACGTCCTTAGTTTCTTGATGACCTCGCTTGCAGCGTTTAGCGGTAGGTGAATCCTTGGTTCCGTCCTCGGTTTCTAGATTCACAACGGGGTATGTCGCGTACGTGTCTTCGGGGCCTGCGTCGTACGTGTCTTCGGGGTTTAGTTTGCGGAGCATGACGAGTCTCAGAACAGCCCAATCGTTTGACGTTAACGTGCACAAGGAGTGGATAGTTTGCAGCTTGTCGGCTCCTTCATCCAGCTGATATAGACACATTTCGCCGGTTTCGTACTTGAAGAGGTATCCCCATTTACCGCGAGCTCCATAGGGTTCCAAAGACCATTCTTCTTGCAGAGGTAGGGTCGGAGGCATCTGAGTTCTGCATAGAGACAGCGTAGCCTTGCGAGGGGTCTGCTGAGCTTGCCAAACACCGTCCTCATAGTTGTAGGTCGTGACGGGTGTGTTGGAAATGATAGATTCAAGCTTGCTTGTTTCGAACGCCATGTTGAAAAGGATTCAATCACTATCCAGGCTTGAGAAAAGGGCCTTATATTATGAGTGCGGCGACCGGGGGCGGGGTGAAGTACGGGTGGGTGTGAACTCCAGGGGTGGGGGAGGGGTCCGGAAATGGGGGAGGGGGGGTTCATGTGGAGGTCAATTAAAAGGGGCGGGGTTTGATAAGGTTTGATAAGGGTCATCAATCATCCGTCAATCAAAAAGTGACAGAACATGGGTCCTATGGTCTCTTTCCTGGAACTTCGGTCAACCTGAAGCTCCTCCTAGCTGGCTGGCATCCTGCTGAACTGTCCACCTTCCAACGAAGAACTTTCCCCCAGACCTGCAACCGCACCTTGTTCTGCCACTGATCACCACTGCCATACTAACTTCCCCTGGTTTTTCACTCTACAACCAACCTCATGAATCAGCCTCAGTGAGTTAATATATCTGTCAAAAAAGTGTTCTTTTGGTTCAACTACCTTTGTTGGCAGGCAAATGCCTCCCTTGTTTAGATCATAGTCAAAGCCCAAATCTAAATCCACTTTGGAAAGGCCTGACAATAACCGTTCACATTTGCTTTACTAAGCTTGAGCTGCTGAGCAAATTATGTTTTGTGCTAGTTTCTAGCATAAAATCCCAGTAACATACAGTGACGTTTGTGGTCATAACAGTACAATATGTGAAGAGGTTTAAGGGTCACCTGGACGGTAGGCGGACAAAGAAAGAGTTCAATCTAAAACAGATTCCTTTTGTTTTCTGTTTCATAACCTCTTAAACTGTTGCTATTACATTCTTAAAATTGTTCTTGTAATTAATTCAAAAGTTGGTTACAAAGGTGTGTTGTTAGTTCATTTTCTATCTACCTTCTTTAAATGTCACCAAAATGTGGGAAGAATAAAAAAAAAATTCCATTTTCATTTGCAGATAAACGGAACCCAACATGACTCATGAGAGGCAGCAGAACTGTAATGCGTTGAATGACCACCTTTAATGCATTTTCTGGTATTTTATTTATTGTCTAGATTCTTTTTATAAATAAAAAATGTCTTCCAGGGACTGGTAGATCCCAGCAGAATAAATGTTTACAGTCATTTTTCATTCAGTCGTAATTCAAGAAGTTCCCTGTTGTATAGAATCGCTCAGAACATCTTTGCAATCATACGTTTCAGCAGTCTGGCTGAATGCTGAAGTGTAGTGTGGTCTAGTCTCTGCCGGCTCCTTATCAGGCGCTCACAATCAATTATCCTAACAGGGAAACCTGAATCACGTTCAGATGTCAGTCATACACGGCCCAAAATGGCTCACACAACGACAGCCTGGGTCGATCGATTCAGCTGATCTCACAGTTTAGAGTCTCCTTCTACTGTCTGAGTTTATGAGTAAATTCACTCTTTGTGTTTTTTACAAACTTTTCTCACACTTTCACTTGTACATATAGATTTGTTGTACTCAATCATCTAAATCTAGAGACTTTTAAACTGGTATTTTTGGTTGAAATCTCATGACAAAATATTCCCCTAACTGTTTGAAAGCAACTGATTTCAGCCCCTGTCTCACAGCCGCCTCCTTATTCCTCCAGTTTTCTTTTATACCGCCCTCTGGATGGATCTGCATTGGACTCATTTCGGCTCATACACTGCAAATATTTTTGCAACAATAAGGGGATTCTGTATGAGCTGTGAGGCAAATCTTGGCATATTTCAGCATAGTGTGCCATGTGGCCTTAAAATAACTTAAGGGAGCTGAACACACGTAGGATAGAGGAGGGAATGTCAAGAGAAAAACATAAATATCTCAAGCAGAAGAACAGCGTCTAAAACTCATGTCCATAGAAAATGATAAGAAAATTCTAACAAAGCTCCACCACAGGACTTGAAATGCATCATCCTTCAGATGATCAACTACCAACTTTCAAGTTAATGGCTGTTTTGGAAAAAACGTTCTTGCATATAAAATATTCCAAAATTTCCATGTCAAAGTTCTAATCTTTCCAATAGACAGTTTTCTGCATTTCCTCCATCAGACATTTGGTTCACCTAATTGTGTTTATAGTAATTCTTTTTGTTGTTTTTTAATAATCATGAAACATAGGGCTGCATGATTTGGCAATTGTAAGGAGTATAGACCAGTTCACGCGTGACGTCACGCTACATCCGGGTCCCGCTGGTTGGCAAAAGCGGCACTGTTCTCGCTAAACAACATTACAAAACGGGTGAAATACAGCGTGATTTTAGTTCGTTTACTTTCGAAATATAAGCAATGCCTGTGAGTTGTTGTGCTCCCGGTTGCACACAGAGGCATTCCAAGTCGTCCGATGTTCGTTTCTTTCGTATACCAAAGGATAATGAAAGAAGAAAGAAATGGATCGTTGCTATGAAAAGGATGCAGGCCGACAATCACAAACGTGTTTGGGAGCCGTCTAACTACGACAGAATTTGCAGTCTGCACTTCATCTCCGGTAAATATAACTTAATTTAGCAATAGTCATTGTTCTACTTAAGTAATTATATAAATAAAAAATTGGGGTATATATTTAAGTAAGTAGTGGATGACCGATTTCAATCAATGTGGATGAATGAATGTGAATGTTTGTGTGTGTGTAGTGTGTGGGAGGGAGGTTTTTGCGTTGGTACATTATCTGTGTAAATGTATCCTGTGCTGTGATTTATGTTGATTTAAAAAAAAAAGTATTCAGATGTGAGATTTATACTGTCTTGTTCAATATTTTAGGTGAGCCTTCAACAGACATAAACCATCCCGACTTTCAGCCCACTATTTACAACTTTACACCAGTGACCAAGTCAACTCCAAAATCGTTGGAAAGGTTCGAGCGGGTGGCCAAACGGCGAAGAACATTGGTATTAACACCCAATCAAACGAAGGAAATTGTACCGCACAGCCATCAGGAACAAACAGCCGCCCAGGCCTTGTTGGATTTGGCACATTATACCCCATCGTACAAAGATTCAGGTAGGCAAGTTATTAATGTTAATAATATTATGGTACCTAAACTAAAGAACACAAGTTGTAAAGAGTTAATTATTTACATTGTAACAATGTTGTATTGTTGTTGTTCAGTGCAGAATTTATTGAACTTATTAAAGAGGATATACTACATTATTTGTCCAATTCTGCAATCTTTGACTTTAAAATTTATTTCTTCAAATGATGGTTGTTTAACTGTAAAATGAAACTGTAAGGCTTTGAGCTGTACTTAAAAAAGAAAATTTATGCATTTCAGGAACAGATCCTGACCCTGACCCTCTTCAGCAGCAGTATGATCAGCTAAAAAGGGATTATGCAGGACTTCAACAGGACTACCAACGTGTTGTGGATGAAAATCGGAGTCTCAAGGCCGAACGTGAAGCAAGTTGGTTTACCTACACAAATCTCAACAACTCAGTGACAAAAGCATTGACAGGACTTCCTAATGTGGACTTATTCCAGTGGTTGATGTCCCTTGTGTGTCTTTATCTGAAACCAGTCGGTACATTGTGTTCTGGTGACATTCTTCTGCTGGTTTTAATGAAACTGAAACTTGGCTGTACCAACAAAGACTTGGCAATACGGTTTAAGGTTGGCCAGACCCAGGTGTCTGCCATCTTGAATAGCGCCATACCCATAATAGCTAAAAAACTGGAATTCCTCATACGGTGGCCAACGAAAGGTGAGGTGCTGAAAAATATGCCAAAGGTGTTCAGGCAGCACTACAGGAGAGCTAGAGTAATTATTGACTGTAGTGAGATTTTCATTCAGCGACCTGTGAATTTGAGTGCCCGTGCAAAGACATGGTCCAACTACAAGCATCATAACACAGCAAAATTCTTGATTGGCATCACCCCTAGTGGAACGGTTAGTTTTGTTTCTTCCAACTGGGGTGGACGAGTTTCCGATAAAGAACTGACCAAACAATCCGGGTTCTATGATAAACTTGAGCCTGGTGATTTGGTGTTGGCAGATAGAGGATTTCTAATTGCAGAAGAACTGGCTGCTCATGGGGCAACATTAGCCATGCCTCCATTTGCCAAGGGAAAGCAACAATTCTCGCAAAAAGAAGTGGAAGAGGCCAGGCGCTTATCAAAGCTGAGGATTCATGTTGAACGAGCAATTGAGCGTGTAAAACGATTTGGAATTTTGAAAAATGTGGTGCCAATAACACTGTCTCGTCATATTGATTCTATACTGATCATATGTTGTGCAATAACAAATGTTTTGCCTAAACTGTTGAAGTGACGCTTAAAAAAAAAAAAAAAAAAAGGGACACAAGCTGCTGTCAACAGTTTTGTTTTTGGTAATGTTATCATAAAGATCCCACTAGGGGGTGTATTGAGTGGTTTGTGTACATAGATTTATGTATGACAAATGTATTTATGTATTCTTTTGTACAAAAATGTTTATCTACCAACTGAAAACAGAATACATCTGAATAAATACAATCACAAAACGTTTTACTGTTGCTTTTAGTTACATTTATTTCTTAACTTTCCAACAACATAGAATCAACTAAATCTCAACTTGTAAACTTCTGCTGGATGATGACTGGCACAAGTTCATCTACTGCAAAAGACATACATTTTGAAACCAGTTCCTGTACAAAAGCTTGATCATATTTTATTGTTTGCACATGAACACCTCTGTGTGTAAACACAACAAAGTCACAGAACAGTTTTTTACAAACATACATCTGAAATTGAACTTGGGTGTAGTGGCGGTGGGTCTGTTTTAACACAAGTGAGTCTTTTTCTAAATAAAATGTTTTGTCAACCTCGGGAATGTCTTTCACACACAGATCCTTATGTTTGAAAGAACATTTTATTTCAACGAGTCCATCGCCATGACATACACATGAGCGAATGCCATCGGGAGTGGCAGCAAACAAGGGAAACCGTTGGTCAACAACCAGGCCCGTTTCACACAAACCAAACTGTTCATGCCTGTCTTTCATCCCTTCGCTGTACAGCTGCTTGGCTTGGTCTTCATATTTCCGGCCAAACGCCACTGCTTCAACACTCGACAAGTCAATATGTGAGCGGTTCATCACCCGATTAAACAATGTTTCTCGTGATGTTGTGTCCTGCAACGTAATCCTAGATTTCTCTTCAATACAGTTGCCAAACTTACCCAGAGCCACAGCTCTGTTGATCCAGCCATCCCCTTAGCTCTTAGCAGTAATGATTTTATGGGATTCTTCATAAATAAAATTAATTCCATTAAAAATAAAATAATTGGCATCCTCCCAAACATGATTACCTCGTCCTCAGTAAGTGAGGCAGCATTGGAGGAATCCTTAGAACCTGCGCAGTGTCTGAACTGTTTAAAAGCAGTAGAGCTTTCTGAGCTATCTAAAATTTTAGCTTCATCTAAACCTTCTACCTGTATGTTAGACCCAATCCCAACCAAGTTGTTTAAGGAGGTATTCCCTCTGATCAGTGGTCCTATTTTAGACATGATTAATCTATCCTTAGTAAATGGATATGTACCAAAGGCTTTTAAAGTAGCTGTTATTAAACCTTTACTTAAGAAACCTTCTCTTGATCAAGATGAGCTAGTAAACTACAGACCTATATCTAATCTTCTTTTCTTATCTAAAATTCTTGAGAAAGTAGTTGCTAATCAACTTTGTGAACATTTACAAAGTAATGACCTACTTGAGGAGTTTCAGTCAGGCTTTAGAGCTCATCATAGCACTGAAACAGCTCTGGTGAAGGTCACCAATGATATTCTCATGGCCTCAGATAATGGACTTGTGTCTGTACTTGTCCTGTTAGATCTCAGTGCTGCATTTGACACAGTTGATCACAATATTCTCCTACAAAGACTTGAGCATACTGTAGGGATTAAGGGGAAAGCATTAGGCTGGTTTAAATCTTATCTGTCGGACAGATTCCAGTTTGTTCATGTTAATAATAAATCTTCTTCAAACTCTAGGGTCACCTGTGGAGTACCACAGAGTTCAGTCCTTGGACCAATTCTATTTACTATATATATGCTTCCGGTTGGCAAAATTATCAGACAGCATGGGATTAATTTCCACTGTTATGCTGATGACACTCAGCTATATTTATCCATAAATCCTGATGAATCCAATCAGTTACTTCGACTGCAGTCATGTCTTGATGACATCAAAAGCTGGATGACTTTAAATTTCCTGCATTTAAATTCTGACAAGACAGAAGTTGTAATCTTTGGGCCAGAGTCCTCAAAAAATAAACTTCTTAATCAATCACTGAATGTGGATGGCATTAACTTGGCCTCTGGTAATAAAGTTAAAAATCTTGGTGTTGTTTTCGACCAAGACATGTCATTTAAATCCCATATTAAACAGGTTTCCAGAGTTTCCTTTTTTCACCTCCGGAATATCGCCAAAATTAGAAACATTCTGTCCAGGGGTGATGCTGAAAAACTAGTGCATGCATTTGTTACTTCAAGGCTGGACTATTGTAATTCTTTACTATCAGGAAGTCCACAAAATGCAGTTCGAAGTCTTCAGCTGATCCAAAATGCTGCGGCAAGAGTTCTGATGAAAATCAACAAGAGGGATCATATTTCTCCAATTTTAGCTTCCCTTCATTGGCTTCCTGTTAAATCAAGAATAGAATTTAAAATTCTTCTTCTAACGTATAAAGCCCTTAATAATCAAGCTCCATCATATATCAGAGCTCTGATTACCCCGTATGTTCCTAACAGAGCACTTCGCTCTCAGACTGCAGGTCTGCTGGTGGTTCCTAGAGTCTCTAAAAGTAGAATGCGAGGCAGATCCTTTAGCTATCAGGCTCCTCTCCTGTGGAACCAACTCCCAGTTTTGGTCCGTGAAGCAGACACCCTGTCTACTTTTAAGACTAATCTTAAAACCTTCCTTTTTGACAAAGCTTATAACTAGAGTGGCTCATGTTACTCTGAGCTACCTTTATAGTTTTGCTGCTATAGGCTTAGGCTACTGGAGGACATCAGGGTCTAATTTTCTCACTCTACTGATTTCTACTGTTCTTCATTCTACGGTTCTCCAGTTTTGCATTGTATTACATTGAAATGACTGTCGTCATTTCAGCTTTTAACTTTTTGCTCTCTCTCTTTTTCTTCATAGTAGGTACACCTGGTCTGGCGTTCTGTTAACTTTGACATCATCCAGAGAAGACGGCTCACCCGTTAATACCATCTAATGTAGAACAGATTACTAGATCAATGTGTGCTTCTGTGCTTTTTTGTCTCTCTTGTTGTGTCTCTGCTCTGTCTTCTGTAACCCCAGTCGGTCGAGGCAGATGACCGTTCATACTGAGCCCGGTTCTGCCGGAGGTTTTTTTTTTTCCCGTTAATGGGTGGTTTTTCTTCCCACTGTCGCTTCATGCTTGCTCAGTATGAGGGATTGCAGCAAAGCCATGTACAATGCAGACGACTCTCCCTGTGGCTCTACGGTTCCCCAGGAGTGAATGCTGCTTGTCGGGACTTTGATGCAATCAACTGGTTTCCTTATATAG
Source organism: Fundulus diaphanus (assembly GCA_037039145.1). NCBI lineage: Eukaryota > Metazoa > Chordata > Actinopteri > Cyprinodontiformes > Fundulidae > Fundulus > Fundulus diaphanus. Next base: position 45,955,801 of record CM073137.1, on the reverse strand, counting down.
GACATTTTGACCAATCTGTATAATCTGACCCAATCTGTATAATATGATTGAACTTGATTTTGTAAAGTGCCTTGAGATGACATGTTTCATGATTTGGCGCTATATAAATAAAATTGAATTGAAATTGAATTGAATTGAACGTCCTGATGTCGTGTGCTATTGTGGCCGTTATTCTTCCCTCACAATGACGCTGCCACAGTAAACTCTGGCTCTGTGTCCTTGTCATTTTCTCCAGGTTGTCGCACTGGTGCTGACTTACTATGAAGTCTTTCAGAAAGTCAGCACATCGGATTTGAAGATCATCTGCCGAACAGTCCTTTGTCTCGAAGCGACGCAGCAACTGAAAACATATGACATGCAAAATACTTTAAAAACTAAAGAATAAATTGTTTCATGGATGTAGATTGTTTCCCTGGAGTATAAATATGCCATGACACAAAGAGCAACTTCCCGTATTCTTTTTTTTTTTTTAAATGCGAAAACATGAGAGCATAACCTTAAGAATAACAGGTGTGTGTTGATCACCATAAGTCAGGAAATGGCTTCGACAAAATAGGTTCTTGCCCAACCTTAGCCAAGTCCTTTATCAGAGGCAGGATTACAAGTTTAAAGAAATGGGTGCTCCGGCAAATAAAGCTGGACAGTTTATCTTGTCTAAAAAAATCTCCAAAACTTACAACTATGGAACTATAGCATTTCTCTTTATCTTTAGAGATGACAGAAAACCCTTTGGAGACCATGGATGGTGCGTGGAGCCTTCAAGTAAATAAAAAAGTAACTAATATTCGCTGGGGATTCAAAGAAATTGTAAACAGAGATATTCCTTTATGAACAATGTTTTTTTTTAAACCTTCCGGTGGCAGGTCTTCATCTTCTGAGGCGCTGTCCGTGTCCGACTCCGCTTTCATAAGACATCCAGCAGTGGGATAGATTCTTCGAAGAGCTTCAAGGGTCCTCTGTTGTTCAGACTCATCCAGACCGGCCACTTCTACGTGTCTCTGTTTGTTGACCTTCCACTTGGCGGTCCTGCCATATTTGGGGTTGGTGAAATCAATGTCCACAGTTTGCTGCGCTGTGACTTGTAATGAAACAAATAAAATCATATTTATGAGAAACAAGCTATAAATAAATAAAAATATATATTGTCATTTTCAGCACCCTGTCATGTATATGCTCTTCACTCAAAATTAAACAATATACTCCACTGAGTCAGGGTAATGTTCACATCTACCTAATATTAGGCTAAAACAAATTAACAGGTAAGCTACATAATTGTGTGCATAAGGGAAATTTATGATTAACACTCAATATTAAAATATTGAAACCTGACTGCTGGCGCACAATAAGTAATTGCAACATTTGCATGAGTAAGTTTGCAATACCTTTTTCCGGTAAGACTTGTTCCAGGCGCAGGCAACGCTTGTCTTCGATTCCTGGTTGAGGCCGAATCTGCCCACTGCTTCAACTTTGAACAACAGAGCAGCAATATGACTGCATGCCTCTCCCAAACTGAAAAGAAAATCAACATACATGTCAGCAAAGCCAAGCCAAAATGGAACAGATTCCACGGCTAATAAAATGGAGTAAATAAATTCTAGTACATGTACAAACATTCACTTTGCTGATTTACTTGGAAATCTGGCCTTTAACCGATCAAAACAATAGAATAGAACAATAGAATAAATATGTGGAAACATGTTTTGTTCAGCGACTTACCCAGCTTTACATGTGCAATGTGCAGCTACAACGTATCCCTGCTCCTTGTTCAGGCACACCCACGGCTCATGTGGCTTGTCGTTAGCCCGTTGGGACGGGGATACCTTTGCTTTCACTAAGCACACGGTCGTGTCCTTCTCCAACAGGTTACATAAACATGTCTGAACATGTCCCGAGATGAAATAATTTTAACCGTCCAGTGATTTCAAAGCTTTCATGCTCTCTCGTGTGTACTGGCCTGGCGTGTCGACAAGGTAGCTGTAAATGTTGCCGTAAGGAATACTCGGCCAGCATTTTACAGAGTCGCTCCATCCCTTCAAACTTTTGCTATATGGATCTGGCAATCGGATACCATCAACCCTCAACTTACTCTTATAACGATCTTGCGATACGTTATCTAAAGATGAAAAATACGGCGAGAACTCCTCGTGTCCGTTGCTTGCGTCCGCCATTCTGTTCGTCTTTTGCCAACCAGTCCGGCGCACATGCGCGAAAAACCCGAATCAAAACAATAACAATGAACTGGTCTATTAGGTAGCTGCAAAGAAGGTCCAGGGTTCAAATCCAAGCTGGGGCCTTTCTGCATGGAGTAAAAAGTTCTTACTATGGATTAAGTGGGTTCTTTACTCTGGTTCTACCCCATGGTCCAACAATATCTCTGTTAGATTAATTGGTTAGTGTAAAGGCTCTTCTCCCACAACTGGTTCTAGAGTTTGTTTTTCTCCCCGGCTGCAAGCTTTGACTTTGGCTCTCACAAACTGATTTCTTTCTTAACACCATGTCAGAGCAAATGGTGGTCAAGAGCAAAGTACTGCTTTGGTTATGAGATGTGAAAGAGTTCAGAAAGGTAGATGGTGGCAAGGTTGTGGATGGCCTTGGTTGTGTACAGAATAATTTTAATTGAATTCTGAATCTAACAGGGAACCAGTGAAGCTGCTGCAGGACTGGGGTGATGTGATGAAGTCAAGGAGGTTTGGTAATAATGTGAGCAGCTGAATTCTGAACAACTTGTATTTTATGGAGGGATTTTTGAGGAAGGCCAAAGAAAAGAGAGTTACAGTAATCACTGCAGGAGGTGAGAAGAAATTGATGCAGAGTGAGGGGAAAGGGAGGGACGAAGGCGATTGATGTTGCGTAGATTAAAATAGGCAGAGTGGATGATGTTACTGATGTGAAAGGTACAGGGTAGAGAACTATCAATGATGACACCCAGACTCAGCTTAAACTGAGCTGAGGGGGAGACTATAGAACCATCAAGTGAAAGGGAGAAACTTTCATCTTTGAATAATAAAGATATGGTTCCTACAAGCAGGATCTCAGTTTTATCTCTGTTCAAGGTAAGGAAGTTGGAAGTGAGCCAATATTTTATTTCGGACAGGCTGGAGGTAAGGGAAGAGGGTGGGAGTGTGGAACTTGGTATACAAGAAGCATAAAGCTGGGTGTCATCCGCATCAGTGATGATGTATGCTGAATTTGCAGAAGATAATTTTTGATCTGTTTAATTTAAAACAAAGACCGAACAGAGAGACACGTGGTTGTGCGAAGTGTTAAAAGTTATCGCTCTATACTCTAATCTTTATAGAAATAGCTGTAAAATGAATTCTAGGGTAATTGAATGTTATTTAATCAAAAATGAGCTAGGCATAAACCAGAAAAGAGACTTGTGCAGAATGAGGGGGCTGTGATGGGAGGATGTTCGTATGTGTGTGCACGTGTGTGCTGACAGGTCAGGGGGTCAGGGTCAGAAGAAGAGAAAGTTCATAGAAAAAACTATTATGTTTATGATAGCGTAAAGTTTGAATATTTTATCCTGAGAAAGAAGGTAAACTATGTGCTGTTTTTAAGACAGCATCACTTTCTTTAAATAAGGTTCATGATAGATATCTTTGAAAAAGTATTTTACTGTTTTAAATCGGGAATAGAAATTAGATATAGGAAACGTTTTTTCAGCAATATGAAAAGTGCAGTGTTCATATATTTCATTCTATACTCTAGATTATATACAGTTACCGTTAGAAATTACCCATTTAGTCAATAATTGATCTTCATCTTATGATAAATCAGTAGACAGATGTATGTATGCTATGCCTGTCACAAGGAGCCGATGTGTGAAAAGGAAGCAGATACTGCCGGAAAGAGCTCTATGTTTATGAAAAAAGCTCTTAGAATACTGTCTGTATGTGTGTTAAAACACATGGATATTTTTCAGGAAAATCCAATTACAAAGGTACTCAAAAGGCAGACTGGTAAAGATACTTTTTTAAGGACATCATAGAGAAATGTTTGTGATGAAGATGGAACTCTAGTAGTAATTCTCTAGGAACTCTAGGAGTAATTGAAATATATAAACTTGTGTTTGCAACAGTTTACGAGATGGTGTGGGTGCAGCTGGACGACAAACATCAGAGAGAGGCCGAAATAAAGGGACTAAAAAATGGGGTGAGTACATTTAACTGAATTTGAAACTGATGAATTAGTGTGGCAGGAGCATCAATAATGAAAATGGCTTGAAGGAAAATCTGATTCATCTGTATATAAGAATAATATGACATTAGTTGTATTATTTCAAATATAACAAAAAAAATATTTATAGTAAACAAAAATTACTAAAGAATAAGATCCTAAAAGCTTGTGTAAGGCCACAAAGATAGGAGAAAGTCACACCTGCTGTAAAATTAGCCAACAGGAAAATAACGATCAGACTCTAAGGTTGATCTAATGCCACAATAAGTGTAAGGGACTGTTGGAGTCACGCCTCCCAAGTGACTGTTCTCACAGCAGGGGGCCACTGTATGAAACCCCTTTGCCACGGATAAAAGCTCTCTTTTCGCCAGCTGCCTTAGCAGCATTGGGGAGAACACTCATCTTCCCCTGCGGAGGATCCGACTGGAGTTCACCACAGATAGCAGCCCACTGCTCCGCTAGGGTGATGGGTTAAAAGCGGAGAACAAATTTTGTTGTAATGTATGTTTCAATGACAATAAAGATGATATTACTATTACTATTACTTACTATTACTGAAGTCGCCTGCTGCAACCTGCACAGGAAACCCCACAAGAAGCAGGCACACCAGGAAGGCTGTGCGGAGGTCCCAGGGTCCACAGCCCGAGCGCGAGCCCCACAGTGCCGTGTACAGCTCGCCCAGGCCTGGCTTCCCAAATGATGGCTGTTTTCCCCTTCGAGCTAGCCGCCTGCGCCCTACTCAGAAAATGGACATCAACCTGGAGCAACTTCTTCCAACCAGACAGCCCAAAGTCAGCCGAAGTGACACAGAGGCACAGACAGGTTTGGCAGAGTTAGGCAGGGAAAATCAAATGGTTAATCTTTAATGTGTTTTATTGTTTTGTAAAACAGGCCAGCTAAGCCGCCTGATAGCATTCTAGAAACAAAGTTTTGATGATGTGGTCTGAGTGTGTTTTTATGGTTATAAAAAACTTCATTTCCAGAAGGGTTTTATACACCAATGGGATATTAATGTATGTGTTTTTACTGTCTGCTCATTCTGACCAAATAGATCTTAAAAGACTTTTAAATTAACGGCGAATGTTCTCTAGCATTAGCCGTTACTAGCATCTGGATAACGTACGTCTATGGCCTTAGTAAACGCAACTACAGCTTGTGTTTGGTAATTTAACCTCATTCCACATTATTTAAGATGAACTTTGGTTCTCTAACTTGGATCTGCAGTGAACTAGGATTCACTGAATTATTCTGATGATGGTTTTCAACCATTTTATGATGTATGTTTTGTTTCTTTCGTGTGTAATTCAGATAAACAACATTCTATAGTGAAGTTCTCTGGATGTTCATTTTATTTCTGTTTATAAATTCTTGAACTTGAAGAGCAGTTGTCACTCATTTATTCCATATCTGTACTGTTAAAAGAATGCCAGTGCTCGAATCATCCCTTTCACCTATTGTCCTAATATCAGCTGTTTGGGCTGATATTCACCGGACAATACCTAACAGACCGAGGGTTATTTATTAAACATTAAATAACCTAAAACAGTGCATAATCGCACAACACGCCGTAGTCTCCAAAATGGCTACTAGCCACACATGTGGTAATTATTTTGGCGGTCATAGGTCTTAGGTCATTAGATGGGTCAAAAAGCCTGTATTGTGTTAAAAATAAGGAGGTCATTGATTGTCTTTAAATGTTCTCTAGGACCACATCAGCTAATCATTAAGTGGGTCATAATTATTTTGGTAATCCCAACCTACCTAAAACAGGAAAGGTTTATTCGGATTTCATGTCTGACAGTGAGAAGAAAAAGCTTATGGTTGCAACTATACATATAAATCAATTTGAAGCCAAAGAGACAGGCTCTTTCCGAGTAATCAGAATCTGTTTGATTAATACTTTTTGAGATAAATGCAGCTTTTTGAACATTGACAAACTGTCCAGTTTCTAATCCCAGTGATGAGATTGTTCAGGGCTACCTGTTACTTTAAAAATTATTGCTCATCATAAAAAAAATAATTCTTCTTTTTCCCTGAAAATGGAGCCGCTGTCACATCCCTGCTATTTCAAGTGATCAACATGACATTTGTGGCCTAATCATTTGATTTCCTCCTCTTTTCCCTTCCCCACATCAGTCTTTCTGTATTTCCCACTTGTGTCTCTTTTTGCTGCACCGCCTCAATAGATCAACCTTGCGGGGCCTCCAAGCCTTCGATACATATCACTTCTGATTAGTGAATCAATAACTGAATTACTTTTATGAAACCACACGAGTAGAAGTGATGAGGACTCTGCATTAGCCTCAAGCCAACCACTTAACATTTCTAATCTTGCAGGAGCTTCTGTATGGATCCACTGCTTTAGCAAGAACTGGAGGAAATCAGCAATCTGGATGTTTTTTAATTAGAAGCAGAAGCCAAACAAGCAATGTCAGCCAGGTCACTTATCAACATTAGTCAGAAATGGTAGATGGGACTCAAGGTTGGTGCAGACTGTGCGATTGTGGAAATCATTTGTAAAGACAAAATACATTTTAGAAATCTTGGGTAAGGTTTTGGAGGCTTATAAGCACAAACAAAAAAAGATGGGCTGGCTGAAACAGACAAAAAATCCATTGAATTGGTTTTACAGAAGACAAAAGGCATCATGGATAATTCAAAATTGACATTCACTCAAAATGTACTGTAAATATTTCAGTCTGTAGTTGTCTCAAAGTACAACTACAAAATTGACCTCCCACCAAAAAACAAACAAAAAAAAACAAAGTTTATTTACACTAAACATCTCCAAAAATATATTTATTCTGACCTGTTATTGATATGGTAAAACTTTCATCGGGATTTGTATGACTAAATATGGTTAAACAACTAAATCACTTGTAGATGTTCTCTAATCTACTAATCGCCCCAGTATGAAAACTGTACCTTTATGCTGGAAAATATAGATACACCCCAACTAATGTGTCAATAAATGGGCTTTAGCAAGCAACAGAGAAACAATGTGGTTTTTGTAGCCATCAAAAAGGTTTTGGCATAGACCAGGAAAAATATGTGACCACTCTTCTTTTCTCTCCTTTTCTAGAAGAGCACAGGGAATAGCAGCCATAAACAGCAAATAAGATGCCTCCATGCATCAAACTGCATGGAGGCAAATGTCACTCACCAGTTGGCTGCAAATAAGTCTAACAGAGTTATGAAGGGGAAATAAAGTGCTATGCAAAAGTATTTGTGTAACTTGAACCTTACTGACCAACCTAGTCCCACTAAAAACATATAATAGCCACAATATTCCACAAAGGGGAATATAGTGTGGTCACAATTTGGCTCCATAATACATTTCAACCCTAAGTTTTATTTGGCCTATTCATTGACATTGGCTTGCAACCTGTTTAAGTGACTATCAAGTTTCTTCCTGTGAAAAAAAATGGCTGGCATTTCCCAAACTTGATGTCGAAAACTCAACTTTTTAAAGAAAACATCTGTATTTATATCCATTTTCAAGATTTATTCCCGGTATTTGAGCTCCGCAACGTAATTAAGTTTACCGTCTATACCTATTGTTCAGCCTTTAAATACTGGGTTCCCAAAGCTTCCTGTTGCCAGATCATTGAAAGCCTTTGGTGAGTAAATGGTCAGCATCCTTTGCTGCTTGCCTTGCCAAGATCTCAACCTTGTTCTTGTCTTTTGATTCTCATGTTTTGTCTTGCCCTCAGCAGACTTCTCATTGGCTTTTTTATCTGGACCTCGACCAAGTGCCTCGTTTCAAGACTAACCCCTGGATTTGTGAGCTCGTTTCTGCCTCTTTGTGGACTACCATTACTTTTATCACGCATTACACTCAAGTCTCCACCACTGTTACCAGCGCTGAGTTTAAAGCTGACTGTTACCTCTTACCTGATGTGACCTCATCACCTCCATGACTGTCAGGTTCTGGATTCAAATTGAGTCCCATTAACAGCTCATCAGGACCAACACCCCTCCTGAATATTGAGAAGGTTATTGGGTTAATTCCTGAGTTCCACTTTGCTTAGCCAATGGCTCTTTCCCTTGCAGTTGTTTCCTGTGAGCGCTACCAGCAGTTTCATGTTTCCCACCAGAGAGTTCATGATGCTGCGACCACCATGTTAAACTATTATAATGACATGTAAGTACTGCTCATTTATTAAGTGTTTTTCACAGACAAAACCATCACAAAGTGCTGTACAGAAAACCAATAGGATCGTGTTCCCAGTACACATAGCATTTGCATACAGGCCAGAATGGTAATAAAGTAAAAAATCTTGGTGTTATTTTTGACCAAGACATGTCGTTTAAATCCCATATTAAACAGGTTTCCAGAGTTTCCTTTTTTCACCTCAGGAATATTGCCAAAATTAGAAACATTCTGTCCAGGAGTGATGCTGAAAAACTAGTCAATGCATTTGTTACTTCAAGTCTGGACTATTGTAATTCTTTACTATCAGGAAGTCCACAAAATGCAGTTCAAAGCCTTCAGCTGATCCAAAATGCTGCAGCAAGAGTTCTGATGAAAATCAACAAGCGGGATCATATTTCTCCAATTTTAGCTTCCCTTCATTGGCTTCCTGTTAAATCAAGAATAGAATTTAAAATTCTTCTTCTAACGTATAAAGCCCTTAATAATCAAGCTCCATCATATATCAGAGCTCTGATTACCCCGTATGTTCCTAACAGAGCACTTCGCTCTCAGACTGCAGGTCTGCTGGTGGTTCCTAGAGTCTCTAAAAGTAGAATGCGAGGCAGATCCTTTAGCTATCAGGCTCCTCTCCTGTGGAACCAACTCCCAGTTTTGGTCCGTGAAGCAGACACCCTGTCTACTTTTAAGACTAATCTTAAAACCTTCCTTTTTGACAAAGCTTATAACTAGAGTGGCTCATGTTACTCTGAGCTACCTTTATAGTTTTGCTGCTATAGGCTTAGGCTACTGGAGGACATCAGGGCCTATTTTTCTCACTCTACTGATTTCTACTGTTCTCCAGTCTACTGTTCTCCAGATTTGCATTGCAATACATTGAAATGACTGTTGTCATTTCAGCTTTTAACTTTTTGTTCTCTCTCTTTTTTCTTCATAGTAGGTACACCTGGTCTGACGTTCTGTTGACTGTGAAATCATCCAGGGAGGACAGATCACCGACTATTACCATCTAATGTAGAACAGATTACTAGATCAATGTGTGCTTCTGTGCTTTTTGTCTGTCTTGTTGTGTCTCTGCTCTGTCTTCTGTAACCCCCAGTCGGTCGAGGCAGATGACCGTTCATACTGAGCCCGGTTCTGCTAGAGGTTTTTCCTTCCCGCTAACGGATGTTTTTTCTTTCCACTGTCGCTTCATGCTTGCTTAGTATGAGGGATTGCAGCAAAGCCATGTACAATGCAGACGACTCTCCCTGTGGCTCTACGCTTCTCCAGGAGTGAATGCTGCTTGTCGGGACTTTGATGCAATCAACTGGTTTTCTTATATAGGAACATTTTTGACCAATCTGTATAATCTGACCCAATCTGTATAATATGATTGAACTTAACTTTGTAAAGTGCCTTGAGATGACATGTTTCATGAATTGGCGCTATATAAATAAAATTGAATTGAATGTTTAGTGTTATTTTTCTGCCACACATAGTGTTTTGCATGAATCCAGACAAAATATGTTTTTTTTTATCTTACCAGAGCACCATCCTTTTCATGTTTACCCTGTCCACAACATAGTTTATGGCAAATGACACAAACTATTTCGTATGGCCTTCATTTGAAAATGTCATCCCCTAAAGGGCAGTTTATGGAGTGTCTGACCAATAGTTGTCCTTTGGATTGATTAACCTACCTGCTCTGTAGATCCCTGCAGCTCCTCCAGAGTCACCATGGGTCCCCTGGCTGAGTTTGATTAGTGATTTCCTTGCTCATCCTACAGCTTAGATAATAATAATAATAATAATAATAATAATAATAATAATAATAATAATAATAATAATAATAATAATATATTTTATTTGAAGGCACCTTTCCTGACACTCAAGGACACTGTGAAATAATACACACCAGTTTAGTAAAAAGAAACAACAATTAAAATAAATAAAATCATTTAAATAGACAAATCAGTGAACAAGCAGTCAAAAAAATATGTGTTTTGAGTTGTGATATGAAATGTGGATGAATGAATGTTTCTAAGTTGGAATGTTAATGCATTATTTAGGGCAGTAGAGCAGTTGAATGCTCCACTCCCCATTATAATGAGACAGGCGGAGGGGGCAAACAGATGTATGGAGGAAGGTGATCTAAGCAAGCATTGGGGGGGGGGGGGGGGGGGGGTGAGTGTGAACATGGAGGAGGTCAGACAGATATGGAGGAGTGATGTTGTGAATGGCCCTCAATGTTAAAATAAGGATTTTGAATTGAACAAGGAGCTAAACCGGAAGCCGGTGAGTTGGACGGAGTGCGTGCACCCACAAACTAAAGAGGTAAAACCAATCCAATGGAGTGTAAAATATGCCAATAGAATATAGCCTGTTGAGGAAGTCAGAGTGATAGATGATATCAAAGGTTGCACTAAGGTCAAGGAGGATGAGGAAGACGAAGAGTCAAAAATCAGCTGCCACAAGGAATTCAATGATGATTTTGTGGAGCGCTGTTTCAGTGCTATGAAGAGTGTAGACAGCAGACTGGAACTATTCATACAGTTTATAGTGGGATATGCGAGAGTGAAGTTGGAAGTCAGCAGTTTTTCCTAGGATTTTGGAGATGAAGGGTAGATTGGAGATAGGATGGAAGTTGTTGAAGAGGTGTCAGTGCCAGTTTTTCTTTTTCAAATTTGAAGTCATGGTAGCAGTTTCACTGTGAATTATCGTGAGATTTCCTCACGAGCTACAGGTTTGACAGTTGTAAACAAACTCACTAGGAGTTGATTTATTTAACTGAGAGAAGTCATTGGGCTGTTGCCATCTCTCAGATAAACAAAGAATGTCTAGCTTATGGACGTTGATGAGATAATGGATTTTATTGCTGTTGAGCTACTCTGGTGAAAGTTCTAGCGGGACCTGTGGGATGTATTGAAGGGGGAGCACCTCTGGCTCAGGTTCTGGGAGGTGATGGCATAACCCGAGCAGGTCAGTGGCTGAATATTGAAGCAAAACCATCACTGGCAGATGAACAGGCAGTAGAAAGAGCCAGGCGCAGACAAACAAGATGTATGTCTTACTAGTCCACAGTATGGACAAGGACTCAGCGATCAAAAAACACCAGATGAGGCTCAAGCCGGGAGAGGGGAGGTGAGCTAACAATGAGGACTCACATAGACGGTAATAATGCTGGCAGATTGTGCGCTTACTCAGAAATAAAGTCAATTATACGGTCTAATGAGGTCATAAAACAAGTCAAGAGGGTTAAAGTTAAACGTTAGCGAGCAGTGGCAGCAAGTTGTGTCCCTGTTCACTCGAGCCCTTTGTTTTTACAAACCTCTGAGTGTTCACAGAACAGCTGGGTGTATATGAGATTACATTACAAAATGATCTATTTTGGGATTTATTTGAGCAACTAGTTGAAAATGTGGCCCTGGATTTAATTTAGAATCGTCAAAGTAAATGGGCCTGATTACAAATGCATAATGTACATAAAAGTTTGAAATTAATGTATAATTTTTCTCCCACTTTGAAATTATACACTACTTGGTGTTCATCTATAACTTAAAATCCTAATGAAACACTGTTAGATGTATGGTAGTAGAGTGATAAAATGTGGGAATGTTAAAATAGTGTAGTCCACTGTAACAGAGACACTGCAAATGCCTGCTTTTGTTGAAATTTAGAAATGATTTATGTCCATGTTCCACAGGGGACAGTACAAATCTGTATGACTTTTCCAAACGTACACTAAGATCTCTGCGCAAGCAAAGAAAAACAAGGGTTTTATATTCTTTGTGGGCAATTTATGATACTGTTGCACATAAAAACATCAGAACAAGTTGTTCAGTTTTTGCTAAAATGTCATCTATTACCAACTATTTAAATATTTGGACTTACCCCTTGCTTCAAAATATTGCTTTCCAACTCAAGATGATTTCATCATAATGCTGCAGAATTAGATTGGGGCCATGCAATACCAGTGAAATGACTAAAGTGCCACTTTGATATCAGTTGCCCTGTCTACCATTTCATGTAAAAAGCGGGGGAGGCAAAGCGTTTGTTTAGTTTCATCACAAGAGTTTCCTCACATGTGCAGTTGGCTCAGCAGGGAAGTGGGTTGGCTTGTAGTGAAGATGTCTGTTGAAAGCTAAAAGAGCGTACCTGGGACTTCACTGTAGACATGGAGCACAACAGCTGCATTAAAACTTCCTTCATGTGTCAGTAATTCTAAAACAGCATTTTTCACTACATAATCTTAATGTGTTGGAATCCCAGCCAGAATTCTTTCTGCATGGAGATTGCATGGTCTCCCCATGTGTGTGAGTTCCCTCTGGGTACTTCCATACTTCCAAAACATGACCATTAGGTTAATTGGTCTCTCCAAATTGCCCTTAGATATGAATGTGTGCATGGTAGTTTGCCTGATCATCACGAGGCAACACAGAGACACACAGAACAATCTGTTGAGGGTGTACTCTACTTTCTGACTGATGTCGCGGACGACACCACTCTCATCGGACTTATCTCTGATGGTGACGAGTCCACCTACAGGTGGGAGGCTGACCATCTGGTGACCTGGTGCAGGGAGAACAACCTGGAGCTCAACGCTCTAAAAACAGTGGAGATCGTTGTGGACTTCAGGAAGAACTCAGCCCCAGCTACCCCCATCACCCTCTGTGACTCCACCATTGACACTGTGGAGTCTTTCCGCTTCCTGGGAACTATCATCTCCCAGGCTATAAAGTGGGAGCTGAACATCAACTCCCTCACCAAGAAAGCCCAGCAGAGGATGTACTTCCTGCGGCAGCTGAAGAAATTCAACCTGCCAAGGACAATGATGGTGCAGTTCTACTCCTCCATCATTGAGTCCATCCTCACCTCCTCCATCACCATCTGGTACGCTGGTGCCACCGCCAAGGACAAGAGCAGACTGCAGTGTGTCATCAGGTCTGCAGAGAAGGTGATTGGCTGCAATCTTCCATCCCTCCAGGACCTGTACGCCTCCAGGACTCTGGGGCGTGCAGGGAAGATGTAGCTGATCCCTCGCACCCCAGCCACAGACTATTTCAGACACTTCCCTCTGGCAGGAGGCTGCGGTCCATCAGGACCAAAACCTCACGCCACAAGAACAGTTTTTTCCCCTCTGCTACCGGCCTTTTGAACAAGGCCAAGAGCCGCCCATGACACTGGACACTGCCTCTCTTCCCCGTTCAGGACTTACAAGCTTCTGCGTTACATTAACACACAGTTTACTGTGTGTATATAGCTTCTGTATATATATCTATTTTACTTTATTTTATTTTGTCTGCACCATCAACACCAAGTCAAATTCCTTGTAAATGCAAATCTACTTGGCAATAAACTTGATTCTGATTCTGATGTCAGGAGTGTAAAGATAATGGATGGCTGAATTTAAAGGAGCAATAAGTAATAAGTCTGTTGCTGCTGTGAACCCCCCCCAAATTTTGACTTACACAAGATATGTTTATGATGTTGTATTTTGTTCTATTTTTGGCACTTTGTTTTGGGAACCCTGGGATTGGCTCAGGGACCAGGAAGTGATCACGGGCTACACACTGCTCTGAAGTAGTTCCGAACCGCACCTCTATTCCTGAAAGGGCATTGTTGATAGAAAGGACTGATTATTTATAGGAAATCTTATTTCCATCCCAAGTGACCTCTTACTTATTGCTCCTTTAATGTGTAAACTGATGTTAAATTTGACCAAACTGTATCAAAATTATTTCCATTTGGTAAATGCTAGAGATTTTTCTTAATTCTGTCCCTTATTATTCTGAAATTTACCTATTAGAAATAACTTTGGCAGGCCTAACTGATCTGATTAAATATCAGAAAGTAAGAAAAACAGTTATGTATCTTTTCACAGTGTTTATAATTACCTGATTTTATTGGAAAGTAAAATCAAACGATTTTTACACTGCAGCTCAGGACATACAATAATCTGGGGAAGCTGAGAAATTCGTTATAAGATACTAAAGTATTTGCGTTGCAAATATTTGTGATGTCGCTCGGTCATGGTACAGTTTTGGCCTGGCAGTTTCCCCTTGATATTTTCAGCACTTTCCACCTCTCATGCAGCCCAGCTCTCACTCCACCTCATTAGTTCCACCTGCCATTTCCTAATTAATCTGGATTCAGTGCACCTGCCAACACCTCTACTTAAACCTCCCTCAGTCAGTTCTTCCCCGCCGGATCGTCATCATTCTTCTCCCTAGCCTCGTCTGTCAGTCAGAGATTTTCCCACGTCTGTCTGTCAGAAGTTCCCCTCGTCTGTCTGTCAGAGATTTTCCACGTCTTTCACTCAGAGTTCCCCTCATCTCCCTGCCTGAGGTTCCCACGTCCACGTCTGTCAGCTGCCGGCTTACCTGCAACTTCAAGCGCTCCAGGGCTCCAAGTAATCACACTGCTGTGCTGACGGCTTACCTGCAACTTCAAACGTTCCAGCGCTCCAAGTAATCTCTCTGCTGCTGGATCTCCTGCTATCCCCCAGCGCTCCAAGTAATCTCTCTGCTGCTGGATCTCCTGCTACCCCAGCGCTCCAAGTAAGCTCTCTGCTGAGCTGCTGGTTCTCGGCGCAGCACCCGCAGCTCTCCAGCTCGCTCCAGTCCTCCGGCTCCTGTGCCCAATCGCCACCTCAACTAACAGCAGAGGCCTGTAGCTGCCAGCATCAAACACACAGTAATACATTAAGGTTCACAAGGTAGCTTAAACAAAAAAAAACTAAAAAAAAAAAGCCAAAGCCCTCCAGCAGAACTAAACCACAGAAACGTTACAATATATTACAAGCAGGTAAAGGCTAAAGATAACTGAAACTATGAGGCTACACAGCTTTACCTCCGAATTCAAGCTAAACCCCCCAAAAACAGCAGAGGCCTGTAGCAGCCAGCATCAAACACACAGTAATACATTAAGGTTCACAAGGTAGATTAAACAAAATAAAAAAATAAAAAGCCAAAGCCCTTCAGCAGAACTAAACCACAGAAACGTTACAATATATTACAAGCCGGTAAAGGCTAAAGATAACTGAAGCTATGAGGCTGCATAGCTACACCTCTGAATTCAAGCTAAACCCCCCACCCCAACACGTGAGAGACGAGGAGTTGCCAGCATCAAACACACAGTAATACAGTAAGGTTCACAAGGTAGCTTAAACTAAAAAAAAAAGCCAAAGCCCTCCAGCAGAACTAAACCACAGAAACGTTTCAATATATTACAAGCAGGTAATTTACCGCTGAAAATCTTGTTGTACTCCTGTGTCAGCGTCAATCCAGCATTATGGACCTCTGCAGCGACAGCCGTTGAAGAACGACCTCCGGACATGATGCGAGTTTAAGCCGTCTTTGAAAGGGAGGTTCACTGGACGTCTTATAGTAAGTCTCTAAAGTGGAGGCGGGCTTCCCCCAGGTACCCCCAGTACCTTTAAAACTTGTCTGAATAAGCTATTTCCTCGGCAATGTCGATTGGAAAAGACGCAATCCTGTCATGTCACAACCCCACCCGTCTCGCCGCCCGAAATGGTGTTTGATATAACACCTAGCTCCGTGTGGGCGGAAAAACAACCTTTGAATTCTACAGACGGCAGGATGTGTCCCGCTGGGTTTAAAACTTGTCTGAATAAGCTATTTCCTCGGCATTGTTTATTGATTGGAAAAAGACGTGGCGGTGTCTCGAAGTAGCGGTTCGGGCTACTGTTTAACAAAAACTCCTCCCTCCTAACAGACCAGCTGAACCATCACATTCAGCTGGATGTCCTGAGTAGGGCTGTCGGATTTCTTTGAGCTGCTTTTTAGCTGTGCCGCGTAGAAGCTGGTCCGCTCTGTAAATGCTTTTAAGTTAAGTCCTTACCGATTGTTTAAAGGGAAGAAGTGAAGAGAAAGTTTATCTTGCCGTTGTGTGGTTATTAGCAGAGCGGCACGGAGACTGGGATGTATGGAGAGTTGGATGTGCCGGAATGGAGACTTGCTGAATGGAAGGAGAAATGTGCCGGAAATTGTGCAGCGTGAAACAGACTTTTCACAATTTGAGCTTTATATTCTGACTAAACACACATAGACAAAACAAAAGTTGTCAAACAAAATTCCATCATGACGTTTTGGTTATAATGAACCCTAGAAAAATAAACAAAAACACATCTCCCGACCATCAAGATTGATTGTGCATAAATTAATTAAATAAATTAGAAAAGCAAATATGGAAGATAAAGCCAGCCAACCAGCGTTCTCCAGCGAGCCACAGGCGCACCGTTTTATTTATGAATTTCATTTGGATCTCTTGACCATCAAGGTTGTTCACAAATGAATTAAATAATTAAAATAATTAAAAACAATAATTTTATTATTTTTTATTTTTTAATTAAAATAATTAAAAACATTAATAATAATAATTTAAGCAGGGTTGAAGGGTGGGACTTCCGGGGGGGACATCGGCCCCGGAAGTGGAAGGCGGGACATCCGGCGGAAGTGGAAGGCGGGGCATCCGGCGGAACTGGAAGGCGGGACATCCGGCGGAAGTGGAAGGCGGGACTTCCGGCTGTCACTTTGGAATGTGGGCGTGGTTTCGAGTTTGATGGAAGGGTACTCCATAGTTTTTTCAGGTTCGACCACTGACATTCTTTCAACAGCAAACTGTGCACAAATTGCAATAAAAGAGTGACAACTTCTCTTCAAGTTCAAAAATTTATTAACGGAACTAAATGAACATCGAGAGAACATCACTATAGAATGCTGTGAAAATTAAGATAAAAAGAAGTTAGGGAACTATGTACACACAAAGAAAAGACAAATAAAAGAGTTGAAAACCATCATCAGAATGATTCTGTTGTGCTATTACACAGTGTTTAAAGTTACTTAATGTTAAATAAATAACTCTCTCTGTTATACCTCTGTTAGGTATTTTCCGGTGAATATAAGCCCAAGGGCTGATATTGGGACAATAGTTGAAAGGAATGATTCGAGCACTGACGTTCTCTAAACAGCAAACACTGTTTTTAATTCATGGAAGGTTTTCTTTATATAAAAATATAAGGATTCTTTGTTTTCTTAAAAATATGGATAGTTCTATGTATTGAATATTTAGTATGGTCTTCTCTCATTTGCAAAAAAGTGTCATTACATTTGCATTTGCAGATGCATCCGAATTGTTCAGTGACCTAAATAAAAATGGGTGTGAAGGATGGAGCCTAAAACCTGTTAAAAAAACTCTCAAAGCATCTTGAACAGAATTTTTTTTTCCTGTTGTCGTCTATTGTGACATGTTGACTATGATGCCGCAGGGTAGAGTCTTGTTGCAATCTGATGTATTGACATATCTTGAGACGTCTTAAGGCAATCTAAGTGAGTAGTACTGGGATGGCAGCATTCCTGATGTTTGCTACAAGACTAGCTATCACCTGAATCGATGGTGATCACACCAGTGTTATTCATGGAGTAAAAAGTGTCAAAAAATGTAATTGTTTCCTTACTGTGTTCTATTGTTCTTCGCTTTTGTCACACACTTTATTTAATTAAATTGTATTTATTAACGGAAAAAAGTAATCAAAATCAACTTGACCCTATGTGGAAAAAGTAATTACGCCCCTACAGCTAGTAACTTGTTTTGACACCCTTGCTCACAACGTAGGCATGCATTTAAGACACATGGCAATCAGAAGTGATTCTCACATCAGTGGTGCTCTGTAAAAGCCCTTTGAAAGCTCCAGCTATTTGTCTCTCTGTTGGCACTATATTTCCTTCTATTTGTTGCTGCTTCCATGATACAAACATCAAGAGAAATAGTCAGAGTTCGTAAAAGCTTAATTTCTTCATATTTCCCGCTAAGGCATAGCTAAAGGTACTGATGCTCAGATACTGATGCTAAAAGAGGCAGAAATGTCACAGAAGAACTTGAGCCTCAAACCATGTGGATACAGTGTGATCAACAGCAAACACCTTCTGATCTTTCTATTTTCAGCAGCAACATATTGGAGCTTGAACTCCCCATCGACAGCTCAGGCATTAACATTAGAAAGCATTAAAAAGCAGTAGATAGTACAGCAAAATGTGTCCAAGGGAAAACCGAAAAATAAAAACATTCATTTCTTATGGCACCCTGAGCTACTGCAGATAGGTTTGGTTTGGCTCATGATGCCACATTTGGAATTAACAACAAAGAAAATAACAGCATTGGCACTATTTTGTAACCCCTTGCAGTCCCAAGTACCTTGTAGTCCCATTGGTATAAATAATAATGTACATATGAGCACTGGTAGTGTGATATACCTGATCACGGCACTAACAGAATCAGTTGTATTGTAAACACCATGGACCATAGAACACATTTGAAATTGGTGCAGCCCATTAGGCAATACTCCCAATACCCCCACCCAACACACACACGCACACATAAAACACCAGCATTTCCCTAACTACACAACTGATTTGCATCATGTGATACCAGCTAAACCATTTTTAGACACCAGAATGTATTGCTTTCTCATAGGTTGCGGTCCCAGCCCATTAGATACATGGCTGCCATATACGTTATAATTAAAAAACAGCTACAGACTATTTATTTTTCTTTTTTTCTGACGTTCAAGCACACATGCTCTGGATTTATTTCCACTTATTTCCACTTACAGCTGATACAATAGGTTAATAACAGAATAAAAATGGTTTCAAAAGAAGGGTCAAACTCACCCCTTCTCTAAATATTCTCGAAGAAGTTTCTCCATCTGTCATTATGCTCAATGAAGGCTGTGCCTATCCTCAAACCATCCATTGTGATCAAAACCTCCCTGGGTGCTTAATTAGCCTGAAAGTTTTACCTACAATGAAACGCTGTAAAATAATAGTAACCTTTTTTGGCATAATGCCATTGGGGGGTTAATGTAACTGCAGCTGCTGTCACTCCACCCAATGCTGACCATGAACCCCATGATGAAGCTTCAGAAGAAAGGTCAACCGGCTCTACTGGTTGTCCTTGGTAAACACAGCAGAACTAATTAACAAATTAATTGAGACAAAGTTTGAATCACCAACAGCATCATCTCTGACTTGCTGTAGGCCTGCTCGAGCCCAACACAGTTTTAGCATAAAAACAAAGCAAAACCTAAGTTAGATACACAACATTCAAACTTTTTCTGTCTCTATTTTCCCCTGCCTAGGCACAACCTCTCCCAGGGGTGCGCAAGCTGCCATTAGGGGGGTGCGCGACATGAAAACTGTAATGGTGGTCTGACAGTGTTCTTTTCCCCACACCATAAAGACGTGTAAATAAACATTTACTTTTGTTATGCCAGAAGCTGATTTGAATATGATTATTATTATTAATTATAATTTGGTATTATAATTTAAATAATAAGTCATTCAAACTCAAATATTAGCTATAACAAATATGATTCAAATGATGGTGATACTGGAGCTATAAGCTTGTAATGATTTATCCTACTAATGCATTTATTAATTAGCTGTTTTGAACTCAGTTGTGCTGGAACAAATGATCTGATCGGATTCTGACCGATCAGATTTCTCCAGCAACGGTGATAACTCACTTATAACTGCAATTAGAGTTTAAACCGTTACCCCTTTTATCACCAATTCAATGAAAATGTCTCTGTGTTAATATCGGATGCTAACTCCAAAAGGAAGTTGGTTCTGAATAACCGTGCAACTCTGAATTGGAATGAACACAAACAATTACTATTCCACAGTTGTTGTTTTATTAAACCAAAGGCAATTCCCTGTTACAGTAATTCTCTGATTCAACAACCTTGGAACCTATTCACTACTAAAACTAAACATGCAAGATATATGTGGAAATAAAATCAAAAAAGGGATTGAAATGAGAGATAGCAAATCTTAGTTCAACTCACAGTTGTTTAAACTTCACATTCAAGACGTTGGCATTTAACGTAGCAGCATTGACAGACACCAGTTCTGGGAACTGTATGGACGCTTCACTGTTCTAACAAGCTGTCAGCTAGCTAACAGCTCAGCTACACTGCCACCCTCCCAAGATGGCGACGATGATGACGTATGATCTACAACCTTGCGTGATGCGTGAGGGGAGGTCCTAATGATGTAACTACGCTTACGCTAATGTGGGGTGGTGCCTCGGCCAGAGGGGGAGCGCTCGGCTGGTGAGTTTAAAACGAACCGCGAACTGAGTTCTAACAAAGAGATTGAACTGATAAGGGCAGGGGGCGAAGATAGAACGAGGAGAGAGAAAAAAAGGAAAAAGAGTTGAAGAAGCGACCCGCGGCGGAGTCCTTATGAACCACAAATCAACACAGCCAAAAATTCACCTTCAAATGCATGCACATACAAACAGAAAGATATTCAACAGTTAAAAACACTTCGCCTTGGAGTAAGCACAATTAAACTAACTCTAACACCTGCCCAGGCACTTCTAACCCACCCTGTGACACACAAATAGGGTCCACCTTATGTCAAAAGTTAATTTATGGCGCCTATGACCCTTATATGACCCATTGATTTATGACACCTGTGACCCCTACGTGACCCCCCCCCAAAATATGATTTATGATACACACACACACACACACAAACACACCTTACTTTTAACTATTTATTTATCTATTTATTTAATTATTCTTTAATGCATATGGTGAAGGTCAAGAAATGTGCTTATTGTAGGGTTACTTGTAATCAGACGTGTAACTTTAGTTGTATAAACCTTCAGACTTATACTCTGAGTTTGCAGGATAGGAAACTTTATTGTTTAGAATGAAAACATGTCTCTTGACACTAAAGGGCTATGGTTTGGTAACAATAAACAGATTATCCACATAAATCTGTAGCTCATACAGAACAACGGAAAAGAAAAATGAGGCCAAAAATATATATCATCTCCATGCAGGCTCCTCTCTAAGCAAACAGTGGGGTCTTAGCTAAAAGCGGACCGGTGGACGCGAACCTGTGTCTTACATGGATGCCATACGGCTCCAGCCGGGCTGCGTTAAAACAATAACCCCTACGCGTTTGTTCGAGGCGTCGATGTGTCTGAACCTTATTCAATCAGACTGGTATAACCCTGCAGTACACTTCACCGTGTTCTTAGAATCAAAAGGTTTGCATCCCTCCCCTGCTGGGCCAAGTGTCTGTTAAAAACACCGGTTCTAGCAATAAAATTGAGTCCGACAATGACGTGGCGCCGAGACGCGGCTCTGCTGACACCTTTTCGGCATAGCCAGACTGCTTCGAACAATAGGACTGGTGGGAGAATAACATAGCGCCCTGCCGCGTTACGTATCAATATGCATATCAGCATACTACGCGCCCAGGAAGTAAATAGGATCAAACCTTTTAGACGTTGGGTGATACATTCACCAAGGCCCGGAATCAAAAGGTTTGCAGCCGTCCCCTGCAGGGCTAGGTATCTTTAACAAACATACAGGCGCCAACGGTCAAGAATCAAGATTCTGGCTGCCCGTGACATGCCTTCAGGAGGCGGGGGACTAGAGCTCACGGTTTCACCTTTAAAAAACTATCAGCTAGAATTTAGTCTGAATGCGGCATGTAGCTGATTGCTACAACATGTCTCACGGACCGTCAACACATAGAGTGACAGCTCAGATACATTCTGATGGGCTCACCGAATCACAGGAGTATAACCACATCACCGCCGGTAAGTAAACGTTTTAATTCTTTATTCTTAATCTACAGTCAATAGCTACTTTTTTTAGCTCTCAGGTTGCAAGCTTGCTTGTTCTCTGTAGAATATTTGCGGGGTTTCCCCCGTGACGCTAGCGGGGGGAAGATCATGTATCATGTGATAAGCCTAGTCAAATGACGCAGGGGTTTATACCGCTGAGGCGTTCAAGAACGCTTCAGTATGCGCGTTCTTGGTTGCAGAGGAATATTTGTTCCGTCGCTATTATTACAATATAATTAAAAAATAATATTTTTCAGGGCCCACGCCTCGAGAATTAGAAGGAATCCATTTTACTCAGTCCGACTTTGGTGAGATATCTTTCAAGCTTATATTGATTTTATTTTAATAATAGCCCTAACCGTATGTTTGTAACCATTTATTCTTTTTATTTTCTGTATTCCAGATTTTAACAGGTACATTGACGAATATTATGGCTCTTCGAACCCGGTCAATCCTAACCCTTATGCAGGAGAATTAGCGAGTGTTCTCCCCCAACCGGGCAGACAGCGAACTCCCCGTGAAGGCAGACTTCGACGTAAAAGGAGACGGCATATAGCGTTTCAAAATGCCTCGGGGTCTACGCGACAGAGGACCGGAGAACGTGATGATGCATTTATCATAATCAGTCCACCTGACTCTCCCGTGGTTCAGAGCGTTCAGGAGTCACACGGTTTGCTTCGAGAGGCTAACCAGCGCACGCCACTTCACGGAGCATACGCGGCACGTAAGTTAACTATTATAACTCTGAATCTAACCCTGATTGTACATTTACGAATTATCTCGGTTCATTTAGTCTGTTTTATTTAGCCGCAGTAACAACCCGTTTACGGCCAAAATATTGCCTCCCCCCACAGCATTTAACCCCCCCGACGGTAAATGAACATCTGTTTGTTACTTTGTTTATTCAGTATTTATATTTTATTTATTTTTATTTTTCCGCATCTAGTACCCCTGTTTAAAAAAAAAAAAAAACTCAGTCTCTGTACGTTTATTATTTTCTTCGGTAGCGGCTCACTCTGTAACCGAATATACAGGTTGAATCACCTCTAGCAGCAGATCTCCTTCCCCAGGCCTCAACCCCTCGGCCGGATGGTAAATGAACATCTGTTTGTTACTGTTTTTATTTATTCTGTATGCTCATGTTTGTGTCAGCAGCCCAGGGAGACATTGCTGGTGAAGCATTCCCGGTTCTGACCCCGCCACCAGCAGCAGCAGCTTCAACACCGCAGTTACCCTGTAAGTCGAGAAATTGTCATTACTATTTTTATAGTATTTCTTAATTTATTTATTCTGTATGCTCATGTTTGTGTCAGCTGCCCAGGGAGACATAGTTGTGCAGCCATCACCAGTTCTGACGCCCCCGCCACCAGCAGCCCAGGCAGACATATTTGTGCAGCCATCACCAATTCTGACCCCGCCACCAGCAGCAGCCCTGGGAGACATAGCGGTTGAACCATCACCAGTTCTGACCCCGCCACCAGCAAATCTACCCCCCTGGCCTCAACCCCTCGGCCGGATGGTAAATGAACATCTGTTTGTTACTTTGTTTATTCGTATTTATATTTTTTTTATTTTTACTTTTCCACATCTAGTACCCCTGTTTAAAAAAAAACTGTCTCTGTCTGTTTATTTTTAATTTGCAGTAACTCGAGCCACCCGTCGTGCAAGAAGTGAAGAAGACCCCACTTGAATAGTCTACGTACCGCTGATTATGTTAAAAATCGAATTATATTCTATTTTTTATTTTTCTTGTATTACAGAGACGTCGGCGGTTGTTGAACGAATTCCGTCGTCAGGAGACAGAGCACAGTTGTACTGCCTGCAAGCTGCAGAACTTGTGAGATCCTGCCAGATTCAGCTGGATCAACTGTTCCAGCCGTCGAGACTGCACTCACTGTAACCAAGTAAATTGTGACCTCTGTAAAAATGGGGATCCAGCAAATGAGAGATGCTTTAAATGAAATGTTGAAAGCTGTAAACGAACAAAATATACCTGTTCATGATACGTCTGGGGTTCTGAATCTACCTATTGCTTTACCCTCCCGATTAGAACAAGTCCTCCATCAATTAAACGTTTCATTCTCTCAACCCTCCTTCCCGGAAAATGATTCGCTACACTTTGAGCAGCAAGCTACAGATGTTTTAAATGAAATCACGCAAATGGTAATGGTATAATCAAAATATACTTGTTCAGGATACGTCTGGGTCTGCGAATTTACATCAAGGTAGTAGTTCTCCCAATAAACAACAGGCTCACACGGAGCAGAGTTGGAATTAGGAGCGTTTATCGTTGCTAGAACAAGCCCTCCATCAATTAAACGCTTCCTTCTCTTAACCATTTAGCCCTAATCCTGCAGGCGAGCAGTCTCCGCAGCAGCAGCAGCAAGGGGGTAGTCAAATCAAACTGTTGTAGAAAGCGGTCAAGTTAATCAATCTGGTTCTTCAAATACTGTTTTGCAAAATCCCACCTCCAGCACGAGTCAACATCCCGGCGTCACCGAATCTGTCGTTCACGTGCATGACTCAGAGGATCAACCCTGCACCAGCCAGTCAGCTGTAAACAGCTCTGAGCATACTCAGCAGACCTCTACATCCAGCATCCAGCGTGAACGTTTCAATGTTACAGAAATAAGACGCTCTTTCAGCATCAACGCTTCGCAGCCTGGCGAGATTCCAAATCCATATGAATTTTACACACAAGTTTATGATGTTCTGGCCGACCTTGCACAGTCTGTTACACCTCTGACGTCTCGTAACGACATTATTCAGCTAGAATTAAGCGGGGAAGGATTTTCTCGTCATACCATCGTTCAAGTCAATGGTGAAGGTGATTCAATTCTGCCTGTATTTCAGGAATTTTTAGACAACTTAACACAATCTAACGAGGAATTAACCGACAACTTAGAAATTGTCCTTCAGGTTGTAAGAACGCCAAGCGGGGGTGCAATACGTAAGGCCGTTAAAACGTTAGACTGTGAACTGATCCATAAAAAACGTTGTCATCTCTATATTGTTGAAATGCTACTAATCAACTTTATTTTGCAATAAGTCTACCACATCTCTTTAATCTGACTTTTACAGACAATGAAGCAGTCCATCAAGGGACAATTTGGCAGCATATGGCAGGTCTGACAGAGCAAACTCCTGTAACTTTCGCCGATGTGCAGAAATTTGAAAAGATTCTCAACAGGAAAATTGTCGTTTTCTATATTTCTAGCAAGGACGCGCTGCTTCGTAATATCCAGACCGACTTTTCAGATTGTTCAAATCCTCTTTTTCTGTTTCTGTTAAAAATCATTATTATGGAATTAAAAGTCTCACAGCATTCACGGGTTCTAAGTACATTTGCAGCTATTGCTTTAGCGGTTTCAAAAACATGAACAGATATAACTGTGAAGGTCGCTGTGCGGTTTGCCTCGATCCGAACTGTACAATGCAGCCGTACAGTTCTGTACAATGCATAGACTGTAAGCAGATCTGTCGCAATTCACTATGCTTTAATACGCACAAGGTGCCCAGATTGAGGCCCAAACTCAACAAGCATGTGAGTAGCTGTGACAACACTAAATTCTGTCCTGTTTGTAAAAAGCTATATGATTTGCCCGCTGGCAAAGAGAGCAAGCCTCACCAATGTTCGATAAAATGCCCAGTCTGTCATGAGAAAGTGCCTGGCGGTGCTGATGTAACGTTAAACGGACATCAGTGTTACATTCAACCAAGCCTGACTGGTCCAGAACTCGGTGAGAAATTATTTTTTTACGATCTCGAAACTTTTACAGATAATTCAGGTTCACACATTCCATATCTTGCCTGCACAAAAACTTTGAAGGGGGAAATTTGCTATTCCTATGGATTGAAATGCGTTAAGGATCTTCTGCTCCGTTTCAGGAAACCTCGTTATAGAGGTTATACTTTTGTAGCTCACAACAGCAGAGGATTTGACTCTTAAGGCCCGTTTACACTACACTTTTTTAACCGAGCCGAGACCAGTCCGAGCTCGGTAACCGAGATAACTGTTGTGTGTAAACGGTCAGCAGACTGAACCAGACCGCGCTAAACATAACCGGACCGCGCTAACTGCAGACCAGGGGTCCGTTCTTCGTACGTTGCTTAAAACATCCAAGATCAAATGACACATCCAAGATGATTTCATCCGGCTAATCGTGATCCGGCTAATTGGGTTCTTCGAACACACCTGTTGTTTAGGATTAGTATCGCTTGATTGAGTTATCTGAGATAACTGCGCGTTCATGCGTTTATTTAAAAGGGGAAATGTATCGATAGTAGAAACATTGATCAGCAACGCTGCTATTGGCTGTTCAGCATGGCCAAAGAACGCCCACAGTTTTTCTCCCAAGCAGAACAAGAGCTTTTAATGGAAGGTTATGCCGAATTTGAGTCATTAATTAAAACACCTCAAAATCTGCTAAAGCCAGGAGAGAGGGCTGGCAAAAAGCAGCGGACAAATTAATGCGTAAATACTGTCCATGGTAGATGTTTCTATCACTTTCTACAGTATGAATTTTTGCATTTTAATAATCTCATATTTACTTTGTTCTTTTATGTCAGAGCCTCCACGGGACCCACTAGATCATGGGGACAAGTAAAAGTGAAATACAAGAATATTCTGCAAAATGGTAGCCTTTAATTATTATACTTTATTTTAAAAAAGCACTTGTTATGTCAAGAGATCCAAATTTCAGTGTCATTCCTTAGACACGGGAAGTAAAGGACATGTGCAAACTGGGAATTTTAACAAAAAAAAATCTTTATCCATAAAAAATGAAAATTTTTCTTTTCCAAGTCATCCACAGTTTACACGGCAAAACTGTATTGCTCCGTGGCTAGATAATCCATCCATAGTTTTTTCTAATACAATATACGGCTCGACAGGAAGCAAGCCTTTCAAAGTAAACTAAACTTCACAATAAAATGGCCCGAACAAATCTTCTTACTGAATAGGATAAAAATAAAAAGCAAACCATCATACAAATAACTTAAATATTTTAGATTTATGGCTCCAACACCACTTTTTCCTCTTTAAAAGCCACTGTTAAATGATGTGTTTGTCTGTTTATAACAGCCACCAATAAAATCTCTCTACTGTCGCGCTTCGCTCAAGGATCCTGTCTATTGCGCAATACACGATTAATTCGAAAAACTGCAAATTATTCTTGCACCTTCCGCAACAGGTTGCAGTCGTAAAAATGGACATGGCTACGGCAGACTTCCCTATCTCCTCCGCTTATACAGCCGTGATCTAATCTTGTTTACATGAAATAAGCCTGCTCGAGAGCAGGCTTAAGCTGGCGCACATGTTGCTATGACAACAAGTGCAGGATGTCTTTCGAAGAACCAAACGATCCAAGATCATGCCAAATCGTCAACAATGAAATCCTGCTAACTGAGTTAGCGACGTACAGCTCTTGAGTAGGTCTCGGCCTGGTTTTATTTCTGGCCCAGTTTTCTGATAAAGAGCGCATGAGCAGACCGCGTCATCCCCTTACAGTCAGCTGACTGTCCGCGGGTTTTCCGGCAGTCTGGCTGCACGTCCCGATTCACACTACATTCAGACAAATTTCAGACATTCATAATAATACTAGCTTCCTTACCGTGCCACACGGTTTCCAGACATGAATCTGCTTAGCAGCGCAATGAACCTCAGCGTCTGTCGTTGTTTCCTGCGTCTGTAAATCCTTATTAGACGTTCGTTTGTCTCATCCACTTCCCAAAAAAGCCAACTTTCTCAAGTAAATTCACCAATGGTTGCCTTCTTCCCCTGACTCTCCGCAAACACCGAAATATCACAATATCAAGCATAACTTCCTGAATGTTACGGGCGCCGCGCTGTTTTGTTTTGCTGCTACCGCCTTCAATCCCAGAGAGCGGTAGTACCGCAGATCGCCACTAGGGGGCGAGGAGCAACCAAGGAACTGAGATAAGCTTTGTGTGTAAACGGGTCGGCTTGTCTTGGATAACTGATCCAAGCTCGGACTGGTCTCGGCATGGCTCGGTTTTTAGGTGTAGTGTAAACGGGGCTTTACTTGGTTCTGAGTGTGATGATTCAGCTAGGTATAAAACCGTTCCTGATCACACAGGGAAGTAAAGTTCTCTGTTTTACCGAGCCTGATTACAGTCTGAAATTCATCGACAGTCTTTCATTCCTTACTATGAAACTCAGCCAAATGCCAAAAGCATTAGGCTTCACTGATCACTCTAAAGGTTTTTTCCCCCATTTGTTCTCCTCTGAGAAGACATTAAACTACGTGGGTCCGCTTCCTCCCCTCAGCTTCTACGCAGTCGAGCACATGAATTCCGCAGAGCAGGAACGTTTTTCCATTTGGTACAACAAGGTCTGTAAGCACCCCTTTGACTTTCAGAAAAAAGCTCCTTATTATTGTCAAAATGATGTGGCGATTCTTTTCAGGGGTTGTGTGAAATTCAGAGAAGAGTTCTTTAAAGAGACAAGTGTGGATCCTTTAAAGTCGATCACAATTGCGGCGGCATGCATGAAGGTCTTCACCTCGAATTTCCTGCCTCCTAAAACTCTCGCCATCCCCTCCCCGGTGGATTACCGCTGGCATTGCAAGACTTTTTCGGACGGGTCCATTCAATGGTTAGAGTGGGTAGCTTTTGAACGGGGCATTTTCATTCAACATGCGCTCAATAAAGGTGAAATGAAAATCGGGCCTTATCACGTCGATGGGTACGCAGAGGTGTGAAAATTGTGTTTGAGTTCAATGGATGTTTCTATCACGGTTGTCCCACCTGCTTTCCAGCTGACCAGACGTGTCTTCTCAGAGGAGTTTGCTTTGAAACGTTCCACTCAGCTACCATGGAGAGAGCCAGGGTATTGGAATCGGTTTACGGGGTGCACCTGGAGTTTATGTGGGAACACAGTTGGAATCTGATGAAGGCTTCGCACTCGGGTCTCAAAAGGTTTCTGGACTGTTTCAGCGCACCGGAGCCTCTTTCCTCGAGACACGCTCTGTTTGGGGGCCGGACTTGTGCTCTCAGGCTGAGGTACACGGCTGGGGAGGAGGAATCGGTGCATTATGTAGATTTCACCTCGTTGTACCCGTACGTAAATGCTAACTGCAGCTATCCACTCGGCCACCCCAAAATCATTTGCAAAGATTTTGACAATCCTCATTACTATTTCGGCTTCATCAGGGCGACCGTGTTCCCGCCTCGTGGTCATTTTTTCCCCGTTTTGCCATACAGGACATCTACCGGTAAACTCGTGTTCACTCTGTGCCGGGCTTGCGCCGAAATCAACTACCAGACAGGTCCCTGCACCCACTCTGACCAAGAGCGAGCGTTAACAGGTGTATGGGTAAGCGTCAAATTCAACAAAGCTCTAGAACTCGGATACTGGCCTTGCTGAAATCACTGAGGTTTGGCATTTTGAAAAACAGAGCAATTCAATCTTTAAACCGTATATCCACACTTTTCTCAAGGGTAAGCAGGAGGCTTCAGGTTTCCCGGCTGAAGCGACGGATGAGGAAAGTCGATTGAAATATGTGGCAGACTACAAACGTAAGCAGGGCATCCAGCTGGATGTGGAGAAGATCGAGGTGAATCCGGCTAAAAGGCAGGTGGCTAAATTGTGTCTGAACAGTTTTTGGGGCAAATTTGCACAGAGAAATGATTTGGCTCAGACGAGCATCGTCTCCGACCCGGATGAATTTTTCAACTTCCTGTTTTCAGGTAAATACACCGTGAGCTACTTTCACTTTCTGAACGATGAAATGTGCATGGTTCAGTGGAAATACAGCAAGCGCTGCATCTCTCCACCCAACAAGGTGAATAATATCTTCATCGCCGCCTTTACAACTGTGTACACGCGTCTGAAATTGTACACCTGTCTCGAATGACTTCAACAGCGTGTTTTGTACATTGATATGGACAGCTTGATCTACGCGGTTAAACCGGGTAAGACCCCCCTCGAGCTGGGGAATTTTTTAGGTGATTTAACAGGTGACTTTATACAGGAGTTTGTTTCCACAGGCCCAAAAAGCTACGCTTACCAAACGAGACACCGAAAAAAAGTGTTGATGAAGTTTAAAGGTATCACTCAGACCCATGAATGCAGTGAGAGGGTGAATTTTGACAGCGTGAAAGACCTGGTAGAAGGTTATCTGCAAGGTTCTACAGGGGATGTTTTACAGGCTCCGCAGCATACCATCAGGAGGGATAAAAGAAACTTCCAGCTTCAAAATGCCGCATTTCAGAAAAAGCTCCGGGTGGTGTATGATAAAAGAAGGCTTTTTCCTGATGGAACATCCCTTCCGTTTGGTTATTAAAGGCTAACTGAGAAAAAGAAATGTCCCGTGAAACACAGGTTGAATTTGATCCAAGATTCAAAACCCCCTTTTCATGTATTATTTCGGGGCCGAGTGGTTGTGGTAAATCTTTTTTTGTTAAGTGTTTTGCAAAATTGTAACCATGTTATGGATGTTGTTCCTGTAAATAGAGTCTGGATTTACACCTGTTTCCAAAGTATGTATTCTGAATTGCAAAAAATGAATAAAAAGATTAAATTCCTCGAAGGACTACCTGATTCTTTTGATGATGAAAATCTGTTTCCTCCTGATCAAAATCATTTGGTTATTTTAGACAATGTAATTTTCCAGGCTTCGGAGCATCCAGAAGTGGTCAAGATTTTTACCCAATACCGGCATCATAAAAGTATGAGCGTCATTATGCTGACTCAGCATCAAGGCAAGTACAGCCATCCATCAGTTTAAACGCTAATTATATGGTGTTGTTTAAGAACCCGAGAGATAAACTGCAACTGAATATATTAGCCCGTCAAATATTTCCGTCAGAGAAAACTTTCTTTATGGAGAGTTTTCAAGATGCGACCACAGAACCTCATGGGTATTTAATCGTCGATCTGACTCCCGCTTGTCCAGACCGTTTCAGACTGAGAACCGGAATGCTCCCGGTTGCTCCCAGTTCTCAGTCTTTGGTACATACACAGCTGTCAGTGGCCAGCTGTGTATGTACCAAAATTAAATTAAATTAAATTAATTCATCATGTCAGCGCGCATAAGAAGGAATGCTCCCTTATTCAAAGCCACACCACAGAAACGTAAAGACATTCTTGCCCACTGCTTACCCGACTTTCTCAAAGCCTTGTGTGAGATAGCTCTCAATATCTTAAAAGGTAACGTTAAAGTAGCTCGTTCTCAACATAAAAAACTGGAAAAGCAGAAAAAGATCATCAGACTGCTAGCTGATAAAAGAACAGGGTTAAAGCGCAAGCAGTTGGTTCTGAAAAAGCAGTCGGGCGGGTTTATTCTCCCCTTGTTGAGCGCCGTGACCTCTTTATTAGGAGAGGTGCTGGGAGGTGTCATCAGGAGATGAGAGAAAATGTCTCTTAGGACGGCGCAAAAGATGTATCTGGTTTCACCGCATCAGTTCAAACGCTTGACCCCGTCAGAGCCTTCTATCAGACAGACGGCCGAAGAGGATTTGGATTCTAAAATGAGAGAGATTCTGAATGTACCGGGACTGAGTTCTTATGAAAAAATTAAAAGGTACAACGCTCTGTTGCAGAGATATCTCACTCTAATGAAGCAGGGTCAGCTGGACGAACCCCGAGTGACTTTAACTGTGCAACGTGACCCCGTGCCTGAAAGTAATGAGGCTGACTCTACCGGTTTTACAGCCTCTCCTGCAGAATACGACCAGACCGCTAACAAGGTTTTAAAAGCTCTACCTAACAGAGATCGCAAAAACGCTGAATACATACTGAAAAAGTTATCGGAAGTTGGCACGAGTTGGACCTCCAAAGGCATATTTGTTTACCGGGATCGTGTGATGGGGGTTCACATTCGGTCGATTTGCTGAAAAACCTTCTGCTTCCATTTAAGAGGAAAACACAGACCCAGGAACCTGTAGGTTGGACCCCGTTCATGGCTGCCTTGAAGGAGCTAAACATCCCTGTGTCATCAGTCAGTAACCCGCAAGCCCGCGACCAATACAGAGGCATGACAGAAACGGGTGTATCGGAGAAGAACAAAGATAAACCTGTCATGAAACGAAAAGGAAAAATCGTGTTGTCCCCTAAATTCCCCGGAATAGACTTTGAGGATCCCACCCCCGAGAAAGGACCTGCTCGAAGCAAAAGAGTCAAAAACCCCGCATGGTTGAAAAAGTCTGTATGAAATAAAAAACCGGAGAAAATAATTTGTAATAAAGAAACTTTAATGCTTCAAATTATTCATGCGTACAGTGTTTTTTTATTTTAGACAAGAGATAGTTTGTAACAATCTTTAAACATTTGCAAAGAACAAGTTCCGTGATTAAACGAGCACGAGACCCTATTTTTGATACAATGCAGATATTTTTTTCACAAAATCATATACCATGACATCATTTTTATAAACATCATCGTGGTAGGTAGCTAATATGTCATGCACCGAAAGCCCACAGGCTTTATGACACAGATAATAAACACAGTGATGACTGTGCACACGGCAGACAGGGTGTCTTCAAGTTGACGATTATGATAAAATATTTTCGAGGATCTCTCTTTCCAAAATGTCACTTTGCTCGGCGGATAAAATTCAAAATCAGGACTGAATCCGTATGAGTCGAAAAAGGTAGCTCCATCATTCTCTTCCAAAGTCAAAGCTAGCCAGTGTTCTCCAGGCATGTGTGAAGGGTGAGTGTTAACGATAAAATAGGCGGGTCCTTTGTACGTGCGTTTCAGTAGCGGGAGCTGGTCGGATACCCAGACGCCGTGAAATAAATCCCCCAACAGGTGATGCATCACACTTTCGATCTCGTGCTTATTCATGTTTTAATAAAAATCCACCAGGACCTGCATTTTTGAGTCGTTTTCCAAAATTGAGTCGTAACACGCGTACACAATCAGGGTGGTCGTGTGGGGCAGAGGAACTCTGAATCTCATTTCAAGCCTCAAATTCCCCTTACACACCGGTGACAGAGCGTCAGCGTCCTCGCTCGGGTTGAGATTAAAGACGAACAGGGAATAACCGTTGTTAAATTCTTCACGAGCGATGCTTAAAGGAAGGTCTTTTAAATGACGACCTGTAGCGGTGAACATGTTGTAATATTCCCTGACTGAAATACCGTTGTTGAATTGAGGTTGAAACGATTTGGCAGGCACCTGTCTGCCGTCTTTGCAGAGAGCTAAATATTCTACATCCATATGCTTAAAGTTGAAAGGGGACATGCTTCTCCTGCCTGTGAACGCCTCGTGGTTGACCATACCTAAAACGACTTATTTAGGCATGGTTCCTAAAAACAGATTCTCCTGTGTACGTATCCTGGAATTTTCTGGGATAGAATATGTTTTCACATTCACGCGCGAAAGAGGATAGAGGGCATTTCCTCTCATTAATGCTGAAGCATGCCCGAGCCAGATAGCCGGGGAGACTGAAACTTTTTTCACAAAAAGAGATGGTCCTAGAATTTCCAGTCGGAAGGTTGAATCACGAGGTCCCATGAGAGAGAATGCATCGCTGGTCTTGGTTAATTTAATCCTCATGTTGACAAAATTCAAAAGGAGTCTTTCGCAGAAGAATATATCAGCATGAAGCGGCCCCATAAGGTGTAATTCCCTTGAATTAGCGGTGAATGAGGCTCTGCGGTTCATACCCCAGTTAGGACCATCTGTCATAACGATCGAGTCCATAGCTCCCGTGGTGTCTTTGTAAAAGAGACCTGCGCTAAATTGACTCTTTAAAGTGTCTTCCAAATAATTGAGCAAAGTTTCAATCATTGCCCTGTACGGGTGAGTGGCGCTACTCTATCTCCCAGAATAACGTCGCATTGACTGAACATTGTATTCAGCGGGTAATTTATGAGTCCGACGGCCGCATCATTAGCCAGGTCGCTCCCGTCTGCGTTGGTGATCTTTAGACGGACGTGCAGCAAGGTGTCGTTCAAATCCAGGTATTTTTCTCCATCTCCGGGGATAAAGAACTCAATAAGCCCCGTGTCTGTAATAGCTGACACGGGTAATATTTCTGTGTAAACTTTATCTTCGATGGATAGTTGAGTCATGGGGACGGTGAACAGGTCGAGTTCAGCCAGGGTGCATTCTGATTCTAAAAGAGCCATGATTGATTTTTTTACTGAAAAATACTAATTCAGTTAAATATATCCTTGCTTGCTCCAGGCTTCCTACTCCTAGGCTTGCTCTGGCGAACTGGCTTCTTCTTCTTATGCGGCATGAGTATTTGTGAACACCAGACACGTTGCCCCGGAGGTCTCTTTCTACAGGGTTTCCGCGGGGCATTAAAAGTCATTAAAAGTCATTAAATGAAATTTTCTAAAATTAAGGCCTTAATTGGCATTAAAAGTCATTAAATGGGGTTATCTGTGGCATTAAAAATGGCTTATTTTTTTCTAAAAAAAAATACGGTCATAAAAACAGTTTCGTCAGATATATTTCAGATATAACTGATTCCGCGTTGTGCGCGGAACTGCTTCCGGTTCATCGTAAAGCCGTATGTTTTTACAATGTTCGGAAAAGGGACTCGAGGCGGAGAAAGAGCTAGAGACTGGGAAAATGCTAATTTCAACAAAAGCAGATGGAAAACGAGGAATTCGGTACATGGCTGCAGCCTGTCGACGGTAAAGATGACGAAGGATTTTGCTGTGTTTGTAAAAAAAATTAAGCTTTGCACAATGGGTGTCAATGCTTTACGGTCTCACACGAAGTCGGACAGTGTAGTCCAGGGTGTACACGGGTATACGGCGCATAGCCACTTATTTTTCAGTCAGCATTGCCTATATCAACTTCTGGAGCGATATTTGTGTCTTTTGTTTGAGCGCGCAGTGAGACAGATATTCAGCGTTTAAACGTCACGCGCTCAAAACTGATAAACTCTTCTCAATCCACTTTGCTCGCCTTCGGTTCCGTGTCTGCCCGTGACCTGCTGCTTCCACGTTCAACACCAGCTGTGCGCAGCTCGCTGGTTTCTGTCTGTGCGCTCTTGACTTCAAAAACTGTCTTCAAAAAAAAAAAAACTGTCCACCTCACCAGCCAATCACAGACAGGTTTCTTTCCATCCAATCAGAGTAGGGCTTGCAAATACTGCATTCAGATGGATTAAATGAAAATGCTGGAGCTTTTGGCAGAAATTACTAAACATAACGGTGGGATTGAAGAAAAAACAACAACCAATAAACAGTTTAATATTTTAGCCTAAAATATTTAGTTTAAAGTAATTCCTTGAGTTACTGAGGTGTGAAAAATCTTTTTGTCTCTTTTCTTTCCAGCTTCTGGGTGATGATGCAAAAGGTTCTTGTGATCATAATCATCATCATTGTCATCATTATTTAAAGAGCACTTTAACACGAGGTAAAACAAAATAACATCTAATAAAATGACTTGAGTAAAGAATCAACAGTTTAAAACAACAATAATAATAAGCTGTTTAAATCCTTAAAAACAAACAGAAATTCTTTAAATTGAACTCTAAGATAAACAGGCAAGCAGTGAAGGGAGGCCAGGATGGGGTAATGTGCTTTATTTTATGGTTTTTCCATTAAAAGGTGTGCAGCAACGTTTGAACCAGCTGCAGACGTTTGAGTGAGGACTGACCGATTCAGAGATAAAGAGAATTACACTAATCCAGTCATGATGAAATGAAGGCTTAGAGTAGTGTTTCCATATTTCTGCCTTGAAAGAATAGGTTTTACCTTTGCTTTGTTCCTTAAATGATAAAAATGACTTAACTGAGGCCCCTTTTTGACTGTCAAGTTTAAAATCACCGTCCATTTTAAAATCGAGGGGCTAAACATTCATTGTCAGGGTGTCTAAATTAACAGGATCAACAGTTGTTTGGATGTTTCAACTGGTATATTTGACAATTCCTCATTTGCAAAGAGATTTGAGTTTTGATGTTCTCCTCGTCATTAACTTTATCTTTTTCTATAGATTCTCTTTCTCATTCAATTTAGGACTTTCCATATGCCTTATCATCTAGGTCTATATTGAAAAACCTACAGTAAAGTAATGAAATGTTGATTCTGGATGTAGTGTAGGAATTCCTTCAATATAAACAAAAGAAAATTTTACATTACCTGCCAGAAGCTGGATAAACTCTTTAAAAAAGAGACAATAGTATTTTCACACCTCATGTAGTAGCTCAAGGAAATATTGTAATCTAAATGTTTTAGGCTAAATATTTTAGGCTAAAATGAGTAAACCCTAGTGATGGATTTTTGGGTAAACTAAATAGAGCAGTGTTACATGTCATTGTTTCTAAAACAGCATTTTTCTGAGCTGCGTCTAAAAGGGCAAACATTGAGAGTATACCTACTTCTTCAGGGACCACTACACCACTGTGGACAGCCACAGATCAGCTCCAAGGGGCAGACAACAGCTAACAATGTCAAGTTACTTTTCTGTAACCAACGCTGTCACGTCCGCATTAGCTACCGCTAACAGCACAGCAGCAGCTGGAGCAAACTCTACTGCCACTAACGTTGGGAAATCAGACGGTCTTCGAACAACATTTGGATCCAATGCAACACTGCATGCGGATGTACTTGTTGATGGCTATGTTCAGGTACTGAACATAGCCATCAACAAGTTCTATCTATCTATCTATCTATCTATCTATCTATCTATCTATCTATCTATCTATCTATCTATCTATCTATCTATCTATCTATCTATCTATCTATATATATATCTATATATATATAGATATATATATGGGTACTTGTTGATGGCATTAAATTTATTTCTACGAGCATTAAAAGAGCATTAAAAAGCATTAAATTGGGGTTACTCATTCCTGTATAAACCCTGTTCTAGCTCTTCTTGACAAAACCATAACCCTTGACCGCTCCTGGTTATTCACACCAGTTATCTTGGTCATAGCTTTACCTATGACGTCCGAAGCGATGTTATCCCGCGTCCGTACATAACAGGTGCGCCATAGATACCGGGTAAAGCGCCCCCAACCTGCCTTTGGTAATAGGAGACGAAACAGTGTGGGTCCTCGCTCAGGAAAACCATGTTTGCTTGATTCTTTTTTTTTTCCTTCTCACGTTTTACCACGCTTCAGCGTTGCTGGTGCAACTGGTTGCACAGCTATGAATGATTCCAGCCACAGTCGTGTGTTTTTATATGCATAATCCATTTTCATCTAAACATTCGGTGTGAGGCCGCAGGTCTGAAATGCAGCTTCACGATGCACTTTCTGTATGTAAATTTCACCGGGGTGTTCTGATCCGTTTTTATTTCAACTTGTATATTTTCAATGTGTCTCTTGCCAACGGAGATATAGTAGGGGTTATGGAAGTTTTGTGTGATAATATCTCCAAACAGGCCCTGGACCTGAACTGTTCGCAAGAGGGGGGCGTGAGCGTTCCCCACCATCTGTGGGGCGACGATGTCGCTGTAAAAAAAAGGTGTGAGTCCTGGGATAGCGCCGGGGAGGCTGGATCTCCTTGGCTGTCAGGGAGCTGCGTGCCCTCAGGCTGACAAGGAAGGACACAGGCAGGAAGATTCACATCTTGTGAATCTTCGTCCAGGGTCACCGTCTGAAGGGGCTTGGCAGGAAGCCCGGAATTTTTATCCCTTAAAACAAAGATCTCCCGGTGTAGGTTCGCGCCTCCAGGGGACCAGGACCGGTCGACGGTATGCCTCTTTAGCGCCGTGAGGATACTCTCGCTCCCGCCGTCGCTTAGGGCAGAATAATCAGAAGTTGGCGGGATGCGGGTGAAGGAGGGGGGTACAGCTCCAGGGAGAATTCCTCGCCGTCCAGGGGCCCATGCTGTGCCGATGATGAAGCGTTTGAATCGTTTGAAGGAGATGGCGGCGGAGTAGGAGAGCTATCCTGCCTGCAGAATGTCAAACTGCTGCCAGCGTCGTTCCTCCATGGTGTCAGATGTAAGAAGTCCGGTCAGTGAAGTTGCATGGAGTCCCAGTCGGTCTGCCTGGTTGTTTTTATATACTGAGAAGGGTGTGGTTAACGTTGAAGGGGCAGTATTGGCTGTTGTGAGGGGTGGGTCTAAAAAGTAAGCACTTTCTTGACCCCCAAAATGTCTTTCCAGTTGCAACAGTCGCGAAACAGCGTTGAAATCCTGTCTGATATTCCGATCATCTTGTCACGCCAGGCATCAAGGGAATGGCTAGCAAGGTCCTGAACACACCACAGTCAGAATTATAATAGTCAAGCATTAACATAACCGTCTGTGTTTTATCTTGAGCCTTTCTGAGACTTGCATGGAAAAACCATCGGCCGGTAATCCCCGTCTTTGACTGCCAAGTAGCTGAGAAGATCCTATTTCCTGAATCCTTGTCAATTTCATTGAGGTTGGGCAGCACTCGCCTGTAGCGTTTAGTGGCGGGTGAATCCATGATTCCTTCCTCGGCTTGTTGATGTGGTCGTTTGCCCCGTTTAGCGGGGGGTGAATCCATGATTCCGTCCTCGGCTTCTTGTCTCACAGAGGGGCCTGCTGCTGCTGCATTCGCTTCTTCAGGGCCTAGTCTGCGAAGCAGGATGAGTTTCAGAACAGCCCAATCGTTTGATGTCAGCATGCCCAAGGAGTGGATAGTTTGCAGCTCGTCACCTTCATCATCCAGTTGATAGAGGTACATCTCACCAGATTCATACTTGAAGATGTACCCCCATTTACCGTGGGCTCCATAGGGTTCCAAAGACCATTGTTCTTGCAGAGGCAGGCTTGGAGGCATCTGAGTTCTGCATAAAAACAGCGTAGCCTTTTGAGGGGTATGCTGAGCTCGCCAAAAATGGCTCTGATCATGGCAAATCGTGACGGGTGTCTCAGCAATGATAGGTTCAGAGGTGGTTCTTCCAGACGCCATGTTGAAAAGTATTCATTCACTATGGAAGCTGGAGAAATGGGGCTTATATCATGAGAGAAGCGGCCATGGGCGGGTTCCGGGGCGGGACTTCAGCCGGAAGTGGGGGATGGGTGTGAATTCATATAGGGGTGACAGGTGTCATAAAATGGGGGGGGGGTCACGTAGGGGTGACAGGTGTCATAAATTAATGGGTCATATAAGGGTCATAGGGGCCATAAATTAACTTTTGACATAAGGTAGACCCTATTTGTGTGTCCTGTGGGTGAAAAAGAAATAAAAGGGGGAAAAAACCGTTTACTTGACATTGTCCCGACTGGGTCCGGGAGCGCTCCGAGTAACGCGGCTTCCTGAATGCGGTCCACCAAAGAGTTATCGAGTACGTGGCGTGGTGGTTGGAAACCCACGGAATAAAGCAGCTGCATGTCTTCTCGAGATGGCTGAGTTCCAAAAAGAAGGCAGATTATGGTCTGTGACCGGAATAAATACCTTTCCCCCTAGTAACGTTATCTCTCCGCTTCGTCGTTAGGGGCGGCGGCCATTTTGGGCCGTGTTGCATGATGGGAGTTGGTGCTTAGCGCAAGTTCTTTGTTTTCTCTCCATTACAGTTTATGGCTCTGATGTTGAGTAATTGTTTCTAAGCACTAGTGAAATTTCGATACCTCCAATACCCGACCTCTAAAGTTTATTCTCACATCAAAATATTGATACTTTTGATACTTCAGTCATGGAGTAATGTATAACATTAACAGGACGTTCCTGGTTAGTGTGAGTAAGTGATGCCTAAGGGCAGTGTGCCGCTGCCGTCCAGTCACTCACTCAAACAAAACGCAACGGCAGAGCATAAATGGAGTCACGTGTGTAACTACTGTATTTCAGCTGTATTGTGTTGTCACTGTATTGTGACAACACAACAAACATTGTGAAACAACTGAGGTTAAACCACAACACAGAATGTGAGATGTTCATGATGAGGTAGACAAAAGAGGAGCTGTTAGGACAAGACAGACCTCTCAGGGGGAATCTTTTGGTGTTGCAGGCAGGTATGAGCTAGGCACAGAGAAAATGTGGAGCTTTAAGCGCTGCTGCTCTTGGTGTGTTTCAAAAAAATAGAGTTATGATATACGTTACAAAATAAATACATGCTTCAACAAATGACATGAGTTCAACTTGGACTAATAATATTTATCACTTAGGTCATTTTACATGGACAAAAAGGCTAGATTTAAGTAAGGTTTCCTAAGAATATAACATTGACCGGGTGTCATTAAATAATACAGAGAAATTGTAATAAAACAGCTATGGTAAACTTTGAAAAGTATATACTTGATGGTTAAAAATAATAATAATGTAATATCCACTAAATAAAAGTGCAGGTTTTGGCACCAATTCTTTTATTGCTTACAGGACAGGTTACTGTAGCCCATAATCGTGCCAATGACTAGCAGATCAGTCGCCTAAAAGAACAACCCCCAAAAAAGGAATTAGCAGGAATTAGCAGCAGAATTTAGGGGCAACT
The DNA here is from genome assembly GCA_037039145.1 of Fundulus diaphanus. NCBI lineage: Eukaryota > Metazoa > Chordata > Actinopteri > Cyprinodontiformes > Fundulidae > Fundulus > Fundulus diaphanus. The sequence goes on along the minus strand of CM073137.1, from coordinate 45,915,478 downwards.
GCTCACTTTCTTCTTCTACGCTCCCCTTCCTATCTCTCCACCTTCAAGGACAGTGCGAAATTAGAAACATTAAAAACACTTTGCAGTCAAATGCACGCACAAGATGTGTGTGTGGCTGAAAGACTAGGAGTTCCTGAAGAGGGCATTCCTGAGCTCTATTCTTTTGCAACTCACTTGAACGTTGGGCAGCTAGAACAGTTCACCCAAGACGACTTGCAAAGAGCACAGCTCAGAGACCCTGTCCTTAAAATAGTAAGAGAGGCCCTGAACACAGGCCACTGGCCTTCTAACGTTACTGATACAGATGTTTCTTTGCTGAAACGCGAGAGTGCCAAACTGACGATGGATTACTCTACCATGTGACAACCAAAGCTTTGGGTAAAGAACACGTCAGATGCTTTTACCCAAAAAATACAGAATGCAAGTGTGCCGTGCTTTGCACAATGACATGGGACATTTGGGAGTAGAGAGGACTCTAGAACTACTCCGAGAAAGGTTCTATTGGCCGAAGATGAGTCAGACTGTTGAAACGTACATAGGAAACTGTGGGAAGTGTATCACGTGGAATAGTCCATGTCCACGATCCGCTCCGTTACTGTCATGGTTTTCAGATGACGAGCCCACATGCAGATACGAACGGGAGGCAATGCACAGTTTTAAGATTTTTATTAAAGGAAAACAGGCAGGTCTATGGACGGAACTACAGGTTACTCGGCTGGGTCAGAACGTCACGGCTGGAGAGTCTGTAAGAAAGAGCAAGTGAGTTCTTCTGAAATAAGAGCCAGGAAACTTGCTAGGAGTTGCGCTGCTTACCATTAGGCTGGGCGGACCTAACTGGGAAGAAGTAGCGTCAGGAGAACTCTATGTGACTACTCAGATGGAGATAGGTGGCTAGTGGCTGAGGGCGGCAGATGTAGCTGGCGAGGAATCCGAGGCGACCTCATCGGCAGCGGTTGACAGATGGATTGACCAGAGTGAGCACAGAACCAACAGAACCCGGGAAAGGGGATCTCAGGCCTCGTTGGGTAACTTCCAGGAAGTATGAGGGGAGCGCCAGAGCAAAATCTGAGCAGACAGGTCTGCTGGTCTGTTTCTTCGGACGGGACGTCAAGACAGGTGAGTGCATCCAAGCACCAAAATCTGGAGCAACAGAGAGGTACAAAAAATTACTCAAAAAAGAAGAGTAACAAAAAAAACTCACAAGCTGGTTTCCGAGAGTTGGGACAGAGGCCACGTCGTACCACGACTGGTTAAGGCTCCGGCGTCTTCCATCTGCCAGTGCTCTGCTTAAGAAGCCAGAGGAAGCCGCCTGCAACGAGCTGCAGGTGTGGACCACGCCTCCTCAGCCAACTAGACACACCTGAGGAGTAGAGTTAGAGCAGCCAACACAGAGAACCCTGACAGTTACATTAGATCACTTCCACAGGACCCATGGAGCTAGTATGTATTTCCTCTCTCTGGAGCCCGATTCCAGTGGAATTGCCAACATTCTCGTGGTGACCGATCATTTCAGTCGTTATGCGCAAGCATACCCAACTAAAGATCAACGAGCAGTCACTGTCGCCAAGGTATTGGCTGAGAAATTCTTTGTTCACTATGGTCTTCCAGCTCGAATTCATTCGGACCAAGGCCGTGACTTCGAGAGCCGGTTGATTCAGGAACTACTGAAGACCTTGGGAATCCGTAAGTCTCAGACGACACCCTATCATTCGCAGGGCGATCCGCAACCAGAGCGCTTTAACAGAACCCTGTTATCTATGCTGGGAACCTTGAGAAATACCCACAAGCGCCAGTGGAGTCGTCATGTGAGTCAATTAGTACACGCGTACAATAGTGCCAAGAATGATGCCACAGGGTATTCACCCTATTACATCATGTTTGGCAGAGAGGCCAGATTGCCGATCAATGTTTGTTTCGGCACTGGTGATCAAGAACCACTCAGTCATTCATGTTACGTGGAAGATCTCAAAAGAGACTTAAAGAGTGCTTACGAGTTAGCTACCAAGTCTGCAACTAAAGTTCATCTACGAAACAAGAAGAACTATGAGAGAGTCCTACGCAACCAAGTGTTAGCCAAGGGTGATCGTGTGCTCTTGAGGAACTTGGGGTTGAAGGGGAAACATAAACTGCAGAGTAGGTGGAACTCTTTACCATATGTGATAATGGAAAAGCTTCCTGATTTGCCTGTCTACAGGTTGAAGCCTGAAAGTGGGATGGGGAAGCTAAGAACTATTCACAGAGACAACATTTTGCCTATTGGGAGTTTGTTAAGAATTTCTGAGGAGTCAGATGTTCCAGAGAAACCCAAAAGATCTGTGACTAGGAGTCGGAGAAAGTCAGTGACACATCAATCACATGCTAAAAAGTCTCAAGGCAATGTAGGTTATTCGATGGATGAGGAATCTAGTGATTCTGAGTTTGAATGTCCGCATAGGTTCAGATGGAGGTTAGAGCCTGAAGATCTTGTAGATCCTGTCTCTGACAGAGATCATAAGTGTGAGGTACAGAACACTGTGGATGAGCAGGACAATGTGTCTGATCATGATGAGGTGGACGAATGTGATGTGATGTCAGAAGACATTGTAGATTCTTGTGATGGTGAGATCAATGCTGCCGATCGGGTAGAAATGCCTGCTGAAGCAATAGGTAGTGCAGAGTCTGAAAGACATTCTCCCGTTAGAGTGACGGAGGAAGCCAAACCTCAGCGAACTTCCCATAACCGTGAAAAGAGGTCTATTAAGCCTGTTATCAGACTAACTTATGATGAGGCAGGGAAGCCCAAAGATCAGCCTCTGACTATAGTACATAGGGGTGTAGTCATAAAGATTGGTTAAAGCGAATTTTATTTCATTTTCCTGTGACCTTTAAGTTCATGTTTTCACTCATGTTTCATGGGAACTAGGTTTCATAGGGACATGTAAACCATTTAAGTGGGGGAGAGTGTAGCCCTGTGCTATATTTTGGATTTATGTTAATAAATGGGATGGTTTTAGTTCATTAAGGTTTAATAGTTTAAGTAAGCTGAAATGTTTAAAAATGTTTTAAAAGCAATTTCCAAGCTTGAGTGATATTCTTATTTTTAATGCTTTTGTTTTATACATCTTTGTATTTTATTTTTGTTTGCAATACTTGCTGGATTATTTTATTAATTTCTGATTGGTCAAGAATACCACCGAACACCGAATTGCTGCATAAGAAGAAGAAGGAGAAGAAGAAGGGAGTTGTTCGGAGGAGGGTGAAGAAGACAGTCTACCCGGTTGTCTTTCTCCGTTAGCATAAGCTAAGCCAAAACTTTTCCAGGATATGGGGAAGAGTCAGCAGCTAAGTGTTCGGCTTGAATACTTTGTACTGTGATGGACTTAGTGGTGTGCTTCGGGATATTTTGCTTCCGGTTGCTTTGAGGAATCAAAAGACGGACCGTTGTTAGAAACCGCAAGTGATGCACGCAAGCATGGCAGATTCAGAGACAGTGAGGGGATTTGACCACCGCGCTGGTGAGCTACCCAACAGCTGTGTTTCAGAACTGAAGGGTGAGAATCGTCCTGGACATTGGAGGAGTTGAAGTTCGCTTGGACAAGTCGGTCAAGTCCAACTACCCGGTGGGGACCAGACGGTTCGGTGCTGCGGGAGTCCATGTGGGAGGCGCGTGCTGAGGAATGAGCCATGACGGGACCGCGCTCTAGTTACGTGATCGCGCAGTGAGCGCGTGAGCGTTACTCTCTGCTTCTGATCTTCTCTTCTGTGCTGCGTTAAGGTACACAACTCAGTTTTTATTTGCTCTTTGAGTGAAGCGGCCAGTGTTCAATTTTTAGGCCCCAACGCACCTAAGCAACGTACAGGCCTGCAACGGGGTGGTGGTCTGGGGGTTTAGTTATATTGAAAGCCGGCATAGCTGATGACATTTAATGGTTACTTTGATTTTGTATTTGAACTGAATGTTTGTTCATGCCATTGAAAGTGACTGATGGACACTAAGTGTTTGAATTGGAAGCACTGAAGGGTATTTTTTCAGTTTTAAGGGTATTTGTGTTAAGATACATTTATTTTAAATGTGCAGTGCTTTAGGAGCACTGTGAATTTATTTGAGCTTTGATCTCACTCTGTTGAGTGAGCATTTTGATTAATTGAGAAACACAGCGGAGTGTGGTCTGCATTTATTTAAATTCTGTAATTTCATTTAACCCTTATTTTTAGTAAAAGGTAAAAAGACATTTCCCCTTGTAATTCATTATTTTCGTTGTGATATTCTTACTGGGTAAAAAAGTATATATATTTCTACAGAATATTTACAAGGGTACTCATAACCAATCCGATAATAACGACTGCAGTTTTATCACCTTTTAATGATAGGAACTCAGGGCGCCCCATATTTAGTTGAGTCACAGGTTTTTGGATGTTTTGCCAGTAATGTAGGCAAGGGGGCGCTACACACAGTTTAGGGATTAAAAGGTACCTCTTATTGTTTTCCATAAAAATGCCTGATTAATATAACAAGTAATCATATTTTTCCATAACACCATCTAATGTAGAACAGATTACTGGATCAATGTGTGCTTCTGTGCTCGTTTGTCTCTCTTGTTGTGTCTCTGCTCTGTCTTCTCTAAACCCCCAGTCTGCTGGGTCTCCTTAGATAGAAAACTTTTCACTAGTGATATTACGTGATGTGCTGAGGCTTCGAGGCGTGTGTCGAGTAATGGAGGGGGCGTTTCCGTAAAGCGCGTATCGAAGCTTGCTTCATTTAGGGGAGGAGCCGAAAACGATGACGTCCGAAGCCTCGCTGCCCGGCTGTACCACGTGACTGCTTCGGGAAGTGGTTCAGATTTTGCCAGATGACCGGTTCATTCAGAACCAGTCATGGCTGCACGCTGGATCATAAAACAGTTCTGCTAACCAGATGCAGTTTAAAATGCCATTTGGAACAAATACAATCGAATAACACCTAGATGCCATTGCTAAATCATATATATTATTATGTAAGCTGACATGTGTAATGTGATACTTGAAAAAAGAAAGTGAAAGAACATAAATAAATAAATTATAAGATTACTGTATATAAGTGAACACTTAATACCTGGGACCCAGCACCTGTGGGAGTTTGTGAGAGTGCACTAGTTTAGGTGAAAATTTTCCAAAAGGAAATAGCTTGATAGTGGTTGTGGAGAACCAAAGGCCCGCCTTCCCCGAGCACAGAGGCAGGAGTCAGGGGACCCATAACCCCGGACTCCCAAAGGGGTCCCTAAAGCAGGTCGCCCTGGAGGGGCCGACACAGGATATCTGCAACCCCCCCCTCCAAGGAAGGAGCAGAGACGACCCCGAGGAAATCCCCCAGCCACCGCAATGCCGACGCCCTCAAGAGCCGCGGACCACACCCATACCTGGGGAGAAAAAAAAAAAAAAATGGAAAACTCATTCACACCATCCCTCCCTTGTGCCCCATTCACCACACACAGATTAAAAAAAAAAAAAGACGCTGTACACACATTCCCACATAACACTCGCATCCAACACTGACCAAAGGGGGGGTCACCCCAAATCGACTATACGACTGCTTGAACGGGGGTGTGCAGAAGACCCCGATCCTCCCTACGCCCGCTCAGATGTTGTGTTGTTGCATGTTGTTCTCAAGTGCGTTTAAAAACTGGGAGCGCCGAAGGGGATGCACGGCACAGCCCACCCCCCTTCCGGAAGGAAGCTGTTGCCAGCGCACCCCCTCCGGGCGACTGCCCAGAACCCTCAATGTCTAAGTGGGAGAGGAGGTGAAGGGAGCCATCCGAGGTGAGGCTCACACAACATAAGCCCCCCCCCCCGACGTCTTCCCCCCACCCCCCCCCCTACCATGGCCTACATGAGTGTGCGATGTGAAAATGTTTGAAGTGAAGGTGTCTAAGATGCATGATAAAATTGGGGAGAGGGGCGTCACCAGAAAGTGGCAACCTCCAGTAACGCCCCCTCCCCCAAGACCTACATGTGTGGAGGCGTGATGGAGCAGGCAGAGGGAGGAGTCCGGGGATGGGGAGCAAATGACTGGGAAGCTATCCCAGGGAGCCAGCTCCCCTACTGACTCCAATAGGCACCCCCGCTCCCCGAACGCCCCACCCAGAGAAGGGGGCCTCGCCAGCGGCACCACCGTAGCCCGGGGGCCAGGGAGAGGCCGCAGGGCCCGCCAGCCAACCACCCACCAGGACCAACACCTCAACCCCCCCCAGCCCACCCACCAAGCCTACTGGCTTCCCCCCCCCCAAAAAAAACTAAATAAATAAATAAATTAATTAATAATAATAATAATAATAATAATAATAATAATAATAATAAATAAATAAGAGGGGGGGACCCTGGCCAGACGGCCCGCACGAGCCACCCCAAACCCCACCCCCCAAGCGAAACCCGCACCGGAAAACGACACGGACCAGGACCGGGACAGGGGGCCGGACACAAGCCCACCAGAACGTCCATCCCCCCCCCCACCCGTAGATTTAATCCCTCCCCAACACTAACGTTCAAACAACTCACCATACATTCGACAGTAGACCCCCACTGGCAGAGTGCCTATCCAATGAAGGAGAAGAGCATCTGCCCAGAGATGTTAATGACCATGCCCCCCTACCAGCTCAACGGGCCCCGAGGCCCCCCAGCGCGCCCGAGGCCCCGTGCAGGGGCGGACACCCGGGCGCGCGCCGGCCCACAGCCAAAGCGGCACACCCCCCGGAACCAGAACCCCCGAGGCCCCGCCGGGGCCCCCGCCCGAGGGCGGCGCGCCCCAGGGACCCCAGACCCACCCCGGCCCCACCCAGCGGCAGCACAGCTACCAGGTCAGTAACCCACGTCCGTCAACACGCAGCTCCCAAAGAGCGCCGCAAGCGGCTGCTGTAGGCCACCCGTAGGCCTCCCAAGCTCCTCCCAGATGGGGGCAACAGACCCCGGAGCCGGATCCACCAGGCGCCCTACTCCAAGTGCCCCCAGGGCCCCAGGAACCCCTCCATCCAGCCACTGCGCCCTGCATGAAGCAACCCACCGCCCCCTATTCCACTAAGTGATGGTGTTGATCAGAGGAGCCCAAAGAGACCAATCAGATGTGGAAGCAGATGCTGTCTCTAGATTAATATGATCCAGCAAAAGATCTCTATACTGATTGATACTGAGATTTTGTTTACTTTTCCAATTCATGAGGATAGTTTTCTTTGCGATACATAAAGCAGTGAAAACCATGTAATCTATTTCTTTTTTCAGAGGACTTTCCTCAAAATTACCGAGCAAGCAAACTGATGGGGAAGGTGTAATTTTATAGCTCAAGCACTTTGATAAGTCCTTACATATCTGTGTCCAGAACCTCTGGACTGGTGTGCATAACCATAACGCATGAAAATAATTATCAGGATTATTTCCTATGCAGTGTGGGCAGATATTAGATTGTGCCAACCCCATCTTGAATAATCTTTGTCCTGTGTAGTGTACTCTGTGAAGGATTTTGTATTGTATTAGTTGTAAGTTGGTGTTTCTAGTCAATTTGAAAGTTCTTAGACATGTCTGAGCCCAGAAATTTTATTCAAAGGTGCCTGATAAATCATTTTCCCACTTCATTATAGGAAGAGATATCGAATCATCTATTTTAGTCAGTGTCCTGTATGATTTAGACAGTAGTTTGGGGGGGGGGGGGTTAAATCTAGGAACTCTTAATATATTAGTTGGGATTTGTAAACCACCATTAATATGCTTATATTTATTTTTACTTATAGATTTAAGTTGTTCATATTCCAAGAATTTATTTTTACTAATGCCATATTGCATATTTAGTTTCGCAAAATGGATGAACTCGGTTCCGTCAAGTAGATGTTCCAGATATTTAATACCTTTATTCTTCCAGTATGTAAAGTTTATCATTTTATTATTTTGTAGGATATCAGGGTTATTCCAGATAGGTGTACGACTGCATGGGATAAGGGATGACTTTGTCATTTTAAGGAACTCCCACCATGCTGTCAGAGTAGAACTAATGTTGATATTTTTGAAGCATGTATGCCGTTTTATATTTGAGCTAATAAACGGCAGATCTGAAATCATGATATTATTGCACATTTCCTGTTCTATATCTAACCAAGGCTCATCTAAAAGACTATTTTTTAACCATTTAGAGATGTATTGTAGCCTATTTGCTAAGTAATAGTTATGGAAGTTAGGCAGATCTAATCCTCCCCTGTCTTTAGTCTTCTGTATTGTCTTTAAGCTAATACCCCACGTATATTTCCAAAGAAATTTAGAAATGGCAGAGTCTAGAGATTTAAACCAGTAATCCAGTAATTAATTCTAGGTAGGACCATCATTTTTATTGAAGCTACCCTACCCATAAGTGTGATTGGAAGCGATTTCCATCTTTCAAGGTCCTCTTCTATCCTGTTTAAAAGTGGAGCATGGTTAAGTTTAAGTAAATCCGTTAATTTATTCGACACAGTAATACCTAAATATTTAATATTTCCTGATTGCATTTGTAAATCTAGGGAGTTTTCGAGAGAGCAATTAATTGACAGTACCGTAGCTTTAGACCAGTTTAACGAGTAATCTGATACTTTAGAGAAAGATTCTAGTATTCTAATTACTTGTAAAAGAGAATTATTTGAATGCTGGAGATAAAGTAATACATCATCCGCGTACAGACTAATCTTATGCTCTATTTTCATGCATTTTATACCTTTTAATAATAATAATAAAGCTATTTACAAGCATAAATCAAGTGGAGCACTATGGCGAAAGCTGTTCGCTCCACTTGTAAAAGCAAAATCTGTCGAGCTCTATCTGGCATTGAGACATCAATTCCTATTGCCACATTGCTAGACAGGACACTGGGGGAAAATAAATAAATAAATAAATAAAATGCCACTTGGTCTGTTTATAAGTTTCGTTTTTATTAATTCTGCATTTTTTAACTACATGCACCGTATTGCTGTGCCTCAGCGCTTGCTCCTCTCTCCCCCCCCCTTCCCTTGGAGGAGGTGCTTTTATCACCGTTCACCATTCAAAACGTTAATCACTACGTTTAATGTCCTCGAATCGGTAGCAACGTGTGCCAGTTAAAGTCAATAGGAAAGTTAGCTGTGTTTCATGCGCTGATTCTCATAGAATCAGTGGCGCTTCGGTGAGCTGCTTCCTCGCGCTTTAATTCAGGTGCGCACTTTTAAGGGTAATTTTAAAGAACTTGTAACATCAGGGGCTTCATCTCAGATCTGTCAGTACCCCTGTTCCCTTTATAGGAGCCCTTTACAGTATTTAGTTATGCATTTTCACCGCAGCGCACCAACGGGGGTAAAATCCGCCCACCGCACCGATGAGATCAATAGAAATTTGTCTGGTCAGCGCGGCGACTGACTGAGAAACCTGTCGCTGTGAAAGGTGATGATGATGGTTATAAACTGTAACAGTCTAGAAGGGCATTGAGCTGAAAGGAGGGAGACATCAGCAACTGGATCGTGCATAAAGACGCAGCGTGAACCTCTGTGTGCTTCAGTGTTGCTGCTGAGGGGAAATTGTTGACCATAATCCCCCCCCCCGCAATTAGCATAATCTCACTCTTAACTTTTGATCAAAGTTGAGAGGTCTGATTATTACACACCATGCCATATCACATGACACTACTATTTTGGGAATAATTACACACAGAGAATACATTCAAACAATATTTTATTATACACACATGTGTATACATAATTTATGTAGACAAATGATTTCGTCCTACACCTTTTGTGAAGTCATTCCCAAGAGCCATAATAGACAAAAAAAATCAATGCATCACACGTGTTAAGATACAGCTGGCTGTGATTATACACCTGGCTAGTAGGTGGTTCCGTGTGCACATGAAGCTCCAAGAAATGAACCCTTTCTCGAACCAGTTGGCTCAAGTGGTTCAATGCCTCATGAGGCTTCATCTCGCCATCACTACTTTTCACCCATTTGAAGAAAAACCTAAACTCGAATGCATTGTTGATAACTTGAATCAGTTTGATTAAACCATACAGACAGATTCCAATTGACTTGAAATCTGTCTGTATGACTGGATTGAATAGATTTTTCTTTTTGTAAAGTTCATTGAGACATTTGTTGTGAATTGGCACTATATAAATAAAGAGAACTGGATTGTGTCATGTTTTTCAAATGTTTTGCCCACATGCAGAAAACGTTCGGGAGACCAATACACAGTTTAAGATCTTTATTATAGGAGCAAGGTGCAAAAACAAGTCGGAACTGCTAGACGCCTGGATCAAGGCCTGAACGTCTGGCCGGGATTAACTGTAAGGGAAGAGAGATAATGAGTCATGGATCGAAACCAGAAGGATGCCAGATTGTGCACAGTTTACCCTTAGTCGGAGGAAACGAGCTGGGAAGAGTAAGCACCGAGGGAACTAGTGTCTACTCTGATATGTGGGTGGTGACTGGAGGGCGGCTGGTGGAAACTGGCGAGAGACCCGAAGCAACCTCCACAGGTAGGAGGGACAGACGGATTGATCAGAGTACAGAAAGCTGAGGGTGCCAGTGGAATCCGGGAGGGGGAACCTCACCCCAACTAGGTACGTCCTAGGAAGTTTGAGGGGGAACGCCAGAGCAACATCTGAGCACAGGACTTCCACTGAACAACTCCTCATCAAAACTCCAGGCCAGGTAAGTGCATCCAAGCACACAAAACTGTGACAAAAATAGAAAAGCCAAAATTAGTCCAAGGTAGAAGGGCAAAACTCACGATACGAAAATCCAGGACTGGTCAGAGGCCACATCGTACCACGACTGGTTAAGGCTCTGGCATCTTCTGTCTGTCTTTGCACTGCTTAAGAAGCCAGCGGAATCTGCTCCTGACGAGCCGCAGGTGTGGGGCACGCCCCCACAGACAACAACACCACCTGTGGGAAAAGACCCAGAACCAGAGCAAACAGACAGCACCCTGACAGATTGGATGTATTGATTTAAAAAAGTTTAATCGGAAAGTGCATGAGCTGATTGAAGACATCATGACGCCTCCCGGACATCACATAATGTAGAATTTCTTGCAAATCTTACCTACATGTAGACGTCAATTAAAAGTCTAAAACTCAATTTAAATGTCTACTATATTTTTACATTTTGAACAGAATTAGTCTGATTTTAGCTTAGATGTCTGTGAGTGATTTAGATATTGTCTCATGAGATTAGTGATTGACCTATAGTCCAGGACCTAAATGCAGAGGCAGTGGGTAGTTCTACAACTTTTACCTAAAGACAATTAATATAATTGGACTATTGTATCACAGAAATTACCATCTATCTTTTACTGTGCCAACACTGGTCAAGCTTGACATTGATTGAGCTGAGTAGAGAGCCCATTGGAATCTGAAAAGAAAGGTTTATAAGTGATTTTGATTAATAAGACCTCTCAAAATGTATGGCCTTCTAAACCCATCTATGTTAAAACAGCTCACACAGCAGCCATTCAGTACTCATATGGTCCAAGAATGTCATTTCCTTCACTATGCTACGGCCTAATAATAGCAGTAACAGATAAGTGTTTGACAAAACACTTTTTTAAGGGTCGTTAATGTCGAAGCTAGTAAATGGTAGCATTAAGTGATTAAATACATAAGTGAGCATGGAGAAATTATTCACAGAGAGGAAGGTAGGGAGATATTAACTTGAGTGATGTAGGTCAAACTGAAACAAAGGGGCATTTTAAGAAGCGGCTGGACTGAGCAAGTGGCTGTTCAAGAGCTGAAATTAGTGGCCTTTTGTACCCCACAATTACACACTCCATCACACGCACTTAGAAAAAGTTCCTCTTGATTCATTCACCCAGATGCACCCAGGAGCCATACATGAGGATGAACTCTGTTCTGTCACAGGTGAAAAAAAAGAGTTAGGAGCCTTGTGGCATGTGAGGGCAGGTTGCATCTTCCAGCCACTCTGGGATCCTCAAGTGGCTTGTGCAGCAATCCAGACCCCATAGGGGGGCTTGACAAGCTAGATTGACCTTGTCTGTTGAAACAGGTCGAGTAGAATAAACGACAAAAAGATGAACATCAATCTTTAAGGCAGTGGCAGATTAGGAGTGATGATTTCCCCCTCCTCCCCCAAAACAAAACCCTACAGAGCAGAAAGCCTCTGTATTAGGCTTAGAATCTGTTAAATTCTTACTCAGGCAGGTCAGACTTCTCTTGGCTCTGCTCTCACCTGCAGGATCATACATGAAATTCCCAGCTCATCTGTCTTGCTAAGGTATGAGGCCTGCGTCAATACAGTAGTTGTACCGCAGGGATCTTTTAAACAGGAGAAGCAAGAAGAAGAGAATGGGACAAAAGGAAAAATAAAGCTTTTTTCTTTATTTTAAACATTTCATAACAAGAATTGAGCAAAAAGTTAAAATTTTCACTTAGCTGCTCTAGATTTTCTCCTGCTTTCAAATTTTTTCACCAGACAAGTGAATGTGCGCGTTAGCATGATTTCTGCTGTATTTTCAGTATGACCAGTGATCTACTTAACATACAGTTTTAAGAGGTACGGAAAATACCATAGGGAGTTGTGTTAAAAAAAATGCCAGCATCCTTATTCCAAGCTGTGGGATTATCTGCACATTCAGCCAAAGGTTTTGCACCAACCACTATTTGATCAGTTATACAACCAAAGACAACCCACAGCAAATATTCCATTATTTACAGAAGTTACTTTCATATCAAACACTACAGTGTGACATGTTTAAATTCTGTTACATTTTTTAAACACAGTGTATTGAAGGTTTAAGACAGGGAACAGCAGTGGGAAACTATGCTTTTAATAGCTTGGCCTTGTCTACTTAGCCAGTATTCAAAACCAAGTACCCTTCCCAGCACTAACAATACAGGCACATCCAAAACAGGATACAATTGTAACTGTATACATTCTAAGCTCTAACTAAAACAATAATCTTAACTTTAGCTAAATACTTAGATTGTAGCAGATAAATTGACAGCACACCCACTCAGCCAGCCGACTTAACGTTTCTTACCGATCGCTCATAATGCAGTTACACCAAACAAATGACCCAGACTTTCTCTTATTCAAACACGTAAGCACATTGATTGGTTATCATTGCAGAACAGACCAAGTGAAAATTCATGAATTAAATACTCAACACTAAAACTGTTTGAAGAGATACCTGTGGAAAGGCAACTTGATTCACCAAGACAGACCATACATCTTTATAAAATTAGAATAGAAAAACAACAAACACTGATGATTTTATTTCAATAAAATATGATGCATTTCCTGTTTTGAAGCTTTTGTCCAGCCAGAAAAAAAAACTTGATCACACAAGACTGAAGTTTAACCAGAAGGGGGCTCCACACAAGCTGACCTATGTTACAACAAAGAGTTGTTTATAATCCTCATCCCTCTATAGAACACAAACCATCTCTACTTCCCTATCCTCTTCTCCATTTTCTCTGAAATTCTTTCTCTGTTCTTTTTCACTGTATTGATCTGCAAAGTACACAGTGGCATACTTCAAACTCCCTTATTCATTTTAAATCCCCTGGAAATTGAGGGGAGTCCATCAGACCAACCTCCTACTGCAAGAGCCTCCTTCTTGCCCAAAGCAGCCCATGTTGCAGAAATTCTTGTTACTTTAGAAGGTTTTTAGGAGCAAGTCATTTGGCTGTTGCCACATTTCCATTAAACAGAGAAAGTCAAACTCACGGTCCACAAGGAGATCTTGAATGATATTAACCTTGCTCGTGAGCAAGCAGCTTTTGAGAAGACTGAGGTTCAGAGTGATGTCGTTTTTGTCGACCAGAAGTCGCATGAAAGGGGAACACTCATTCTCAACTCAACTCTCTCACTCTCATTCAGTGTGCAAGCACTGATGATAAACTGTTTGAGTGCATTGCGGGTGGTTGCCACAATTCTGCAACACCAATTGTTAGTTTGCACTACTTTTTGAAGGGAAGAGAATGAGAGGCGCCTTAATCAGAGCTGTAAAACTGATGAGGGACAGATGGGCTGGTCCAACCAAGCACAGCCAGCTTTGCTCTGAGCACTTTTCGGCAAACTGCTTAGAACAAGAAATGTCTAATTTTGCCTGAGAAATGTTACATGTTATTCTTTCGCTTTTCAGCACAGGTAATGTGAAAAGTTCGGCAAATAAAATTTTGTTGTTTAAAATTTGGGGGGGTCGTGGCCGAGTGGTTAGAGCAGTGCGCTTGCACTCAGAGAAGGATGCAAGTACCCGGTTCGATCCTCAGTGGTGGCACTCTGGTTGTTTTTTTTATATAGGTAAAAAATGTAAGTCTTGTTTTCAATACAGATGCAATAAATTGTTTTACTGATGTTTTTCATGTTTCAGTTCAATTTCTGAGCATCTCTTAAATTTTATGTGTCAGGAACACCATATCAAAGAACCAGATATTTAAGCCAGACACGGGGTTGCACTTACAAGGTTTATTATAAAATAGAAAAATTAAACAAAAACTGATGTAGTGGGCAGGAAAATGTCCACAGTGGAGCAGGCGGCCCACAGCATTAACTGTCAGGCAGAAGAAGGCAGAAGAAGGCAGACAAGAACAAAGGGCCTGGGCAGGAGTCATGGTCAGAGTGCAGTCTAAGGTCGTGTCCCAGGTGACAGACTGAAATAACACGAATGGATCTGAATAGAAATACAAGGACATAATCTGACTGAGAACACAAACACGAGACTCATTTTTGCGTTCAAGTAAAAATGAACGCAAAAATTAACTAGAAGACAAAAGAAATGCATGAACATGTAACAAATGTAAAACATGAAGTGACAATATGGCAAAACCCAAATGGCAAAACTAACTGAATATGGCAAGACCTATAGCAGATAAACAAGAAAAACATGAATCTAAATCAAAACCATAACCAGACACTTCCAAATCATGACATTTATGGGATTTTGTAAGTCATCAGAATCTCAAGATATAATGGTACATGCAGTGGTTGTCTACAAACTCCATTTTCTAATGTCCAGAAAATGGAGAGTTTCTAGACACAACCTAAGCAGCTCAGACTAGGATATTGTATTGGCTGATGCTGATGAACCCGATATTCAGCCAAAAACAGAGTTACTATTTGAAAGGTTTATTGAAGGGGATGAGTAATGGCAGGTGAGGCAGGCAAGTAGAAGCAGACTAGACAGATTAGTAATGGCTGAAGGTGCAGGCAGGCAGGGATGAGCAGGGGACCAGAGGATGCAGGTAGTGACAGACCAGATCAGGCGATGTGGACCGTGGAACCACCAGAACGGACAGAGCGAGAGGCTGGAACTCACGGGGAAACAGGCAGACTTGTGCAGAACGCAGACACAGGCAACTTTATCTGAAGAGTCCAGCTGGCTGAGCACACAAGAACTGGTAGAGAAAGGGCACATCACAAAAGACAAGATGAGAAGAGACATTCTGGCAGTGAGTGGATGACTGAGGCAGGTATATGTAGGCAGGTGCGCAGGTGATCGGAGTTGACAGTAATCACTGGCAGCAGGTGGAGTTGATCTGGGATAATTGACTGGTGACTGAGCTGATTGGATAGTGGCTGATTCATGTCCAGAAAAGTCCAAAATAAACAAAAAAAACAACTAAATCTTAACAGATGTGGTTTTATCAAGCCACTTTATTATTTTTGTGTATTTAATACCACAATCATGGTTTAATTCCATAGCTTTATATGAAGCTCATCTACTATTTTTCGGTTTTCATCCATCCATCCTCTTCTGTTTATCCGGAGTCGGGTCGCGGGGGTAGCAGCTTCAGTAGGGAGGCCAAGACTTCCCTTTTCCCAGCCACCTGGGCCAGCTCCTTGGGGGGAATCCCAAGGCGTTCCCAGGCCAGCCGAGAAACATAGTCTCTCCAGCATGTCCTGGGTCTTCCTCTGGGTCTTCTCCTGGTGGGACGTGCCCGGAACACCTCACCAGGGACGCGTCCAGGAGGCATCCTAATCAGATGCCCAAACCACCCTAATTGGCTCCTCTCGATGTGGTGGAGCAGTGGCTCTACTCTGAGTCCTCCCTGGATGACTGAGCTTCTCACCCTATCTCTAAGGGAGAGCCCAGACACGCTACGGAGAAAACTAATTTAATCCTGGATCTCATTCTTTCGGTCATGACCCAAAGCTCATGACCATAGATGAGGGTAGGAACGTAGATCAACCGGTAAATTGAAAGCTTGGCCTTTTGACTCAGCTATCTCTTCACCACAACAGACCGGTACAGCGCCCGCTTCACAGCAGACACAGCACCAATCCGCCTGTCGATCTGCTCCATCTTTCCCTCATTCATGAACAAGACCCCAAGATACTTAAACTCCTCCACTAGGGGCAGCACATCCTCCCCAACCAGGAGAAGGCACTCTACCCTTTTCTGGCTCAAGACCATGGTCTCAGATTTGAAGGCACTGATTCTCATCCCAGCCGCTTCACACTCGGCTGCGAACCGCTCCAGTGAGAGCTGTAGATCACGACTTGATGAATCCAACAGAACCAAGTCATCTGCAAAAAGCAGAGATGCGATCCTAAGGCCACCAAAGCGGATCCCCTCAACACCTTGGCTGCGACTAGAAATTCTGTCTATAAAAGTTATGAACAGAATCGGTGACAAAGGGCAACCTTGGCGGAGTCCAACTCTCACCGGATACGAGTCCGACTTACTGCCGGCAATGGGGACCAAGCTCTGACACCGGCCATACAGAGACCTAACAGCCCTTATTAAAGGGCCCGGTACTCCATACTCCAGGAGTAACCCCCACAGGATCCCCGAGGGACACGGTCGAATGCCTTCTCTAGGTCCACAAAGCAATTCAATTCAATTCAATTTTATTTATATAGCGGCAATTCATGAAACATGTCATCTCAAGACACGTTCCAAAGTCAAATTCAATCAGATTATACAGATTGGGTCAGATTATACAGATTGGTCAAAAAATTTCCTATATAAGGGAACCCAGTGGATTGCATCAAAGTCCCGACAAGCAGCATTCACTCCTCCTGAAGAAGCGTAGAGCCACAGGGAGAGTCGTCTGCATTGTCCATGGCTTTGCAGGAATCCCTCATACCGAGCAAGCATGAAGCGACAGTGGAAAGAAAAACTCCCCATTAACGGGAAGGCAAAACCTCCAGCAGAACCAGGCTCAGTATGAATGGTCATCTGCCTCGATCGACTGGGGGTTAAAGAAGACAGAGCAGAGACACAACAAGAGAGACAAACAAGCACAGAAACACACATTGATCCAGTAATCTGTTCTACATTAGATGGTAATAGCGGGTGATCTGTCTTCCCTGGATTATGTCACAGCTAACAGAACGCCAGACCAGGTGTACCTACTATGAAAAAAAAGAGAGAGAACAAAAAGTTAAAAGCTGCAATAACGACAAGCATTGCAAATTGGAGAACAGTAGAACTCAGTAGAGTGAGGAAAATAGACCCTGATGTCCTCCAGTAGCCTAAGCCTATAGCAGCATAACTCTAGATGTAATTCCCCCTCAAGTCGAAATCACGAAACCAAGTCGTTCTTAAAGTTACGGGCTTTAATCACACAAGGAGCATGATAGTGTGCCGTGAGAACTGTTTGATATACAGACAGAAAGCAAATAAAAACAAATTATTTCAGTGTAAAGATATCAAAAAAACAACGCAACCATACATACATGACGCAACAGAAATTTGTCACGTTACTTCTTTACGGTCAAACAAATATAACAGTAACAAACGTAAATGTACCTCATTGGCCGCTTTGCTTAAGAGAAAATTAAATCTTCTGTCCTCCAATGCACTTTGCACTTTATCCAGTCTTCTTTAATTATTATTGCAGTCTTAGCCAGAGGAATCAACGAGGTGTCTGCCTGCTAGCTTGGTCCAGAATGTTCTTAAACAGGTAGCAACACTCAAAAAGTAAACACCCCGTCAACACGCGGCAGCAAACTTTGGTTCCCCCCTTAATTAAGACATGTTCCCCCATATCAAACAAACAATATACATGAAATACACGAAATTAAGACTTTAATATTAAACTATTTTTACTAGAAATGTATGTATTTATGAACTCTATATTTTTAACCTAATATTTATTAATCTATTATTTATTTATTTATTTATTCTGACTTTGATGGCAGCTACACTCCCACCAAATCACTTGTGATTTTACACAAACCTACAAACTAAGTTAACGCTGGATGATAAGACACATTGCAAGAAAAATGTGGCAGCATCACTCGGCTTCAATCAGGGTCACCGTCTTTTGGATGGGTCTCTTCAAGTAGACTGGCTTCCCAACGCGTTTCCCTTCTTTATCCAAAGTTGAGTCACAGATCAGCAGTTGCAGTTTCCTTACGCAACCATCTTCTGCAGGATAGACCTTTGTGATCTTTGCCAACTTCCACTCTGTTCTTGGGGCAGTGTCATCTTGGACAATCACTATATCATTGACCTGAGCGTTTCTGCGCTTTCGTTGCCATTTCTGACGCAGTTGTAAGCTCAACAGATACTCCTTGCACCATCTGGACCAAAACTTGTTGGCTAAGTATAATGCTGTATGAGCAGTCTTGTTACATGACCTTTGGCAGGTAAAATGGCGGGATGCTTGATGTGATGGTGCAAATCAGCATGCGTCAGCCGACCTCCCACCCTGAGGATTCCCTGTTTGTCAAGGAAAGGGTTCAGTTTTTGTAACTTACTGGTCTTAACGAGCTCCTTCCCATGTTAAAGGGTTTGGATTTCTTCTGTGAAAGCTTCTCTCTGAACAAGACTAATGATGGTAGCCTCAGCATCACTCCTTTCCACCAGACTTGTGGCTTCATTCGTTCTTGGGAGTGAACCTTTCAGCTCCTTGGCAAGTCGCGTGAGACGAGCAATGGCCTTGACCAATCTTGTCCAGCAGGAGAACTTAAGGAAACGATCCAGCAGTGAAACTTGTGTAGCTGAAGCCTTGTGTACAAAGACATTGCGTACTTCAGGGTCTTCTGCTGCTACATTTTCCACCTCAACATTCCCACTGGGAAGTTCTTCACCCCAGAGAAAATCAGGACCAGAGAACCAGTTGGAAGCAATGAGCTCCTTTGCCCGCAGGCCTCTCGACGCATGATCGGCGGGATTGTCTTCTGAGCTCACGTGTCTCCACTGATCTGGTCTGGTGCTGTCTTAAATCCGCTGGATGCAATTTGCCACAAACACGTGGAATCTTCTTGCATCATTGTTCACGTATCCAAGGACGACCTTCGAGTCTGTCCAAAAAACTTCTTGAGCAACTATTTCTAGCTCCTTTCTTAGCATGTCACTCATGCGTACAGCTACGACTGCTGCCGATAGCTCAAGTCTTGGCACAGTTGTGACCTTAGTGGGGGCCACTCTGGCTTTGCCCATCACTAAGGAGCAGTGGATTTGTCCTGTTTCGCTAATTACCCGAAGGTAAGTACATTCTCCATACCCCAGGACACTCGCATCAGAGAAGTAATGGAGTTCATACCTTTGGACTTGCTTGAACTCTGATGGGAGATAACATCGCTGAATCTTTAAGTCTGCCAGGTTTTTCCGGTCCAGGAGCCAAGACTCCCACCGTGGTCTCAGATCGTCTGGCAGCGGATCATCCCATCCAACCTTGTCGCGGCACATCTGCTGAAGTATTTGCTTCCCGATCAGAATAAAGGGAGCGACAAAGCCTTCTTCCCGCCCCTGGCGGCAGCAGCCGAACACAGCTCCTGTACCAACTCGCGGACTTTTTGCATAAAAATGCATAAAAATGCCGCCAAACTCGCTGGAAACCACTCATCTACCCAGCCGATCAGTACTTGACCGCGAGCGCCTGTTGGAGCTACGATCAAGTTGTGTTTTTGGACTTTTAAATACCACGCTCGACTGTTTACGTGACTGCGGCGTCCTACGGAGACCAGCCCCGGAGGCCTGTGAAGCGGCGGCCTCGACGAGCAGCTCACGCCGGAGGAGAGCGACGCGGAAGCGGTGGTGTAGCCGGCCGAAGAAGCGCGGGTGCTGAGGAGGCTTAGCAGCGAGGCTAAAGGCTAACCCATTCAGACCGCCGCTACCATCCATCTGGCTTTCCAACGTTCGCTCACTGGACAACAAAATGGACCATTTACAACTTGAGCTCTCTGCAAAGAGGGAGTTCAGGGACTGCTGCGCTCTCATTCTGACCGAAACATGGCTCACCTCAACAATCCCAGACAACGCCGTTAGCCTGGAGGGACTCGCTACTTTCCGCGCCGACAGACAAACAGAACTCTGCGGTAAGTCCCGAGGAGGCGGACTCTGCGTTTACACCAATAACTCCTGGTGTAAAAATGCTAGATTAGTCACAAGTCTCTGCTCTCCGGACATTGAGCTTATGATTATTAGCTGCAGACCTTTTTATCTGCCTAGAGAGTTCACTGTTGTTATCATCGCAGCGGTTTATGTTCCTCCCAGCGCTAATACTAAAGATGCTATGGGTGTTCTCTATCGGACTATCTCTGAGCTGCAATCTGCACACACAGAGGGTGTTTTCATCATTGCTGGGGATTTTAACCAGGCAAATATGAAAACTGTTCTCCCTCATTTTTACCAACACGTGGATTTTGCAACTCGGGGAGAGAACACTCTAGACTTAGTCTACACAAACATAAAAGGAGCATTCAGAGCAGCCCCCCGCCCCCATCTGGGCTCTTCAGATCACCTTTCTGTGATGCTAATTCCTGCATACAGGCCCCTGCTGATCAGAGCAAAACCAACAGCGAGGCAGGTGAGGGTGTGGACTGAGGGAGCAATGGAGGCGCTCCAGGACTGTTTTGAGTGCTCTGACTGGAACATGTTCAAAGCTGCTGCAACTTATAAGGACAAGATCAACATTGATGAGTACACCATGACTGTGTCAGCCTACATCAACAAATGCATTGAGGACGTCAGCACCACCAAGACCATCATCACCCGAGCCAACCAACGACCCTGGATTACTGCGGAGGTCCGTCAAGCGCTAAAAGCACGGAACTCAGCCTTCAAGTCTGGAGACAAGAGGCCCGTTTACACTACACTTTTTTAACCGAGCCGAGACCAGTCCGAGCTCGGTAACCGAGATAACTCTTGTGTGTAAACGGTCAGCAGACTGAACCAGACCGCGCTAACCATAACCGGACCGCGCTAACTGCAGACCAGCTCTTGGGTAGGTCTCGGCCTGGTTCTATTTTATCCCGGTTTCTGATAACGAAGAGCGCATGAGCAGACCGCGTCATGCCCTTACAGTCAGCTGACTGTCAGCGGGTTTTCCGGCGTGTCTGGCTGCACGTCCCGATTCACACTCCATTCAGACAAATTTCAGACATTCATAATAATACTAGCTTCCTTACCGTGCCACACGGTTTCCAGTGATGATTCTGCTTAGCAGCGCAATGAACCTCAGCGTCTGTTGTTGTTTCCTGCATCTGTAAATCCTTATTAGACGTTCGTTTGTCTCATCCACTTCCCAAAAAGCCAACTTTCTCAAGTAAATTCACCAATGGTTGCCTTCTTCCCCTGACTCTCCGCAAACACAGAAATATCACAATATCAAGCATAACTTCCTGAATGTTACGGGCGCAGCTGTGTGTGTTTTGCTGCTTCCGCCTTTAATCCCAGAGAGCGGTAGTACCGCAGATCGCCACTAGGGGGCGAGGAGCAACCAAGGAACCGAGATAAGCTTTGTGTGTAAACGGGTCGGCTTGTCTTGGATAACGGAACCAAGCTCGGACTGGTCTCGGCATGGCTCGGTTTTTAGATGTAGTGTAAACGGGCCTAAGGAGGCACTGAGGACAGCGAGAGCCAACCTGAACCGTGCCATCAGGCTAGCAAAGCGGAACCACAGTCAGAAAATCCAGGAGCTTTTCCATGACGCCAGCAACACCAGGAGCATGTGGAAAGGCATCCGGGCGATCACTGAATACAACACGCCCTCCCCCCCGGTGGGTGAAGTTGATGCTGACTTCCTCAATGGACTAAATAACTTCTTTGGGAGGTTTGAGGCACTAAACAGCACTCCAGCAGTGAAAGCTGTTCCCCATCAGGAAGAGGAGGTCCTCTGCCTTGACACCGCCGACGTGTGGAAGACTCTGAGGAGAGTCAGCCCGCGGAAGGCCCCAGGCCCCGACAACATACCTGGGCGGGTGCTCAAGGAGTGTGCAGGTCAGCTGGCTGGTGTCCTCACAGACATTTTTAACACCCCGCTGGACCAAGCCATAGTGCCAGCATGCTTCAAGTCTGCCTCCATCATTCCGGTGCCAAAGAAACCTCAAGTCACCTGTTTCAACGACTACCGGCCTGTTGCACTCATGACTCCCATCATGATGAAGTGCTTTGAAAGGCTGGTAAAGGAACACATCGTCTCCAGTCTCCCATCTACACTCGACCCGTTCCAGTTTGCCTACCGACGGAACCGCTCCACTGAGGACGCCATCTCCTCTGCTCTTCACCTGAGCCTGGAACACCTGGAGGAGAAGAACACGCACGTGCGGATGCTGTTCCTGGACTTCAGTTCAGCGTTCAAAACCATCATCCCACAACATCTGGTGGGAAAACTGGAGCATCTGGGCTTCAACACACCCCTACGAAACTGGCTGCTAGACTTCCTCACCAACAGACCTCAGTCAGTCCGGGTCGGACAGAACACCTCTGATGTCATCACACTCAGCACGGGCTCCCCTCAGGGCTGCGTCCTGAGCCCCCTGCTGTTCACCCTGATGACACACGACTGCGTCCCCAGGTTCACCACCAATCACATTGTGAAGTTTGCAGACGACACAACGGTGGTGGGCCTGATCAGAGACGACAACGACCAGGACTACAGAGAGGAGGTGGAGCAGCTGGTGGGCTGGTGCAGAGACAACAGCCTGATCCTGAACATGGAGAAGACGAAGGAGATCATCGTCGACTTCAGGAAAAACCGGCCTCACCATGCTCCACTGCTCATCAACAACTCAGCGGTGGAGGTGGTCAGCAGCACCAAGTTCCTGGGGGTGCACATCACGGACAACCTCACCTGGACTGTGAACACCATGTCACTGGTGAAGAGGGCACAGAAGCGACTGTACTTTCTGCGGAGGATGAGGAGAGCCCACCTGCCCCCACCCATCCTCACGACCTTCTACAGAAGCACCATAGAGAGTATTCTGACCAGCTGTCTCTCTGTGTGGTGTGGAGGCTGCAGTGCCTCCGACTGGAAGAACGTGAGGAGAGTGGTGAGGACAGCAGAAGGGATCATCGGGGCTCCTCTTCCCTCCATTAAAGACATTTCATCGCAGCGCTGTGTGTCTCGAGCCCGTAACATCATCAGGGACCCCTCACACCCCCACCATAGACTATTCTCCCTGCTGCCCTCTGGAAAGAGGTTCCGCAGCATCCGCTGCAGGTCCACTAGGTTCTGCAAAAGCTTTTTCCCTGCTGCCATCAGACTGTTGAACTGCTGAACTGCTGAAGTATAAAAACGGACTGTGTACCACACTCGACTAGCTGATTCGCACATTTGCACATTTGTATCGTATCCTGCAAAATCGGTGCTGCACCTTACCCGGAAACGTACTGCAAAACTGTTTACAATGCAACTGCCTACTTTTAAAATCACTGCTGCACCTCGCTGCACAACTGTCTACTGGTAAATCACTGATGCACCTTACTGCATATTTGTTTATATTTGTTTTACATTGGTTATATTTCAACTGCCTACTGTTCACTGCTGCACTTTATCCGGAAATCTATTGAAACTTATCCTGTAAGTGACTGCGATTTATCACTGCACTTTTTATCCTGTACTGTAATTCACTGCAAGGTATCCTGTAGAGTTACTGCAATCTTTCTGAGCTGTGTGAAAACGAAATTTCGTTCTGTATGCACTCTGTGCATACAAAATGACAATAAAGAAAGTCTAAGTCTAAGTCTAAGGGGTCGAAGATGGAGGCCACAGTTGACAACACTCCTCTTCTTGAGAGTGGGCGTTCGTCCACCACCACTCTAAAACTGAAGTGGTCTGACGTGACGCACCATTTCACGCCTAGCGCTCTCTCCATCTGGGGTTCACCCAGAGCCAAGTCTCGACCCTTCGACGAATCTGCACACTCTTCTTTTGGGAGGGATGCAAGCACCTCTTGGCAATTGGAAACAAACTTGTGGATGTGCAACCTTCCAGAGCTGCAGAGCTGTCTGGTTTCAGCAACCAACCTTATGGCTTCTTCTGGCGTTGAGACACTTATCAAGCCGTCATCGACATAGAAGTTTCTTTCGATGAAGTGGATTGTTGCTTCGCTGAATCGGCCTTGCCCTTGTGCGGCAACATGTTTAAGACCGTAGTTCGCACAGCCGGGTGACGAGGCTGCACCGAATAAGTGCACTTTCATTCGGTACACTAATGGCTCTGTCTTGAAGTCCCCGTTGTCCCACCACAGGAACCTGAGGTAGTCCTGATCTTCTGTTCTGACCCGAAACTGGTGAAACATGCGCTCAATATCGCACATCATGGCTACTGGGCCCTTCCTGAATCGACAAAGGACGCCTACCAAGGTATTAGTCAACTCCGGTCTAGTGAGTAGATGGTCATTAAGTGATACTCCTTCGAACTTGGCTGAACAGTCAAATACCACATGGATCTTCCCTGGCTTCTGATGGTGGTAGACTCCGTGGTGTGGAATGTACCAGCAAGTGCCTCGTTGGAGTTCACTTTCCGGGACCTTCTCAGCATCTCCACAGGATATGATGTCGCTCATGAATGCAACATAGTCCTTGTGGTACTGCTTGTCCTTCTCAAATCTCCTTTTCAGACACCGAAGGCGATGATTTGCACACTTGAAGTTGTTGGGCAGACACGGCTTGTCTTCTTTAAATGGCAATGGCATTTCACACTGTCCATTCGCTTGTATCTCACTGAAATCGGATTCAAGCACTTTCAGCACATCTGTCGGAACAAAAACTTCCTTGACTTGGGTTCTGCATATGTACTGAACTTGACTTGTTAGGTCACTAGGTGACTGTAGACTTGGTGTGACTTGTTTCACAATGATTCTGTGGCTGCTTCCAATAGCATCTCCATAGTCAACACAGGGATTGACGCAGCCAACGATGCTCCAGCCAAGATCGGTCCTGACTGCGAACGGCTCGTCATCTTTGCCTGATACAATTTCTCTTGGCAACAGGGCTTGGGAACAATTGTACCCTATGAGCAGGCCAACATCGCAGTCTATCAGAGGAGCGATCTCTTCAGCAATGTGCTCTAAGTGAGACCATGCTGTTGCTGTCTTGGGTGTAGGAATGTGGCTTAGACTAGCAGGGATGAAGTCTCGTGAATAAGTCACGGGAAGAGGGATTTTCTTGGAGGAGTAAAACCCTCTGACCTGCAACCCAACTAACTTGTAACTTGGGATTACAGTCTGTTTGGACGCAAGTGTGGAAAGCTTTAATTGCACAGGCTCCATCTGTGTGCCAAGAGCCTCTGCCCTTTCTTGCAGGATGAACGTGCTATCGCTCTGACTGTCCAGAAGAGCGTACACCAGAACTTCAGCTTCTGGGTTTCTTGTCGTTGACAGCCAAACTGGCACTATAGTGGAAGCATATGTGTTGTTCCCACTGTGTATGACTTGGTTAGACATAGCTGTGCTTGCTACTTCAGTAGTAGCAGACTCTGTGTCTCTGGACTCTTTAGACCTTTCCTTTCCCTTTGGGGGTTTTCCACTCTCCCTTTGTCTATCAGCTTGGACCTTTTCATCCACCTTAGCACGGTCTTCATGCAAGCATGTGGGATGCCTCCCTTTGCACACGTTGCAAACACTTCTCTTCTCACAGCTCTTTGAGTGGTGTCCTGGCCTTAGACATGCAAAACACAGTTTCTTTGTCTGCACATACTTAACTCGCTCTTTAACAGGCTTCTCCATTAACTTCCGACATGTCTGAATACTATGGTGTGTCTTCTCACAAAACATGCATCCCTTAGCATCGCCCTTTCGTCCCTCAACATCTGGTCTCTCTTCAGATGCACTTACTAGCACCTTTACGCCAACATTGCGGACCTTAGATGGCTTTGCTCTTTCAGCATCACCACTCTTCAGAGCATGAAGCGAAGTCATCGGATTACAAGCTATCTTGGCTTCTCTAGACACAAACTCAACAAAGGTGTGGAAACTCGGAAAGTCATGTTTCTCTTCTTCGTATTCCATTACCTTTCTGTTCCACCTGGCAGTGAGCCAGTCAGGGAGCTTGCTGAGTATTCTTGGGTTTTCACTGCAGTCGTTTAAGACTTCAAGACTCTTAATATGACTCATGGCTGCTTGACAGCCTCGCAGGAAGTCTGCAAATTCTCTCAGCTCCACGCTGTCTTTGGGTCCAATCTTTGTCCATGAATTCAGCTTGTCGCAGAAAGCTTTAGCGACCACAAAAGAGTTGCCGTATCGTTCTTCTAATATTTCCCATGCTGAATCATAGGCTTTCTCAGTCCCCACCAGGAAATAACTTTCAATTGCTTTCTTTGGAGCTCCTGTGACATACTTGCGGAGATAGTAAATCTTTTCATTTACAGGAATGTTCTTCCGGCCTATATGGGTTAGGAATGACATTTTCCAGTCCTTGTACCTGATTGGATCTCCGCTAAACATCGGCGGCTCTGGCACTGGAAGACGGCTTGTGTTTATGGACTCGGCTATCGCTTCAGCAAGCATTATTGTGCTGTTATCGTGAGAAGTAGAGCGAGCAACTTGAAAAGTAAGCCTTGGGACTTCATGGTTTGTGGTGAGAAGCCTACAGGCAGGCTGTGAAGGCACGCTGTACTTTAGAGGAACATTAGCCTTTGGTGGATGCCCTGACGGGTTATGAAGAAGATCTGATATCTCTTCATCTGAGCCTACATCGTGTTCGTAGACTTGCAGTCTTGCCTTTGCAGCAATCATTCTTTTAGTTGCTTCCAAACGCTCTAACTGTCTGCGTTTCTCCTCTAGTAACTTCTGTCTCTCAGCATTTTCTGCTTCTTGCCGTGCTCATCTTGCTTCTTGTTGCGCTTGTCTTTCAGCATTCTCTGCCTTTTGCTGCGCTAGCGGCCTCCTGTTCTCAGCCTCAAGCCTTTCAAGCTCCTTTTCTTCCTGTTCCATTTCTGCTAGAACCTTCAAGGTAGCTTGGGTTGCAGCATACTCTGCTTCTGCCTCCTGCTTCTTTGTGGAGGACACACTTGAGCGTCTTGAAACACGTCCCGAGGCTGGGCGGCTAAACATGGACACTTGGTCTTCTTTACATGAAAACACTGAACCAGTGTCACCCCATGGTGCTTGTACAGTGGGTAAATGCTTATCTGTGTCTTTATCTTGTAGAACATGTAGTCGTTCAATGAGTTGCTTTGATACAGCATCACAGGTGTCTACCCGACGTCGGGTGTCTGCGTCCGGGACACTGTGTTTGCGAA
This sequence comes from Fundulus diaphanus, assembly GCA_037039145.1. NCBI lineage: Eukaryota > Metazoa > Chordata > Actinopteri > Cyprinodontiformes > Fundulidae > Fundulus > Fundulus diaphanus. Next base: position 45,888,104 of record CM073137.1, on the reverse strand, counting down.
TATCCTCATAGCGTTCCATCACTTCGAGATCAGCAGTATGAATTTGAATTTGATGTTCGTGTAGAGCGTCGGTTGAGTCAGGTAAGGAGAGTGTCCTTTTAGCCTCTTTTGCAAGTATTTTCCATTTCTCATATGTTTTGTCAAAATTGAGTTGAAGTTTCTTTAAATTTTCATTATGTAGCTCCCGACCCTTCTCAGTAAGTTTTCTTCTCCTCTTGTCTTCAGCAACATCAGTTTCTGTACTCGCTTGAGTTTTCTTTCCAGGATCTTTTCCAAAAGCTTCATCATGAACAGACACCTCTTCTTCTTCATGAGTAACTTCTGGGTCTTGCATTTCAATTGCAATGTCCTTATCAGCCATTTAGTATATTGTGACTTAAACTGGTTTAAGAAGTAACCTTAAGGAGCTTAGAGCTAATTAACTTGAAATAAATTGTTTTGCAAAATGAACATAAATGTCACCTTAGAATATTATTTTAGATCAGTTAAACTTCTTATGCTTTAACTGCCTGTGTTTTAAAGGCTATTCTGAGAAATTAAAACATGAAAATATCAATAATGTTAATTATTATTTATGTAGTAAAAACTAATAACTATAGGCAAGGAATAAGGTAACAATACTGAAATCAGATCACACCAACTTGAATGTCAAGTGGTAACTTAAATGGCAAGATACACTAGACTTACACTAGGTTTATGTAAGATGAATATTAAATGAGAGCACCTTTTAAAACTTAGAATCACTGAAAATAGGCAAATACCGGAGTACTCCCTTTAAACAAAAATATTTCTCAGAATTACTTAATGTTGCTTAACACTTAACCAATAAACATTCAAATATCACAGGCAACAAATATGTAGAATATTCCGAAAAGTTATCACATTAAACCTTAGTTACATTTTAAACTTAGCAAGCGTTTTTTTTTTTCTTTTTCTTTAGCAGTTGTAAAGGCTACTCCACGTCTTCACATTTAACTTGGCTCAAACGTGCTTCACGTTGGCATAACCACACAACTGTCTTAGGTTACCGGCAGGTTGCATACTGTTCTTTGACGAATGGCTCCTCCGAAACCTCGAATAACTTCACAGCTCCGACGACAAGAGACGGGCGCGCACACTGGCTCCTTGCAGTTGCTGGTCACGCTCTCCCCTCGCGTCGCGGTGGCTGAGTTCTCACTGTAATTCCCCCTCAAGTCTAAATCACGAAACCAAGTCGTTCTTAAAGTTACGGGCTTTAATCACAAAAGGAGCATGATAGTGTGCCGTGAGAACTGTTTGATATACAGACAGAAAGCAAATAAAAACAAATTATTTCAGTGTAAAGATATCAAAAAAACAACGCAACCATACATACATGACGCAACAGAAATTTGTCACGTTACATCTTTACGGTCAAACAAATATAACAGTAACAAACGTAAATGTACCTCATTGGCCGCTTTGCTTAAGAGAAAATTAAATCTTCTGTCCTTCAATGCACTTTGCACTTTATCCAGTCTTCTTTAATTATTATTGCAGTCTTAGCCAGAGGAATCAACGAGGTGTCTGCCTGCTAGCTTGGTCCAGAATGTTCTTAAACAGGTAGCAACACTCAAAAAGTAAACACCCTGTCAACACGCGGCAGCAAACTTTGGTTCCCCCCTTAATTAAGACATGTTCCCCCATATCAAACAAACAATATACATGAAATACACAAAATTAAGACTTTAATATTAAACTATTTTTACTAGAAATGTATGTATTTATGAACTCTATATTTTTAACCTAATATTTATTAATCTATTATTTATTTATTTATTTATTCTGACTTTGATGGCAGCTACACTAGAGATGGCTCGGGGTAACATAAGCCTCTCTAACAATAAGCTTTGTCAAAAAGGAAAGTTTTAAGCTTAGTCTTAAAAGTAGACAGGGTGTCTGCCTCACAGACCAAAACCGGGAGTTGGTTCCACAGGAAACGAGCGTGATAACTGAAGGATCTGCCTCCTATTCTACTTTTAGAGACTCTAGGAACCACCAGTAGACCTGCAGTCTGAGAGTGAAGTGCTGTTTTAGGTACTTCTGGGGTAATCAGAGCTCTGATATATGATGGAGCTTAATTATTAAGGGCTTTATAAGTGTGAGATGAAGAATTTCGAATTCTATTTTTGCTTCTACAGGAAGCCAATGAAGGGAAGCCAAAATTGGAGAAATATGATCCCTCTTGTTGATTTTTATCAGAACTTTCAGCAGCTGAAGACTTTGAACAGCATTTTGTGGACTTCCTGATAGTAAAGAATTACAACAGTCCAGCCTTGAAGTAACAAATGCATGGACTAGTTTTTCAGCATCACCCCTGGACAGAATATTTATAATTTTGGCAATATTCCGGAGGTAAAAAAAGGAAACCCTGGAAACCTGTTTAATATGGGATATAAATGACATGTCTTGGTCAAAGATAACACAAAGATTTTTTACTTTATTACCAGAGGCCCAGTTAATGCCATCCAGATTAAGAAATTTATTTTTTGGGGACTCTGGTCCAAAGATTACAACTTCTGTCATGTCAGAATTTAAATGCAGGAAATTTAAAGTCATCCAGCTTTTGATGTTTTGATGTCCTCAAGACATGCCTGTAGTCGAAGTATTTGATTGAATTCATCAGGATTTATGGATAAATATAGATGAGTGTCATCAGCATAACAGTGGGAATTAATCCCATGCTGTCTGATAATTTTGCCAATCGGAAGCATATATTTAGTAAAGATAATTGGTCCAAGGACTGAACCTTGTGGTACTCCACAAATGACCCTAGAGTTTGAAGATTTATTATTAACATGAAAAAACTGGAATCTGTCCGACAGATAAGATTTAAACCAGCCTAATGCTTTCCCCTTAATCCCTACCGTATGTTCAAGTCTTTGTAGGAGAATATTGTGATCAACTGTATCAAATACAGCACTGAGATCTAACAGGACACAAGTCCATTATCTGAGGGCATGAGAATATCATTAGTGACCTTCACCGGAGCTGTTTCAGTGCTATGATAAGCTCTGAAGCCTGACTGAAACTCTTCAAATAGGTCATTGCTTTGTAAATGTTCACATAGTTAATTAGCAACTGCTTTCTCAATAATTTTAGATAGGAAAAGAAGATTAGATATAGGTCTGTAATTTATTAACTCATCTTGATCAAGAGAAGGTTTCTTAAACTAGAAAATTTCTGAAGAAATTTAAGAAGGCGCCTGCCTCGTGGTGCGTACCGTCATACCCGTAAGAGTTACCCTTGCGAATATCATATTCCTACGTTCATCACAGTCGCCGCATTGAGCGTGGAATGGTGGATTATGTGATTTTGGTGTCTGTGGAACATGTCTGCAGCACGTAGCAGCGTCAAAAAGGGGTTAAAAATGGATGTTTGACACCTCCTAACATGGAGATGCTTTATCCGACATAGCCCAAATTTGTTGTGCTTTCTCTCTAAAGGAAGTACAGAATCTGTCAAGTAGAAGTTGGTAGGACCTTCCTAGAGCTACTTCCGGTTAGCAACATGCTAACCGTTAGCCGCTAACATGGTTGTGTTCAGTATCACCGGGTGATGGTACTCTGTTAGTTTGGTCCAAATTCTGTACTGGTAAGTGCCTCAAAAAAGGTGCAAATACTTAATGTCACCAAAGCCCACCAATGGCCACTCGTCAGATCGGCTTTCTTTAGCAACACAGCCTTACCAAATCTGGGCCCAGAACTCAACATTTGACCAAAATGGTGTGTAGTGCCATTTCCCACAGGTGGGTGGTGCTGTATAGTCCGGGGAGGGGTCGTGTCTGGGCATCCTGCCAGGTCCTGTTGGAGTCAGAGGCCCAATAAGAAGATTTACCCCTGCCATTTACCCCACGAGCAGCACTTCGTTTTTCCGGAACGATAAAGGTTAGAGACGTAATTTTTTCTGTGTTTATTTCGTAATGGATAGGGGAACAAGACAAGCTTTGGTTTTTTGCTGGAAATATTTTAATGTAGGCACAAAAAATCATGGAAAAGAAGGTAATTGAGGAAAATGCAAAGATCATGGATGGAGAAGTGCAGAGATGCATAGTCATCACCAAAATCAATTTTTTTGCTGTACTATCTACTATTACTCACAGAAAATAGACTGAAACAATACCTGCCATCAAAACTAAAGAAATAGGGCTACAAAATGCTCGTCTTGGTTAGTTCTGATGGTGTCCCACACAATTTTGAGATCTACGCAGGTACAGTTGTGCAACTCCCTGAACTGGCAGATGTAGGAGCAAGTGGCAACATTGTCCTCTGCCTGGCCCAGCCAATTCCCAACCAGCAAAACTACAAGGTGTTCTTTGACGACTTGTTCACACGTGTCCTTCTCATACTCACACTTGCTCAGCAGGGAATTCACTGTACTGGTACTGTTTGTAGCAACAGATTACCAGGTGTGAATTTGATGTGTGACGCTTAGTTGAAGAGAGCTGGACGTGGATCTTTTGAAGTGAAGACAGCCATGGTTGGAGAAACATCCTTGCATGCCTTTAGTCAGTCTTCTCAGTAATTTCAATGGAGCACACCCAGTCACCGAGGTTGATAGGTGGGATGGCAAGCAAAAGAAAATAATCAAAGTCCCCTGTTCTGCTGTGGTGAGAGAGTACAATAAGAATATGGGTGGGATGGACCTGCTTGAGTCTCTCATTGCACTGTACCGCAATAAAATAAAGTTGAAGAAGTGGTATCACCGGCTGATGTTCCACTTTATTGACATGATGATCGTGACTGCCTGGCTGCTCTACAAGAGAGACTCCAACACCAATGGGATGACAGAAAAGGAACAGATGAAGCTTTATATGTTCAAGTCGTATATCGTAGAAAGCTTGTGCAGAAGTGGCGAGAATCTGGAGCGTAAGAGAGGTCGTAGCAGTTCCACAATTGCTAGGGAGTATGAAGAAAAGAAGAGGACCCATTACACCATTGCGTTCCCCGATGTGCATCTGGTATGCCACATCCCACTGGATGGTCATGGATGAAGAGAAAGAGAGATGCAAGGTACCATGATGCAAAGGTACACCTAAAGCCAAGTGCCAAAAATATGATGTCCATCTGTGTTTCACATCCACCAGCAACTGCTTCTTGAGGTTCCATACAGAATAATACAGACTGTGCTTTGTAGGAAAAGAGAAAGCGATTCAAACTTCCCCACAGGAACACATATATTCATAAACACAAACACACACTGCAGCTAATCTGTAACCCAGTGATTCATAAACCATTTGTTGGTGATCCTTGTTGAAATAAAACTTCTTTTAATGCATAATTTGGGGGCATGGAGTCAGTGGGGGTTCTAGACCAAATTTAGCAGGGGGGCCAGGGTGGGGCCAGTGTTTTTTCACAGGGGCACAGAACAAAAGATTGGGGGGGAAAAAAACTTAACAGGTCAACATTTCATCGTTTAATATATTAAGGAAGCCAAAGAGCCAACTGTGGCTCTGGAACTGCAGGGTGCAGACCCCTGATTTTTTCTCAATACAGCGGGAGCTTAACATGAAATTTTTAATTATTGTTATTTTTTTATATTTTATTTTATTATTGGGTAAAAACAAACGAAAAAAATACAACTGATCCAAATGACCAGTCAGTCACGGTATCTTTGTCAGCATTTATCATCCTAAGAAATTTTATATCATGTTTTTAGTACAGGGGCCAGGAACAGTTCTACAGGGACACAGGGCCCTGTTGGCCCCTGTCTAGAACCGCCCCTGCATGGAGTTCTGATCCTGTTTAAGCTGCGATTTACCCCGCGAGCAGCACTTGGTTTCTCCGGAACGATAAAGGTTAGAGACGTAATTTTTTCAGCGTTTATTTCGTACGGATAGGGGAACCGGACAAGCTATGGGTTTTTGCTGGAAATATTTTAATTTAGGCACAAAAAATCATGAAAAAAAGGTAATTTTGAGGAAAATTGAAAAATCTCAGAAACATTGTTCCGAACAAATGGCTGTAGCTGAAAAAGTATTGGAGATATCAAAATAATTATTTCACCGTGAGTATCAGCAGGCTTTTGAGGACTATGGTGCTCATTTTGATGTTTGTACAAAAATCTGTGTAGGCACAGCGACGATGTAAAAAGTGCATCATTTGGGGGGAAGCAAGTCTGATGCTCTTTGAGGATTTGGCACATTCGCTACTCCCGAACAAATTATTCGTGCTTCAAAACCGTAACAGATATCCACAAAATTCCTTTTTTGTGAGTGCCAGAAGGGTCTGGACATGCATGTGTGAAAGTCTCATGTCTGTACATCAAACGGTTTAGGAGTAGCGGCGATGCGAAAACATGTGTTGTTTGGGATGTTCAGGTGTGTTTTTTCAAAACGGCTCCATAAGAAATAAATGAGGAGGGTTTTGACTTAGTGTCGCTCTGAGGTGATTTGGGAAAAATCTATAAATGCTACACCAATGAGGATTACATTTCCTGAATCCAGACAAAAATACCTACGTTTTGATGTTTTGTTTGTGTACATAGAGTGAAAATTGAGCGAGTAAGCTGAAGTTGTTTGGATTTTGAAATCTTTGAAAACGCCAGAGTGGGCCACTCTGTGAGTCTGAGAATTCCCTCCATAGACTTCCATTATAAACGATGATTCTGCTGATTTTTGGACATGAGCTTTGAGGAGTAACTCTAAGAAAACCATAAAGGATGTCCACATCCCGTTTTCACTTCTGAGTAGTGTTGAAGATTGGGTTTACTGGCCTGCTGTTACATGTCTATTGAAAACCCATCTAACCCCAGTTCCGGATTTGGCCGCAAGTGAGAAGACATTAATCAAGAGGTCGAACAGTTTAAATGCATATTTAATTAATAGAAATTAAATATGGAGACAGAGTATACATTTACCAATCAAGATGATTTCCCCGCGCGGTCGAGAAGTCTGTCTGAAGTAAGTTTTACCAAGACATTCCTTTTATCAACTTTAAACACCTCCTGCATGGCTCAGGGGGAGGATGACTGACCCCCTCTCCTTCTGACCACCCCCTCGGCAATAAAACTGAAGCTGCATGTTATCTTACGCTGGAGCAGGGAGACATACACCACTATGCTTGACTAAGATATTTTCTTAACAATTTCCCTCTGTTTTGATCAATAGATCAAACCAATAACTAGGATAAACTAAGGTTATGCCTTAAAACCCTTAAACAAAGTGTAAATGATAAGATGTAATATTGTAACCCACTGTGCCCTCTGTTGGCAACTTATGAAATCAAATTAAGTTCAAATTTACCCCTTAAATGTAAAGTAACCCAAGTACAAGCTAATAAGCTACTAAACCTATCTGAATCTCTAACCTACTAGAATTAAGAAAAGTAAGCACCTTTATCCGAGAGGTGCAAGGCTAAGATAAATGTGCAACTACCAGAAACTGTTATATGATCTAAATATAACTTTAAGAGTCCTAACCTAGATTAACAAGATGTCTTTTTAGAAATTAAGATAACCTGTGAAAGCACTACACTCAGATCAAACCACAGAATAAAAACCAGATTATCATGCAATGCAAAACCAACATTCTAACAGTACTAGCATTTAACATCCAAGGAATATGTAACTCATGACGTCGGTCCCGAAAAGCTCCTTTCAGTCATATGGAATCATATCCTGTAATGAAATTAACTGAACACTCCCACAAGAAACACTTCAAAGCTTTTTCACCCCATTTCCAATTTTGTCTGTGCACAGAATTTTAGCCAATTGTGTTTAGAATTTTCCCCATTAATCCTTACCACCTTCCATTGTTCCATCTCCATCCTATGGGAAACCTATTTTAGAAATGTAATAGTTAATGAGACACTTTATCGCAATTTCACTTTCCCCACCCTTACGCTGTCCTGTAAGAAAATGCAGCAACCACACAAATACGTTAATCTCTGGTGAGGATCCCCTTGTCTGTAAAATCAAAAATTAGTTAATGCGGTTTTGAAATCAAAGTACATTTATCCTGTAAAAATGTCAGCATGCTTTTTGGAATTCAAAAATTACCAGACATTGCACACAAAACTTCTCAGCATGTCACCACTCCATTAAATTCTGTACCCTTTACTCCATACTCAGATGTCCATGCTGCGAAAAAGTTCCTATTTCCTAATCTGAGAGAAAAAGCAAACCCCCATCAGGTCATTTCATAAAATGTAGTCCCCTTGCAATAAATTCCTCTCTTAGTTTACCTTCGATAGATGCCATCCTCATGTCAAAAAGTCCTTCATCCACCCTTTTGCATCATTTGATGTGTACCGTTTTGTACCAAACCCCTATTTTGTTCAGTTATCATTGTATCCAGTTGTTACAAATCCTGATCCAGTTAACTGCAACAGATATATGTGGCTTTGAATCCTATTTTAACAGGGTCTTTAATAAAATTAGTTTAGTTATACATTAAGTTACCCTCTGTTTTTCTGTTTGTCTATCCAGTTTTTCTTAGTATATATAGTTGTTCTATTTCATTTAACATTCATTTTATTGTACTGCTAAGACTGTGGGCCTGTTTCCAAAAACCCCCCTCGTAAAATCCTCCTCCAGCAGATTTTCCGACACTTCTAATTTATGGTCCAGGCTTGTATCTTTGGGAGTCAACTAAACCAACATTCCAGAGAGCCATAGGCATTCAGAGAGCCATGGGAGAGTTCTTTCGGGGGTTTAAACAACGTTATCTGATTGTTACTGGTGCCAAGGGTTGATATAAAGGTTCAATTCAATTCAATTCAATTTTATTTATATAGCGCCAAATCATGAAACATGTCATCCCAAGGCACTTTACAAAATCAAGTTCAATCATATTATACAGATTGGGTCAGATTATACAGATTGGTCAAAATGTCCTATATAAGGAAACCAGTTGATTGCATCAAAGTCCCGACAAGCAGCATTCACTCCTGGGGAACCGTAGAGCCACAGGGAGAGTCGTCTGCATTGTACATGGCTTTGCTGCAATCCCTCATACTGAGCAAGCATGAAGCGACAGTGGGAAGAAAAACCACCCATTAACGGTAAAAAAAAACCTCCGGCAGAACCGGGCTCAGTATGAACAGTCATCTGCCTCGACCGACTGGGGTTACAGAAGACAGAGCAGAGACACAACAAGAGAGACAAAAAAGCACAGAAGCACACATTGATCTAGTAATCTGTTCTACATTAGATGGTAGTAACGGGTGAGCCGTCTTCTCTGGATGATGTCAAAGTTAACAGAACGCCAGACCAGGTGTACCTACTATGAAGAAAAAGAGAGAGAGCAAAAAGTTAAAAGCTGAAATGACGACAGTCATTTCAATGTAATACAATGCAAAACTGGAGAACCGTAGAATGAAGAACAGTAGAAATCAGTAGAGTGGTTAAGATCTGTATAACTTTAAGATACACTATTATCATATAAATGCTTATATCATATCCCTCTGCTTGAAACAAAATTAATTTTGTTACAAAACATTAACAAAGAATAGTATTAGTCATCACAGGGAATCAATTAACTGCAAATGCTCATCTGTGTTGAAGTAGGCAGAGGTTGCATGAGATCAATGTATCTAGATGAAATAATAACTACGAGTGTATGTTCTCAGTGGCACACAGCAATTTGACCTTATGAGAATGCTGGATGTTCCAATGTATTTACATACTGAGACAGGGTTTGTGTATCTGGGCAAAAAACAGATAAAACATACAACTTAAAAATACCTGGTAATATACAAATCCTGGCGACAAGCTGGTGTATTGTGGCAGGCAACTGCTATATGTACAATAGAAAAATCTCAGTACTTGTGAGCTAATAAGGAATAACCTAACTAATACGTGTAACCTAAAATGTGTCCCTGGTATCTTGTGTAAACACACCATGTAGACACCAGGGCACCCGCTCTGCATTCCAGAGAGAGAGAGAGGGGGGGGCCCACAATAAACCTGTTTCCTCAGGACGTTCGCATACCCCCTTGCGGAAATTTATGACATGCAGTTGTTAACCAGATAGACAACTCACAGAAATCTAAGTATAAGTGGAGCACGTGAAAGTATTCCCACCCCAGTGGATTGTCTGCCCATAGAAGATATGGTAAAACACACCTGCTGCTGTTTAATTATAAGCAATATGGTCCTGGATATAATAGAAGTAAAACTCATGTGTAAAAGGAACATATCAGTTGCATAACAAAAAATTTGATAGAAATTAGAATATTTTTCAAAACCGCAAACCTGTACGCTGGGATACGCTCAATTTGGCTGCCTTAAGAAATGTTTTACCGACGTCTGATCCATTTGCCTGAGTGCTCAAGACATAAAAAATATGAGGACACATGTCATCCAACATCACATTCCATTAAATTTGTTCAGTAGTATATGGCTAAAAATAACTGTCTGTTTTACCTTAAAGATGCTTGATACCAAGCTGTGGCACCTGAGATGGACTCGGACTGACATGCAACAGATTCAGGCAGACATGAGATCGGAGTTGAGACGTCATATTCAAGGCCTTCATGTGTGACACTCCATATTTCTTCCCCAGTGTTGCAGGAGCTGATCGCTGTAATGTCTCTGCGAGCACCTCAGTGACAAAGTCCCTTTTTCACAACTCAGAGTCTGATGAAACAGGTGGCTCCAATGTGCGCAAAAAGTCATACAGTCACTTCCCTTGACAGTTTGGGATCTGCGCTGTTCATGAGCGCTGGCCACTTTTCCAGGGTGAGGAAACATTGTTCATGGGAGCGTTATCCCCTTGCTGGGGTACTGACCTTCTGGAGGTGAGGTCGTATTGGGACTTCATGCCAGGATTTGATGACTCGAAGCCAGGCTGGCTTGCTGATGCGAAACAGTCACATGCCCCAGTGTCCAGTGTCTGTAGTTGTTTGAAAAGTTCTGACATGTCCACCTCGTCTATTCGGTCGTCTGGTCCTTTCCCCATGTCTGCTGATATGTCACAATGCCATCCGGGTTCATTCGCAGGAACAACAACTCTGGAATCAGATAAAGAACAGAAAAGCGGAGGAGGTGCCCCCCCTCCTTTAATTAAATTAGAGACATTGCTAGGTGTAATCTGCTGCTTACTGTTACTCCCATCCTATGTTGTTTTCCAATAACTGTAATTTTACTAACTTTTAGTAATTAACAAACTCAAATATTGTGTTTCACCCCTCCTTTGAGTCACAGGCAAATGGTGTATAAGATATTGTCTCAGCGAGCGTATCAGGATTTAAGTTCATCAGCCGAAACACTGAAGACGACATGCTGTCTGACATTATTTCTCCAAATACTCCACCCATAATGGACAGAGTTGTTTTAGGATCCACACCTATGTGTTTGATCCATCCTACTGATTTTTTCCGGAACATGTTGAGAGTCCCAGTTAAACTTAGGAAACTCTGCTAAAGTGTATAAAGAAAATGCTATGTAACTACATCTATCAAGGAAGAAAGTACAAAAAACACTAAAGTTACATTTTAAAATGGCTCTAAAATCAGTTTTGTGCCTTTGTTTAGAAAATTTTAAGTCAAATTCTGCCAGCCACGATCGATCACCAGTAACTGATGTTGAAAAGTTTATTCACCAGAATTTGCACATTACCAAATAAACAAAGAAAAAAGATTCCTCGGCCCCTATTTTACTGTGTAACAAGGTAATGAGACTCATGTGGGGCCCGTTCACCTAACGGCCCGTCTCGTTTCACCCGGTCGAGGATTTGGCACAAAGAGAAGAGAGAGTGAATTCAGAGGCAAAAAACAGTTAAACATATATTTATTACAATTTGGAATTCCAAAGTGGGAGACACAAGTTATATCACAGCCGCGGAATACCTTAACGTTCTCTGCCCATGTCCTATGTGTGTCTCAAAACTTAGACGTTCGTACCTTCCCTTTTGACCCTACGGACGTCCAAACGGGGGCCGGACCAACCTTTTTTCTAAGTTTCCTTGAGGCATTGAGTCTGCTGAGAGCATCTGTTTCCTGACCTTTGACCGTTAAATGTAATCTACTATCCCAGCTCGGTTCCTGGGGGTTAATTGGAACAATAGTAAAACCTTGTGACAAGCACTTTTAAAAGCGTTATCTGTTCACAAGACTGTCATATCTCCTTGCTGCATCCTGTTCCTGGCACATGCCCACTGAAGTGTGGATCCAACCTTTGTTCTACATACATCCTCATCTGTTTAGGTCACTGGGTTAAAGTTAACATCTGTATTACTTTAAACTACACTATTATATATAAGTGATTATATTTCCATAACAAAGGGCATCTACATTTTGTGGGACTATGAAAATGTGGTTACATACAATGAATACTTTGGGAACCGTCCTGTGATTACCCCACAATATTTTCCATTCCTACTAATTTCTACTGTTCTGTAATATCAGTATCCATAATAAAACGATGCAAGCCATTAACATTGGTCATAGATTCCTCAATTTTAGCTGCTTCCTTTGAGGATAACTTCAAAACTGACTCATGACTAAATGCAGTGTTAACAAAATCTGTCAAATCAGCCGCAATATCCTTTTGCCCACACTATTAAGGTACAGTTTAACCTTGACTTTTAACTCTTTTTAGTTCTGCTTACTCGTGTTTTCCCAGGCCTGCAAATGAGCAAAAGCTGAGAGGGTTTACTACTCTCTATTAATCAGCTAGATTGAAGTCTGACGGATACTATCTATTTATTTATCTATTATAACTAGGGCTATCAAACAATGAAAACCTTATAATCACTATTTAATCACAAATTATATTTTATATACGAAAGTATATACATTCATTAGGCATTTTAAAATGCTATTTTGCAATAGATAACGCTAGTTAAAATTACACTCTAAAAGAAGGTGTTAGAAAAATGTAAATGTTATAATTTTATTTTTATCAAGCTACAGGCATTTGGTTTGTTTTAAGAGTTTGCTTTCAGGAAGGTTCTGTTGTTTTTAACCTTAGATAAAATGGTTTCCCCAGATAAGGAATGTCTCCTTTATCCAACTGCGCATGAAACTGGTGATTTGATCATCACCCACAATGAAACTTGCTCCCTTCTTTGTTTTCCCCCATGTTGTAAACACAAGACTGTGATTAAATCCTCCTGACCCCATGTGATGTGTGACAATAAAGGCAAGGGGACAGAGGCAGCCCGGGGCAGTCGAACTCAAGCTTGTGAAAGAACAAGTCTCATGCTCCTGGCTCCCCCTAATGGAAGAGCCAAAAACCCGTGTCCTTGTTGGTTTTCCCTCCAGGACAAAGAGGCCATTCATCACAACCCTAACAGAAGGCATCTTCCCTTTTTTGTTTTTTCCCAATTTATAATGCCTCAAACAGATGTTTAATGTTCTCGCAAATTTTTCAACAACTTTTCCAAACGTCTAACCTCTTTCTAACTTTTAGGCTACAGTTTAAAATAAAAATTTTCTCCAAACTCACCAAGATGCAGGTGGCCGTGCTCTCTCTCCAATGCAACTCACCCAATCAGCTTGCAGCCAATACCTCAAATGCTTTACTGCATTGAAAGTTCTCCTGCACTTCAACAAACATCATTAATGCATCAACCTTTTTTCCAATGATTTCCAAATTCCCCTTTAGTTTTTTTACCCATATTTTTACCCATCATGTTTTACTTAACAAAATTAAATCTGCTCCCCAGTCACTGCTCTTATCTTGAGGCCCACGCACGTAGAGAAATTCACACCATCCTGGAGACACGCACACACACAAAAATACCCACACACAGACACCCACACTATGCAGAGCCGCAGGGCCTAACCAATCTCTCCTTTTCTCAAATCATGGATCCCATATTACCGAGACAAAATATTAGACAAGGCATAACAAACAGACAGACAGCTGGCGCGACACAGAAGAACTACCCTTAGACCTTTCGATGATTTCGACGGAACCTTCCTTTTTCTTTAAAATCGCCTCGGTCTGACCATCGTGCCCAGTTCTGTCGCTAGAGAACAATCCAATTGTCCTCCTGGGGCCACTTTTTAATCTCTTATCTTCTATAACAGCTCACTCTTAAGGTCTTGCTGCTCTTAGCCTCAACTTAAAGATGTTACGTATTTTTGGCCGTTCCTATCGCTACGTTTCTGTGGAGAGTCTCCTTTCTCCGAGGTAACGTTTCACCTCAGTCTTAAAAATCACCAGACTCGTCAGTCATGGAGGGGGAGCGACCAACTTCCAAGACTATTTTTATCTTTGTATTTTAACTTTTTTATTGTCTTTTATTTTATTTTTCGACAGCCTCACCACTTACGGCTTCTTGGCTTTTATCTCTTATCGTTTCTATCTTATTTTACGTTTTTTGACGTGGACATACACATAAATCCCATTCAATCATTTCTCGGTTTCAACATAAATTCTATTTAAACCTATTTGTACTGTTCAGCCTCTGATATTTTGAGAAGAGAGTATCTTAAACCACAGCACCACTTAATTTAGCCTATACATCTAACATTTTGCCAATGGAGAAAAATCTCCTTACATTTTTCCGGTCGACCGGTGATGCTGCAGAATTAGTCCTCTTCGTGTCCAATTTTCAAACAGACTCTTTACTCACAGCCAAAATCCGACCGTCACGGCACCATGTTGAAGATTGGGTTTACCGGCCTGCTGTTACATGTCTATTGAAAACCCATCTAACCCCCGTTCCGGATTTTGCCGCAAGTGAGAAGACATTAATCAAGAGGTCGAACAGTTTAAATGCATGTTTAATTAATAGAAATTAAATATGGAGACAGAGTATACATTTACCAATCAAGATGATTTCCCCGCGCGGTCGAGAAGTCTGTCGGAAGTAAGTTTTACCAAGACATTCCTTTTATCAACTTTAAACTCCTCCTGCATGGCTCAGAGGGAGGATGACTGACCCCTTCTCCTTCTGACCACCCCCTCGGCAATAAAACTGAAGCTGCATGTTATCGTACGCTGGAGCAGGGAGAGACAAACACCAGTATGCTTGACTAAGATATTTTCTTAACAATTTCCCTCTGTTTTGATCAACAGATCAAACCAATAACTAGGCTAAACTAAGGTTATGCCTTAAAACCCTTAAACAAAGTGTAAATGATAAGATGTAATATTGTAACCCACTGTGCCCTCTGTTGGCAACTTATGAAATCAAATTAAGTTCAAATTTACCCCTTAAATGTAAAGTAACCCAAGTATAAGCTAATAAGCTACTAAACCTATCTGAATCTCTAACCTACTAGAATTAAGAAAAGTAAGCACCTTTATCCGAGGTGCAAGGCTAAGATAAATGTGCAACTACCAGAAACTGTTATATGATCTAAATATGACTTTAAGAGTCCTAACCTAGATTAACAAGATGTCTTTTTAGAAATTAAGATAACCTGTGAAAGCAATACACTCAGATCAAACTACAGAATAAAAACCAGATTATCATGCAATGCAAAACCAACATTCTAACAGTACTAGCATTTAACATCCAAGGAATATGTAACTCATATGGGAATTACAGTGATTACAAAATTCTTTTTTGTTTTTTTTTACACAATGCATTCAATTGTTGTCATAATGTCTTGCGTCTCAGAGATGTCTTCTCCTCGCACCTTAAAGAAGATGGGTTAAAGAGTCAGTGTTCCAACCGCGATCTCCACACAGCTGTATGTGAATCGTTTTATTAAAAATAAAAAACGAAAACAAAATAAACATCCAGCTGCCTCATCCATTGAGTGGCTATCGGCGCGTCAAGCTGCCCTGTCACCCGTTGGTGCAGGTGGGCGGTAGTTGAAAACCCTTCCAGTCAGCCAGTCTGACCCGAAAGCTGGCCCGTGTTGTTCCCTTGGACCTTCTGTCGACTGGTACACATGGCTCCAGGCATTTGTAGGGCCCCTGACCCTTTGGCCCACCACGTCTGTCTGTTGATGACCTTAGCGTGCATCCTTCGAGGTCGGGGGTCGGTGGCAGGCGCATGACGATACAGTACAGCGTTGAAAATTGTCATTTGGAGTTTTTTTGAGGCTTTCTTTCTACCCGACTCCATTCATTCCTATGGGGTTTTTTGGGGTGGTTTTTCGCTAATTTCGTTGCCATGGTAACTGGAAATGGCGTGAAGTACAAATACCACACTTCACGGCATCGAGACGCACGTTTTGATGTATAGTTTGTGGGGGTAGACCCTACGGTTCGGGCTGTATTAACGGTGACGGAAGAAAAATAAACTATAACTAGAAAATTTCTGAAGAAATTTAGCAAGGCGCCTGCCTCGTGGTGCGTACCGTACCGTCGAAAATACTAACGGGAAGTAACACTGCGAATTTCAGCTTCCTACGGTCTTCACAGCCCCCGCAACGGCCGTCCAAAGGTGCCATGTTAAGTCAATGGACCTCCTAGGAGCCTCTGGCTAGCAGCGTTGTCATGGAGACTCCCTCACAGCTGTAGCCCTCTGTCTTAATTATCATTACCTTTATCATGTGAGGTACTGAGGTGAATGTGTGATTTCAGTGTCTTTGGAGCATTTCTGCAGCATGTAACAGAGGCAAAGAGGGGTCAAAAATTGATGAAATAGACATGTTTTATCTGACATGGCCCAAATGTTGTAGAGCCTTCTCACTAAAGGAAGTACAGACTCGGTGAAGCAAAAGTTTGTGCGAGCTTCTTAGAGCTACTTCCGGTTAGCAACATGCTAACCGTTAGGCGCTAACAAGGTTGTGTTCAGGATGACCAGGTGATGGTACTCTGTTAGTTTGGTCCATAACCTGTGCTGGGAAGTGCCTCAAAGAGGGAGAAAATACGTTGTTTATTACGTCGCCATGGTAACTCAAAATGGCGGGTGGTCTTGGCCCATTGAAAAGCATTGAATATTTGACACCTCCTAACATGGAGATGCTTTATCCGACATGGCCAAAATTTGTTGTGGAGCTTTCTCTCTACAGTAAGAATAGACTCCGTGAAGCAGAAGTTGGTGAGACCTTCCTAGAGGTACTTCCTGTTAGCAACATGCTAACCGTTAGCCGCTAACATGGTTTTGTTCAGTATCACCGGGTGAGTATACTCTGTCAGTTTGATCCAAATCCTGTACTGGGAAGTGCCTCAAAAAGGGTGCCAATACTTAATGTCACCAAAGGTCACCAAAGGTCATGAGTCAGATTGGCCTCCTTTAGCAACTCAGCCTCACCACATCTGGGCCCAGAACTCAACATTTGACCAAAATGGTCAGTAGCGCCATTTCCCACAGGTGGGTGGTGCTGTATTGGCCAATTGGGTCGTGTCTGGGCATCATGCCAGGTCCTGTTGGAAGCAAAGGCCCAATAGGAAAGCATGTGAAATCCAAAATGGGACAGAAAAGTGACACATGGCTGAAAGTCACATGAAAATTTTAAAATGTTAAGAGGAAGTGACTGTGCGAATTTCAGATTCCTACATTAATCACAGCCGCTGCAGTGAGCGTTGAAAGTTGCCATTCTATCCCAATGGAGCGTCTCCCTCTGGCCCTCAGAGTTCCGTTGTCATGGAAACTCACTCACACCTCTGCTGCAGGCCAGTCTACCGAAGTGCAGACACTTTGCTCAGGCTATGTCCCATTGGGTTATAATGGAGAACTTTGCCTCGAACAACGCTCCATATCTCCTGATCCGTAAATGGTAGCGACGTAATTTTTTCTGCGTTTATTTCGTAACGGATAGGGGAAGAAGACATGCTATGGGTTTTTGCTGGAAAAAGTTTAATAAAGGCGTGAAAAATTATGATATAAAGGGGATTTTTATCAAATTTTAGAAATCCTTTAAAAACGGTCCCGAACAAATCGCTGTAGCTGAAAAAGTATAAGAGATATCAAAATAATTCTTTCACTATGAATATCAGCAGGCTTTTGAGGACTATGGTGCTCATTTTCATGTTTGTACAAAAATCGGTGTAGGCACAGCGACGATGTGAAAAAGTGGATGATGTGGGAAAATGAAGCTCAAAAGCGTTTTCAGGAATTTGCACATTCGCTACTCCCAAACAAATTGTTCCTGCGGCAAAACCGTAACAGTTATCCAAACAATTCCTTTTTTATGAGTGCCAGAAGGGTCGGGACATTCATGTGTGAAAGTCTCATGCTTGTACATGAAACGGTTTAGGAGTAGCCACGATGCGAAAAAATATGATGTTTTGGATTTTCAGACGTCATTTTTCAAAACCGCTCCATAGGAAATGAATGGGGAGGATTTCGGGTTTGTGTCGGTCTGAAGTGATTTGCGAAAAATCTATAAATGCTACATCAATGAGGGTTACATTTCCTGAATCCTGACAAAAATACCTACGTTTTGATGTATAATTTGTCTAGGTAGAGTGAAAATTGAGCGAGTAGGCTGAAGTTGTTCGGAGTTTTGAAATCTTAGAAAACGCTAGAGTGGGCCACTCTAAGAGTCTGAGAATTCCGTCATTGACTTTCATTATAAACGATGATTTCGCTGATTTTTGGACATGAGCTTTGAGGAGTAACTGTGAAGAGACGATAAAAGATATCCCCATCCCGTTTTCACTTCTGAGTGGTTCACAGATATGTCTACAAACTGGAAGTTAAACGATGTTCGTAGGTGAAAGCATGACGACACAGTACAGCGTTGATAATGGCCATTTGGAGGCTTTTTTGAGGCTTTCTTTCTGCACTTTCCATCTGAGCTATACTGTAGCGCCATATATGGGCATGCAGTATTGGGACCATAAGGGGTTTGATCCCCCATTGAAAAGCATTGGATGTTTGACACCTCATAGCTTGGAGATGCTTTATGCGACGTAGCCCAAACTTCTTGTGGAGCTTTCTCTCTAGAGTACGAACAGACTTTGTGAAGCAGAAGTTGGTGAGACCTTCCTAGAGCTACTTCCGGTTAGCAACATGCTAACAGTTAGGCACTAACAGGGTTGTGTTCAGTATCACCAGGTGAGTGTACTCTGTCAGTTTGGTCCAAATCCTGTACTGGGAAGTGCCTCAAAAAGGGTGCCAATACTTAATGTCACCAAAGGTCACCAAAGGTCATGAGTCAGATTGGCCTCCTTTAGCAACTCAGCCTCACCACATCTGGGCCCAGAACTCAACATTTGACCAAAATGGTCAGTAGCGCCATTTCCCACAGGTGGGTGGTGCTGTATTGGGCAATTATGTCGTGTCTGGGCATCATGCCAGATCCTGTTGGAAGCAAAGGCCAGATAGGAAAGCATGTGAAATCCAAAATGGGACAGAAAAGTGACACATGGCTGAAAGTCACTTGAAAATTTTAAAATGTTAAGAGGAAGTGACTGTGCGAATTTCAGATTCCTACATTAATCACAGCCGCTGCAGCGGGCGTCGAAAGTTGCCATTGTATCCCAATGGAGCTTCTCCCTCTGGCCCTCAGAGTTCCGTCGTCATGGAAACTCACTCACACCTCTGCTGCAGGCCAGTCTACCAAAGTGCAGAGACTTTGCTCACAATAAGTCCCATTGGATTATAATGGAGAACTTTGCCCCGAACAACGCTCCATATCTCCTGATCCGTAAATGGTAGAGACGTCATTTTTTCTGCGTTTATTTCGTAACGGATAGGGGAAGAAGACAGGCTATCGGTTTTTGCTGGAAAAAGTTTAATAAAGGCGTGAAAAATTATGATATAAAGGGGTTTTATATCGACTTTTAGAAATCCTCTAAAAACGGTCCCGAACAAATCGCTGTAGCTGAAAAAGTATAAGAGATATCAAAATAATTCTTTCACTATGAGTATCAGCAGGCTTTTGAGGACTAAGGTGCCCATTTTCATGTTTGTACAAAAATCGGTGTAGGCACAGCGACGATGTAAAAAAGTGGATGATGTGGGAAAATGCAGCTGAAAAGCGTTTTCAGGAATTTGCACATTCGCTACTCCCAAACAAATTGTTCCTGCGGCAAAACCGTAACAGTTATCCAAACAATTCCTTTTTTATGAGTGCCAGAAGGGTCGGGACATTCATGTGTGAAAGTCTCATGCTTGTACATGAAACGGTTTAGGAGTAGCGACGATGCGAAAACATGTGATGTTTTGGATTTTCAGACGTCATTTTTCAAAACCGCTCCATAGGAAATGAATGGGGAGGATTTCGGGTTTGTGTCGGTCTGAGGTGATTTGCGAAAAATCTATAAATGCTACATCAATGAGGGTTACATTTCCTGAATCCTGACAAAAATACCTACGTTTTGATGTATAATTTGTCTAGGTAGAGTGAAAATTGAGCGAGTAGGCTGAAGTTGTTCGGAGTTTTGAAATCTTTGAAAACGCTAGAGTGGGCCACTCTGAGTCTGAGAATTCCGTCATTGACTTTCATTATAAACGATGATTTCGCTGATTTTTGGACATGAACTTTGAGGAGTAACTGTGAAGAGACGATAAAAGATATCCCCATCCCGTTTTCACTTCTGAGTGGTTCACAGATATGTCTACAAACTGGAAGTTAAACGGTGTTTGTAGGTGAAAGCATGACGACACAGTACAGCGTTGAAAATGGCCATTTGGAGGCTTTTTTGAGGCTTTCTTTCTGCACTTTCCATCTGAGCTATACTGTAGCGCCATATATGGGCATGCAGTATTGGGACCATAAGGGGTTTGATCCCCCATTGAAAAGCATTGGATGTTTGACACCTCATAGCTTGGAGATGCTTTATGCGACGTAGCCCAAACTTCTTGTGGAGCTTTCTCTCTAGAGTAAGAACAGACTCTGTGAAGCAGAAGTTGGTGAGACCTTCCTAGAGCTACTTCCGGTTAGCAACATGCTAACAGTTAGCCACTAACAGGGTTGTGTTCAGTATCACCAGGTGAGTGTACTCTGTCAGTTTGGTCCAAATCCTGTACTGGGAAGTGCCTCAAAAAGGGTGCCAATACTTAAAGTCACCAAAGGTCACCAAAGGTCATGAGTCAGATTGGCCTCCTTTAGCAACTCAGCCTCACCACATCTGGGCCCAGAACTCAACATTTGACCAAAATGGTCAGTAGCGCCATTTCCCACAGGTGGGTGGTGCTGTATTGGGCAATTATGTCGTGTCTGGGCATCATGCCAGATCCTGTTGGAAGCAAAGGCCAGATAGGAAAGCATGTGAAATCCAAAATGGGACAGAAAAGTGACACATGGCTGAAAGTCACTTGAAAATTTAAAAATGTTAAGAGGAAGTGACTGTGCGAATTTCAGATTCCTACATTAATCACAGCCGCTGCAGCGGGCGTCGAAAGTTGCCATTGTATCCCAATGGAGCTTCTCCCTCTGGCCCTCAGAGTTCCGTCGTCATGGAAACTCACTCACACCTCTGTTGCAGGCCAGTCTACCGAAGTGCAGAGACTTTGCTCACAATAAGTCCCATTGGATTATAATGGAGAACTTTGCCCCGAACAACGCTCCATATCTCCTGATCTGTAAATGGTAGAGACGTAATTTTTTCTGCGTTTATTTCGTAACGGATAGGGGAAGAAGACAGGCTATCGGTTTTTGCTGGAAAAAGTTTAATAAAGGCGTGAAAAATTATGATATAAAGGGGTTTTATATCGACTTTTAGAAATCCTCTAAAAACGGTCCCGAACAAATCGCTGTAGCTGAAAAAGTATAAGAGATATCAAAATAATTCTTTCACTATGAGTATCAGCAGGCTTTTGAGGACTATGGTGCCCATTTTCATGTTTGTACAAAAATCGGTGTAGGCACAGCGACGATGTAAAAAAGTGGATGATGTGGGAAAATGCAGCTGAAAAGCGTTTTCAGGAATTTGCACATTCGCTACTCCCAAACAAATTGTTCCCAAACAATTCCTTTTTTATGAGTGCCAGAAGGGTCGGGACATTCATGTGTGAAAGTCTCATGCTTGTACATGAAACGGTTTAGGAGTAGCGACGATGCGAAAACATGTGATGTTTTGGATTTTCAGACGTCATTTTTCAAAACCGCTCCATAGGAAATGAATGGGGAGGATTTCGGGTTTGTGTCGGTCTGAGGTGATTTGCGAAAAATCTATAAATGCTACATCAATGAGGGTTACATTTCATGAATCCTGACAAAAATACCTATGTTTTGATGTATAATTTGTGCACGTAGAGTGAAAATTGAGCAAGTAGGCAAAAGTTGTTTGGTGTTTTTTGGAGAATTTTGTCACCATGGTAACTGAAAATGGTGTGATGAGAAAACGATAAAAGATATCCACATTCCGTTTGCACTTCTGAATAGTTCAAAGATATATCTACAAACTGGAAGTTAAACAATGTTCGTAGGTGAAAGCATGACGACACAGTAGAGCGTTGAAAAAAACAATTTTTCTGTGTTTTTTTGCAAATGTTGTTCCAACCGTAACTGGAAATGACGTCAAGTGCAAAAAGCCTGCATCGCGTCGTCGAGACGAACGTTTCGATATATAATAAGTGGGGGTACACCCTACGGTTCGGCCTGTAAAAATTTGGGGGCCCCCCCCATTGCACCGGTGGGCCCAAGCAGCCCCTTAGTACGCCTATGGCTTTGACCGGCCCTGGATGGATGGCTGCAGCACAAAAAAAAAAAAAAACAACTCGCTGAATTTGGGGAAGGTTTGGGGTTGTTGCCGGTCTGAGGTGATTTGCGAAAATTCTATAAGTCCTACACCAATGAGGGTTACATTTCCTGAATCCAGACAAGAAGACCTACGTTTTGATGTATAATTTGTGCATGTAGAGTGAAAATTGAGCGAGTAGGCTCAAGTTGTTCGTTGTTTTTTGCATAATTTTGACTTTGGGGTTGCTGCCGGTCTGAGGTGATTTGCGAAAAATCTATAAGACCTACACCAATAAGGGTTACATTTCCTGATTCCAGACAAAACTACCTACGTTTTGATGTATAATTTGTGCATGTAGAGTGAAAATTGAGCAAGTAGGCTAAAGTTGTTTGTTGGTTTCTGGATAATTTTGTCACCAGGGTAGGTGAAAATGGCGTGATGAAAAAAATCTATAAGTCCTACAGCAATGAGGGTTACATTTTCTGAATCCAGACAAAAAGACCTACGTTTTGATGTATAATTTGTCTACGTAGAGTGTAAATTGAGCGAGTAGGCTAAAGTTGTTTGGTGTTTTTCGCATAAGTTTCACTTTGGGGTTGTTGCCGGTCTGAGGTGATTTGCAAGAAATCTAAAAGACCTACACCAATGAGGGTTACATTTCCTGAATCCAGACAGAAATACCTACATGTTGATGTATAATTTGTGCACGTAGAGTGAAAATTGAGCAAGTAGGCTAAAGTTGTTCTGTGTTTTTTGGAGAATTTTGTCACCATGGTAACTGAAAATGGCGTGATGAGAAAACGATAAAAGATATGCACATTCCGTTTTCACTTCTGAATAGTTCAAAGATATATCTACAAACTGGAAGTTAAACGATGTTCATAGGTGAAAGCATGACGACACAGGAGAGTGTTGAAAATGACCATTTTTCGGTGGTTTTTTGCGAATTTTGTTCCAACCGTAAGTCGAAATGCCGTCAAGTACAAAAAGCCCTGATCGCGGCGTCGAGACGAACGTTTCGATATATAGTA
The DNA here is from genome assembly GCA_037039145.1 of Fundulus diaphanus. NCBI lineage: Eukaryota > Metazoa > Chordata > Actinopteri > Cyprinodontiformes > Fundulidae > Fundulus > Fundulus diaphanus. Next base: position 45,864,630 of record CM073137.1, on the reverse strand, counting down.
TGTGGGGGTAGACCCTACGGTTCGGGCTGTATTAACGGTGACGGAAGATTAATAAACAATAACTAGAAACGTTCAACTTCTGAAGAAGTTGAAGAAGGCGCCCGCCTGGTGGTGCGTATAACTGAAGTAATTTAATTGTTACTTGTAAAAAAAAAAAAAAAAAAAAAAAAAAAAAAAATTTGGGGGCCCCCCCATTGCTCCGGTGGGCCCAAGCGGCCCCTTATTACGCCTATGGCTTTGACCGGCCCTGGCTGGCTGTCTGCAGGACGGAAAACAACTGCAGCTTACTCGCTCAACTTGGGGAGGGTTTGGGAAGACTTCATATGCTACTATGCTAAACTGCAGTCTCCCCCCCTCCCAACCACCATATTATAAAGACCGCGGGGCGCCAGGCTTTTATTCCCCCCAAGACTCGGAGCAAAATCAGTCCAGCTGTGAGCTACAGTGCAGCTCCGCAGAAGGCGGGTCTCGTCGGAGCTCTGTGAACGGATCATCCGCAGCCCATATGGGCTTTGTTATTTTTATTTTATTTTTTATTTATTTGGTACAAAGATTTACTCGCCATGTGGTAGCTAACCCTCTGAAATTCACTCGCCAAACGGGAAATTTGGCGAGTGGCGAGTGTTAATTTCTGACCCTGCCTGTCTCGCTGCGCGCTCAATGTGTGTGTGTGTGTGTGTGTGTGTGTGTGTGCGCGGCGCGCTCCGCGCAGCACGGCTTTGCCGACAGACACACA